>SJYV01029949.1:477570-562701 GCA_006410875.1 Neotragus pygmaeus
CCACTTCCAATTTGCCTTGATTCATGGACCTGACATTCCAGGTTCCTATGCAATATTGCTCTTTACAGCATCGGATCTTGCTTCTATCACCAGTCACCTGCACAACTGGGTATTATTTTTGCTTTGGCTCCATCCCTTCTTTCTTCCTGGAGGTATTTCTCCACTGATCTCCAGTAGCATATTGGGCACCTAATGACCTGGGGAGTTCCTCTTTTGGTATCCTATCATTTTGCCTTTTCATACTGTTCATGGGGTCCTCCAGGCAAGAATACTGAAGTGGCTTGCCATTGCCTTCTCCAGTGGACCATGTTCTGTCAGTCCTCTCCACCATGACCTGCCTATCTTGGGTTGCCCCACAAGCATGGCTTGGTTTCACTGAGTTAGACAAGGCTGCGGTCCTAGTGTGATTAGATCGACTAGTTTTCTGTGAGAATGGTTTCAGTGTGTCTGCCCTCTGATACCCTCTTGCAACACTACCATCTTACTTGGGTTTCTCTTACCTTGGGTGTGGGGTATCTCTTTATGGCTGTTCCAGCAAAGCACAGCTGCTGCTCCTTCCGTTGGATGAAGGGTATCTTCCTACCGCCACCGTTCCTGACCTTCAATGTGGGACAGCTCCTCTAGGCCTTCCTGCGCCTGTGCAGCCACCGCTCCTTGGGTTGCTCCTCCCGGCCACCGGCCCTGGCCTCGGGGGTCGGTTGCNCCGTTGGATGAAGGGTATCTTCCTACCGCCACCGTTCCTGACCTTCAATGTGGGACAGCTCCTCTAGGCCTTCCTGCGCCTGTGCAGCCACCGCTCCTTGGGTTGCTCCTCCCGGCCACCGGCCCTGGCCTCGGGGGTCGGTTGCTCCTCCCAGCTGCCGCCCCTGGCCTCAGGCTCGGGGTGGCTCCTCAGGGTCGATGGCCCTGGCCTCGAGCATGAGGTGGCTTCTTCCAGCTGCCCCTGACCTTGGATGCAGGGTGTCTCCTCCTGGCCGCCAATGGCCTCAGACGTGGGGAGCTCCTCCCGGTCGCCACCCTGACCTCGGACGCGGGGTAATAGTTGTTTATTTGCTGAACATCAACTTTCTATCAGGGACGGGGCCACCTACATACATATGCTGGTCAGGACAAGTGTCACGATTTCTTTTGTGGATGCAGTCCTTCCATAGAGGTGGGCACGGGTTGATGACATGACTCTCTGATGCTCAGCCACACTTGATTGGCCCAGGGTGGTCACAAGCCCAGGGGACTAGTGAGAGTCTTCTCACACTACTCTGGGGCTGACTGGAAAGGGTAGACTGCTTCCTCAGACTGTCCTTGGACTTTTCACATCACAAAGGAAATATGGCACCAGTGAGAGCTGATGCTTAAAAGATATCAAGAAGAGACATGACAAGCTGGTGAGGCAAGGAAGTGAAACTGTAAGTGAAATGAAGAATCAGAGACTGAAGGAACAGAACCTAACACCTGTTAGTTCAACAGTTATCTGAGTGCCTGAAAAATGTGCCAGGTTCTGTGCTGGACGTTAGGAATTTAAAAGGAGGCAAGATACACAGGTCCTTGTCTTCACAGAGCTTAATTCTACTTGCTTTTGTTCAGTCACTAAGTTGTATCTGCCTTTCTCTGGCCACAAGGACTGCAGCATGCCAGGCTCCTCCATCCTCCACTATCTCCCAGAGTTTGCTCAAGTTCATGTCCATTGAATCAGTGATACTGTCTAACCATCTCATCTTCTGTTGCTGCCTTCTCCTCCTGCCTGCAATATTTCCCAGCATCGGGTCTTCTCCAGTGAGTCAGCTCTTTGCATCAGGTGGCCAAAATATTGGAGCTTCAGTGTAAGCATTATTCATTCCAATAAATATTCAGGATTAACTCCTTTAGAATTGAATTGTTTGACCTCCCTGCAGTCCAAGGGACTCTGAAGGGTCTTCTCCAGCACCACTATTAGAAAGCATCAGTTCTTCAGCACTCAGCCTTCTTTATGGCCCAACTCTCAAATCCATACACGACTACTGGAAAAACTATAGCTTTGACTATACAGACCTTTGTTGGCAAAGTGATGTCTCTGCTTTTTAATATGCTGTCTAGGTTTGNTGAACTGTGGTGTTGGAGAAGACTCTTGAGAGTCCCTTGGACTGCAAGGAGATCCAACCAGTCCATTCTGAAGGAGATCAACCCTGGGATTTCTTTGGAAGGAATGATGCTAAAGCTGAAACTCCAGTACTTTGGCCACCTCATGCAAAGAGTTAACTCACTGGAAAAGACTGATGCTGGGAGGGATTGAGGGCAGGAGAAGAAGGGGACGACAGAGGATGAGATGGCTGGATGGCATCACTGACTCGATGGACATGAGTCTGAGTGAACTCCGGGAGTTGGTGATGGACAGGGAAGCCTGGCGTGCTGCAATTCACGGGGTCGCAAAGTGTCGGACACGACTGAGCGACTGAACTGAACTGATGGTGGTTTTATTCCTAGTATTTTAAGGAATCCCCCTACTATCTTCCATAGCAGCTTTATCAATTTACATTATCACCATCAGTGCAAGAGGGTTCCCTTTTCTCCACACCCTCTCCAGCATTTATTGTTTGTAGATTTCTTTATGATGGCCATTATGACTGGTATGAGGTGATATCTCTATAGTTTTGATTTGTATTTCTCCAATAATGAATGATGTTCAACATTTTTTCATGTTCATTAGCCATGTGTATGATGTCTTCTTTGGAGAAATGTCTGCTTAGGTCTTTTGCCCACTTTTTTTTATTGTGTTGTCTGTTTTTTCTGGCATTGAGCAGCTTCTATATTTTTGAGATTAATCCTCTATCAGTTTCATTTTCATGTTTCATTTGATATTTTTTCCCATTCTGATGGCTGTCTTTCACCTTATTTATAGTTTTCTTTGCTATCCAAAAGCATATGCTTAATTAGGGCCCACTGGTTAATTTTTGTTTTTACTTCCATTACTCTAGGAGATGGGTCAGAGAGGATCTTGTCATGATATATGTCATAGAGTGCTCTGCCTATGTTTTCTTCAAAGAGTTTTATGGTTTCTGGGTTTATATTTAGCTCTTTCATGCAGTTTGAATTTTATTTTTGTGTAGGGTGTTAGGAAGTGTTCTAATTTCATTCTTTTACAAAGAGCTGTCTGGTTTTCCCAGCAGCACTTATTAAATAGACTATCTTTGCCCATTGTATATTTTTGCCTCCTTTGTCAAAGGTAAGTTACCCATATGTGTGTGGATTTATCTCTGGGCTTTCTGTCTTGTTCCATTGGTCTATATTTCTGTTTTGTGCCAGTACCATACTGACAAGACCTTTTTTTTTTTTTAAATAGTAAGTCTCCTTCTAGAATTCTAAGTTAGATTTACACAAACCAGTGATTCATCTTTTATGATTTCTGGGTATTTTTAAAGATTAAGATAACACTGGCTTATAACATTATATAAACTTCATGTGTACAACATTATAGTTCAACTGCAGTGTACACTAATGTGCTGCCCAAGATACGTTTAACTCTTTATGTCTGCTTATCAGTTTGTTTCTTTTTGTTGTCTATATTATTTTGTGTGTTGTGTGTGTGTATGCATACACATTTTATGTGTTTGTTTTATGTACACCTCTCTTTTTTACTGTGTACTACTCTTGCTGAATTTGTGATGGGAAAATATCGACTCCCTCCTTTCACAGCCCTAAGTGCATGTTTAAACCCTTCTTACACATCTTATCTTTTTTGATACTATAAGAGGCAAGGAATCAAAGTTTTGTAATGAGTTTATTATTCCTTACATCTCCTTTAGTAATCTAAGACTTTGCAAAGTCTCTAATTCTACTCTGGCAACAAAAATTGCATTATGCTTCCATTACTAAATCTTCACTGCTTTTTTTTCATCCCTTATTATTTTAAATAAGATTGATTCAAAATTATTGGAACTGAATTTCTTGGGATTATTCTCACAATGCAATTCAATTTAAATCCTTTATATATTAGAACCTTAATAATGGAGACTCACACTTTCAGAGGAATATAGATTTATCTAATATTCAGTTTAAATGCTTATTCAACAGCAGTTTACAGTAACAATTGTACATGCATACATAAACACACACATTTTATCAGAGAAGAAAACTATTATTGTAAACTACCCAGCATGTACTGCATGATCTGTTATGTACTGTCTATTTGAGGTTTGTTGGGTTACCATGAAGACTTTATTTTCTTAAGTGGGAATTTGCTTTCAGGGTATCAAAGACTTAAATTTATATAAGTCACATATTAGAGCAGGTAGTAAAGAAATATCCATCTGTGAATATCCAGTGTGCCTAGAAATCATGTGAACTTTAGTCACCTTGCCCATATTAGTCAAAGCCAGGAAGTGGTAAAGCTGAAATATTAGTCCAGAGCAGTTTCATCAATAAGTGAAAAACAAACACACAGAAACAAACAAAACCAATTCCCCACAGGCTCTCTTTTAGCATAGCACTTGTAAAAGACAATCTTACAATACCATACTTTTAAGATGGACTACTTCCCAAACAATACACTATCCTAATAAACTAATACTATCAAAGAAAGGTGTGATGATTCCATTAACACGAAATTTTTGTTAGTAAATTTATCTTTAGAAATATATGTTTTAATTATTTGGGTAATTTTCCTTACATTTTTAGTGTGAGATCAACTTTTGTATTTGAAGCAAGCCATGAAAACAATCAACTGTATAAATCTCAAGACTTTATTCCAGTGTATTTTTGTAAGATGAACATACCCCATGTAACCATCACTCAGATCAAGATATCCAGCATAACTAGCATCCCAAAAGGTTCCATGTACCCCTTCTAGGTCATTATGCCCTTCAAGGTAACCTCTGCTCTGTTTAAAATTTATTTTTATTATTATTATTTTGGCTGCCCTGGGTCTTTGTCACTGTGTGCGGGCTTTCTCTAGTTGCGGGGGAGTTAGGTCTCCTCTCTAGTCTCAGTGCATGGACTTCTCATTGTGTTGGCCTCTCTTGCTGTGAAGCATTGGCTCTGAGCATGCAAGCTTATGTAGTTGCAGCTCATGGCCTTGACTGTGTGGGCTTAGTAGTTGTGGGGCATGTAGGATCTTCCCAGACCAGGAACTGAACCCATGTCCCTTGCATTGGCAGTCAGATTCCTAACCAATGGACCAACAGAGAAGTCCTACTCTGTTTCTGAACCATATATTAGTTTGCCTTCTTCAGAGCATTATAAAGTACACACTTCTGTATCTGACTTCTTTAGCTCGATATATTATTTGTAAGTTCATTCATGAGATTGTAGGCAGTTCACTCTTTTTCACTCTTTGGACAAGAATTTAATTGTATACATATACCACAATTTATTCATTTATCCTCTTACTGGTGAATATTTGGGGGTGTTTCAGTTTCATGCTATTCTGAAATGTGCTGCTATAAATATTTTGTGTATTTCTGTTGATGCAGAAATATATGGATTCCAGCATGTAACATACTAAAGAACAGAGTGGAAGATTATAGAATATGGTCCCTTTCAATTTTAGCATAAGCTTCCAAATATTTTTCTAATGTGGGTGTGCCAGTTTACACTCTGACTAGTGATGCATAGAAGTTCAAGCTGCTGAATGTGTTTAAGACACTTGGAAAAGTCAATTATTTATTATTCATTTTTAATTTTAGCCATTGCAGAGATGTATAGTTATATTTCAATTTCCTCTTATTTTAATATTAATATCTTGAGGATTTGATGTTAAAGACATATTATGCTTACTGGCCACTTGGATATATTCTTGTGTGAATGATCTGTTCCACTTTTTTTCATGTTTTAATTGGGTTGTCTTTGTTTTTCTAATAGATAGCCATACTATATATTAAGGATATGTGTCCTTTGCTAGATATGAGTATCACAATAGCCTTGCCTAGTCTCTGGGTTAATTTTTCACTCTTAATAGTAAATTTTGATGAGCATAAATTATTAATTAATAAAGTTGAATTAATCAGTCTTCACTCCTATTAACTTTAATTCTTTTTGCAATGTATTCATTAATTATGCAATAATTAATGCAAATTATGCATATAATCCAGAATTTGAAAATTATTATTTTTTATAAGATATAACTTTTCTTACATTTGCATCTCTGATTTCTCTGAAGATTACTAAAATTGATGGTCTGAGTTAAAGGCCAAGGTTCAATTTTATCCACTCATGTATACCCAGTTCACAATCAACAGTATTGTAAGTTTATCTGTCATATCTTTATCATAAATCAGTTGAGTATTTTTGTACAGACTTGTTCCTGGAATTCTCTTTTCTCTTTGTGTCTTTTTCTATCTTTATGCTCATACAATCCTCTTTTATTAACTCTTTGTAATACATCTTATATAGTTGTTATGAATATAATAAGCTCAACAATTTTTCTTTTAAAATATTTTCTTCATTGTTTTTCCCTTTACTTTTTATTTTACAAATTTTAGTGTTATTTGCCAAACTGTGGGCATGCACACACACATACACACACATACACAGCTGCTGGGATATTGATTGATATCACAAAGAGTCTACAAATAAATTTAAAGAGGATTGACATATTTTACATTTGAATCTCTAAATCATGAAGTATGTTATATTTCATTTATTTAAATCAGTTTCCCAGGTGGCTCTAGTGGTAAAGAACCTGCCTACAAATGCAGAAGATATAAGAGACACGGGTTTGATCCCTATGTCAGGAAGATCTCCTGGAGGAAAGCATGGCAACCCACTCCAGTATTCTTGCCTGGGGAATCCCTATGGCTACAGTCCATAGAGTCTCAAAGAGTTGGACATGACCGAAGCAACGAACATAATTTCTCTCTGTAATGTTCTGTAGTTTTCTGTTTAGAAGTCTTATACTTCATTCATTAGGTTTTGTCATTATTTAGTTGAAGTCTTTTTACTATTATAAGAAGTATCTTTATTTTCTGAGTGGTGGTGTTGTCATTTTAAATCATATTTTTGTTTTCTAACTCTAACAATCATGCAAATTTTGCTTATTATTTGTAATAGTTTAACTTTGATTTTTTCAATTTTATGTACTCAATCATGTTGTCTCTGAATAGTGACAACTTTATTCCTTCCTTTCCAACATTTATATTTTAATTTCTCATTTCCAATCTCAGGAAGAAAGCTTTCAATATATTGCCCATTAGGTCTGGTATTTGCTGTTTGTTTTCTGTAGCTATCCTTTATCAGATTAAGTTCTCTTCTATTTCCAGTGTGCAAAAAGCTTTTTCATGAACAAGAGACGAATATATAACCTTTTATACATCTGTTGAGAATGATCATATGTTTCCTCTTCTCTTCCCTCAGTACTTTAATTCATATTAATAGATTTTCAAAAGTTATCATCTGTCCTTTATTCCCTGTGTAATATTATATTTTTATATTAGTGGTTTTGATTTGCTAATATGTTACTAGCATATGCTAATATGTTTATGAGAAGCAGGCTATTAATCCTATTTTCTTGTAATACTTCTGTCAAGTTTTAGCATTAAGAGTAAGCTGGCTTCATGACATAAGCTGGAAAATGCTCCCTCTTTTACTTCTCTCTGATAAAGTTTATGTCAGGTTCATTTGGGCATATGAGTCATGTGTTAAGAGTTAGTAATTATGGATTCAGTTGAGAAAATGATAGACATATTTTTCTTTTTCTTACATACGCCAGTTTGCACCAAGCACATTTTTCAACTTATTTGTCCATCTCATGTACATTTTAATCCTTATTCCATACCTATATTAATACTGTTCAGTTATTTTTTTAATATCTATATAATCTATAATGAAGTCCCCGTTGCCATTTTTTTCTATGCCCCATGCAGTGGAAATGCTGAGTCCTAACCATTGAATCAGCAGAGAATTCCGTGTCATTTCTAATATTGGCTACTTGTTATCTTTACGATTTTTTCTTGCAAGATTTTATCAGCTTTATTTACGTTTGCAAATAAACAGTTTTTGCCTGTGTTGAATTTCAGGACTGTATATTTGTATTCAATTTCATTACATTCTACCCTATATTTATTTTCACCTCACTACTGGTTTTTAATTTTCTGTTCACTTTCAGCCTTTTTGAAGTGGATGCTTAGATAATTGATTTGGAGCATTTATTCTTTTCTAATACAGACATTTAAGGCTAATTTCTCTCTAGGCACTATGTTAGCTGTGTTTCACAAGTTTGTCATGTCATTATTTTCTTATCATTCATTTTTCAAGTGTGCTAATTCTCTTTGTGATTTTATTCTGTTTTCCAGTCATTTAGAGATGCATGCCTTAATTTCCAATACTTGGGATAATTTCAGAAAGAGTTTTTTGTTATTTATTTCTAGTTTAATTCCACTGTGTTAAGAAAGTGCTTTGTGTGCTTTGTGTGCTTTGAGTGCTGAGACTTGATTTATGGCCTAATTTTGGCTACGTTGGGTAAATGTTTCAAGTGTGTTGGGCAGTTATCATATTTTTATAATTTTCAAGAGCAGTATTTTTATATTTCAACTGCACAAGTTCACTAATCATGATATTCAAATACTTTCTATCCTTAGTAATTTCTTGTTTACTTGTTTGATTGGTAGAGAGTTGTAGGATAAAATTTTCATCTACAAGTGTTGACTTGTCTATTTCATCATTTGTATATGTCTTTTTTTTTTTTTTTTGCTTTATGTACTTGGCAAACATCTTATTATTATGTATATATAACTTTATAATTTTTATATCTTCCTGTTGAATGTAATTATTTATCATTATGAAAAATGTCTCTTTATCTTTGGTAATATTTCTTTCTCCTTAGTCTATAGCTGAACTATTTTGGTTCGTTTCTGATAAAAAGAGTTTCCCTGGTGGCTCAGATGGTAAAGAATCTGACTGCAATGCTGAGACCCAGTTTGATTCCTGGATCAGGAAGATCCCCTGGAGAAGGGGATGGCAACCCACTCCACTATTTTTGCCTGGAAAATCCCATGGATAGATGAGCCTTGCAGGCTACAGTCCACAGGGTTGCAAAGAGTCAGACATGACTGAGCAACTAACACTTTCACTTTATGATAAAAAAATATATATATTTGAAAATTGATGCTTTTTTTCCCTACTTTGACAAAGAATGTCTTTTAACTGAAGTGTGTAGTTTATTTATAGGCATCTTTCCTGGTGGCTCAGACAGTAAAATATTTGCCTGCAATGCAGGATAACCTGGTTTGATCCCTGGATTGGGAAGATTTTTGGAAAAGGGATGGCTCCCCTTCAGTATTCTTGCCTGGAGTATTTCACTAGTGTGATTTTATACATGGGTTTTAATTTCTTGTTGTCATTGCTGTTTAGTTGCTAAGTCATGTCCAACTCTTTTGTGACCCCATAGACTGTAGCCCACCAGGCTCCTCTGTCCATAGGATTTTCCAGGCAAGAATACTGAAATGGGTTGCCATTTCCTTCTGCAGAGGATCTTCCTGACCCAGGGATCAAACCCTCATCTCCTGCATTTGCAGGCAGATTCTTTACCACTGAGCCACCTGGGAATTGAACTTCAAAATTTTCTTTATCAGTTTTCTCATTTTACTTTTCTTTTTTTTTTTTTGGATTCATAAGTTTTAATTTTTTATTTGCCCCAAGAGGAGTGGTGGCTGCGCAGGTGCAGGAGAGCCTAGAGCAGCTATCCCACATTGAAGGTCAGGAATGGTGGCGGTAGGGAGATACCCCCATCCAAGGTAAAGAGCAGTGGCTGTGCTTTGCTGGAGCAGCCGTAAAGAGATACCCCACACCCAAGGTAAAAGAAACCCAAGTAAGATGGTAGGTGTTGCAAGGGGGCATCAGAGGGCAGACACACTGAAACCATTCTCACAGAAAACTAGTCAGTCTAATCACACTAGGACCACTAACTCAGTGAAANGGGGTCACAAAGAGTCAGACACGACTGAGCGACTTTACTTTCACCTTCACTGTACAAAGGTTTACTGCAATTTCTTTTTCCAAGATGATATCTAACTTTTACAGGCTCTGAGTCCTAATCAATAAATAATAGTAAGTCAAAGAAAGTTACAAGTCCCTAAATAGTCAGATGGCTCTTAGGCAGATTTGTCAGACAATGCTCAATTTGACACTACAAGGACATACACATTTTTTTGGCCTTGTTTCCATGTTTTGAGATATTTTTCCCTAATCCCGTCAATCTTTTTACATTCTGGGGAAGATATGTCAGTCGGTCTCCTTCCTTGTTTGTAGATGGCCTTGTACAATTGTTGCTTGCTCTTTACTCATGGCTCATTCAGAGAAGGCTGATCACTGTCACCCCAAGAAAGAGTGCCCATGAAACTGATCTTACAGGCACAGCCATGGCACATAGGACCAGGACGCTTGTAACATCCACTTCCCCTGCCCTCTGCCAAGTAGAGGTGCATCCTTTGATTCCAAAAGGAGCAATGATAGCGTGAAAGGAAAAGGCCCAACACTAAAACTGAAGAGAATTTAGACCATGGGGAAAGCCCCCTGTGTCAACCTATGCTATACAAAAAGTCCCAAGGGCCACATGTGAATTCAATTTACTTGTGCTTAATAAATCATAAAAGAGCACTTCAGATCTCAGGTTTTGTGATAGAAAAAATAATTACTCTATCCAAGTGTCAACTGTATAAGTAGAAAAAAAGTATTAAAGTGCACAGTGAACATCAGATTCTGGAGAGAAAATGAAAATGACCCCACATATTTTCAATAGTGAATTTGCTTTATTTGCTATAACCTCTACAATAAAGAACATCCGAGGGTTGAGAGAAGATTGTCTCCTTATTTCTTATTGATCTGGGTGAAGGTCTGATGTAAAATCTACTTGGCTGCAAGAGAACTCTGAAAAACAGCAGAATTAAGCAATAAAAGAAGCCAGTAATGGGTACTTCAGAGGTGGTGCATTTCTAATTAAACTGGAGAATGAACAATTCATTTTTCCCTGTTAATTGTACAGTGGTTCATTTCTCTAGAGAAATTTAAGTCTGGTAAACAGTTTTCCCGAATGCTTTGCATGCAGCTTCTAATGTATTGACATTGCAGGAAGGATCCAATCATTATGTGATTAATTGTGGACTGCTATTGGTCTTAGACTGATTACACTCATGGTNTCTGATGCTGGGAGGGATTGGGGGCAGGAGGAAAAGGGGACAACCAAGGATGAGATGGCTGGATGGCATAACGGACTTGATGGACATGAGTCTGAGTGGACTCCAAGAGTTGGTGATGTACAGGGAGGCCTGGTGTGCTGCAATTCATGGGGTCGCAAAGAGTCGGACATGACTGAGTAAATGAACTGAAGTGAACTGAATAGATAAAGGGAGAAATGAAATAATTAAAACTTATGAATCCAAAAAAAGAAAAGAGGGTTTAACCTATTCACTATATAGTCTTCTATTCATATTATTTTAGTGATAACCTTAAATATAATATTTATATTTGTGTCACTGACTTATTAGAACATGCTTTAAAGTAATGCCACAAACATTTTATGTACAATATGAGGACATTTATAATGCATTGTTTATGCCGTTTTATTAAGATTTGTTAAACGCATCATGGGAGAAAATCACCCGTAATGCTCTGAAATCTTCTTTTCAAATGCCTTCTTGCTGTAGACTTGGTCTCTCCATTTTCGGAAACTTTGGTAGCCCTGAACTACAATTGTCTCCACAGTCCCATGAGACACTCATAAACTCCAAGTCACTGATTTCTACATGGTTTCTATGTCCTGTGAGTTGAATCAGTTAAAGTCCGGAAGGAAATAAGCAGTGCTAAACTGAGTCACTTCAATTTGTTTCCTTTCTTTTTGGTAATTTGGCTTAAGTACTGATTGCCTTTGAATACCTTCTTTTCCTCTAATTTTGTGGTTTCTCAGTGCTGAAAATTAGTCAGATATAAGCTACCATCAGAGACAAAAGAAAAGTACATAATTTTCTCTCATCCCATTGTGGTATAATATGTTTATTGTTTCCCCAAGAAAATCAAACTGTAAATCTCCCTATACTTGTGGAACAATGGACAGAATATCACTATAAGATGACCCTAATCCTCCATAAGTTAGTGCCTTGCAAGATTCAGGTATGGTAATTAAGACTGTGTTATCTTTGGTTAATGCTTTGACTACAAAGCCAGAACAGTCTCCTGAGATTCTTTTCCTCACCCTGTGCTTTGGTCACAATAAATTATGCATTTATTTTGACAGTGCACCAAGATACATAAAACATACTGAGTTATAAAAACAAATAATTCAAGATAAATGATTAGCAGAGATGGTAAAATGACCACAGTGACCCACCACCTTACTGTCAAGTACATGATAATAAAATAGATGATGTTGATTTAGTCCCAGATGTTAACATTAAATGGTTTGAATATATGTGAATGTAAACATAGACATACATAATTACTTCCATATATTGATACTTCCTCCGGCTGCCTTTATAGCCACAAAATCATCTATCAATATATATTAGAAAGGCAACTAGACAGAATATCATGTATTCTTTTAATAAAACTTAAAAAGATATATTGGGTGAAATATGTGAATCAATAAGTAATAGGAAGCATGATGTGTTTTTTTATAACTGTATTTGGAGAAGCAATGTAGAACACCTGTATATAATGGCGTTGTGCATCTCAGAATTTCTGTAAACCAATCTTTCTCTCCCTCCCTCTCTCTGTTTCTTGTTAGAGGTAAAAGTTAGGTGCTAGATGTAAAAACTTTAAAACTACTTACTCTGTTAGAGGAAGGTTAATAAACTCTTTCTGGACCCAGTAAATCTATCATGCAAATTTGCAATATAGAGCAACAGAGATGCTGACAGGGACACCAAGGATCAAGCTTACTTCCAAACATTGCAAGAGAGAAAACATAGGCCAGTATTGAAATCTTCAATGTTGTTAGGAAAATAATTGCAAATAATGGTGAGAAAGAAAAACAATGAATTGTCTGTTTTTCTGTTTGTTTGAACTAAATTTATGGAGAATGGCACAAAGTCCTATATGCTACCAAAATACTTTCTAAAAAAAAAAAGTCAAAAACGAAAAATGATTTTTCCTTAACACACCAGGGAAAGAAAGGATGCAAGAGAAAGCCGTTGCCAGTGAAATGCTAAGTTCTCTTGTTGGCAACTGCACTCTTGCTATTGTAAATAATCTACTTGCTTGTGGTAGTCTGTTCCTGACATGGCCTAGAACTATTGGGGTGGGTCTTTGATTAAAGTCATTGGTGTAAAAAGTAACTTACGCCCATATATGGGCACATTCCTCTATAACATTAACCATTTTGAGGTTTGTTTTCTCCATCAAGATACTGGAACCATCAGTGGAGAATGAACCACTATAGTTGACTTCTTTCTGATCTCCATTAGGTGACATGGAAAACTGTATGCTTGGGGTCCAAGCTTTGAGTATTCACTATATAAGTCTTACATAATACAATCAAGGAGAAGACAATGGCACCCCACTCCAGTAATCTTGCTGGAAAATCCCATGGATGGAGGAGCCTGGTAGGCTGCAGTCCATGGGGTCTCAAAGAGTCAGACACGACTGAGCAACTTCACTTTCATGCATTGGAGAAAGAAATGGCAACCCACTCCAGTGTTCTTGCCTGGGGAATCCCAGGGAAGGGGCAGCCTGGTGGGCTGCCGTGTCTATGGAGTCGCACAGAGTCAGACATGACAAGCGACTTAGTGGCAGCAGCAGCAGCAGTACAATCAAACTGATAGTCAATTCCTATTTGGAAACCCAAAGCCTACTCCAGACTAATCTTTACCAGGTATAACACAGTGCCATCATCATTTTAAGAAACTGTTTGCTATTTATCGAATGCTTACTTTCAGGCACCATGCTTTTATCTCTATACAACTCTACAGCTAAAGTAATAGGATTATTTCCTCTCATAAACATTTAACAAGTTAATAATTGTAACTTTAAACTTCTGTGCTTTTCTCATTTAAAAAAACCTTTAATTGAAGGATAATTGTTTAACAATGTCATGTTGGTTTCTGCTGTACAACAAAGTGAATCAGCTATATCTATACATATGCCCCTTCCCTCTCGAGCCTCTCTCCTGCCTCACGCCCATCCCCCCCAGATTATCACAGAGCCCCACGCTGAGCTTCTGCACTCTACAGTAGCTTCCCACTAGTGTTCTATTTCACACCTGTAGTGTATACATGTCAGTGCGGCATCCACCCTCTCCTTCCCCCACTGTGTCTGCAGGCTCATTCTCTACATCTGCGTCTCTGTTCCTGCCCTTCAAATAAGTCCATCAGTACCATTTTTTTTCTAGATTCAACCAACAAATATTGACCTTATACTTACTGGGTGCCAGATACTCTTTTAGGACAGGAGATACCAAATAGAAAAGACACACAAACAAAAATGTGTGTTATATTCACACGTAAATGAGGGTAGGGGTGGAGACTCTCAGGTGTAAATGAAGTATATGAACCAAAATAAAACCAGGTAAAATAAAAGATTCAAATGTTAGTACTCAACTTTTCACTTGGTACGTATATATACAGCACTGCAATATCAAGTTTATAGATGTATTAACCTCCTTTGTCTATTTTCTTCTCTGAACAATCGATTCTCTCCTTTCTTTAATTAAAAATCTAATAATTTGACCCTCAGCATTCATCCTCAATATGGAAATGAAATGAGACTGACTCCTTTTTCTTGATTCCTGGAAAACTATATCTACTCTCAGCAGAGGCCTCCTGGCCACTAGAGATGATCACAGAGTTAACGGCGTCCAAAGGTCCAAGGCTAAGTACGTCCTTCAGTACTTCTGCCAACTGATGCTCTGAAGACAGTACCGCCAATGGGCAGGGGGCAGCGGGTCCTGGGGAAATGTAATTTTCTTTTTAATTTTCTTTTATGGAGGAAACAAATGATTTTATTGAATTCTGGCTATTCAAGGCATAACTGACAAAATACTGAACAAAGTTACTAAATTCACTTCATTTGAAACATCTAAAATAAAAACTTAGGCAGTTTTTCTCAAATTCTCATGGATTTCAGAACATTTGGTAAAATTTGACTCGATATGTTTGACTGGAGCCTGTGCATATGTGTGTGGTAAGTTGCTTCAGTCAGGTCCGACTCTGTGCAACCTCATGGACTGTAGGCTGTCAGGCTCCTCTGTCCATGGGGATTCTCCGCAAGAATGCTGGAGTGGCTTGCCATGCCCTCCTCCAGGGGATCTTCCTAACTCAGGGATTGAACCCATGTCTCCTATGTCTCCTGCATTGGCAGGCGAGTTCTTTACCATTGGTGCCACCGACAATGTCCTAATTGGAGCCCAGAAACTTTTATTAGGAAAAAGTAATCAAAAAAGGATTTCAGAGTTATTTATTTAGTTTTGTCATTACTGTGTAAGGACTTTTTCTAGCTGTGGCGAATGGGGGCTACTCTCTAGTTGCAGTTTGTAGCCGTCTCATCGTGGTGGCTTCTCTTGTGGCAGAGCATGGGTTCTAGAATGTGTGGGCTTCAGTAGTTATGGCACACGGGCTTGGTTGCTGTGCAGCATGTGGCTCTTCCTTGACCAGGGATCGAACTGGTGTCCCCTGCATTGGCAGGTGGATTCTTAACCACTGGACACCACGAAAGTCCTGGATTTCAGAACTTGGATCACATTCAGTATGATAAGAACCATAGTAAGAAAATCCCTCCCCACTTACTCTGTTTATACCATGAATTTTATGAGGGTTCAGAAGAGAACATTAATATTTGTTTCATTTTTATGTATTCTAGTGAAGATTTGGTTCTAGGAACAACAGCAACAACAAACATGTCCTAGCACCTGGCAGTGGAAATTTGGACTTTAAGGCAACTTTGTGGTTGCTGTTCAGTCACTAAGTTGTGTCTGACTCTGCAACCCCATGGACTGCAGCATGCCAGGTTTCCTTGTCCATCACCATTTCCCAGAGTTTGCTCAGACTCATGTCCATTCAGTTGGTGATAACATCCAACCATCTCAGCCTCTGTCATCTCCTTCTCCTCCTGCTTCAATTTTCCCCAGCATCAGGGGAAAAACCAAATAGTAAGCAGGTATTCTCATTTGGCAAACCCTGGTTATCATTAATAGAGTCTTAATTCCACCTGGATAGTACTTTTTGGTTCACTGTTGTATTCAGCATATAGAACAATAACTGGTACATAAGAGGTCAACCTAAAGTCAAGATAATACCTATCTGAGGGTTATTGAGAGGACTGAATGAAATTATATATAAAAGTGAAAACTACTCAATTGTGTCTGACTCTTTGCGACCCCATGGACTGTTTAGTCCATGGAATTCTCCAGGCCAGAATACTGGAGTGGGTAGCCATTCCCTTCTCCAAAGGATCTTCCCAACCCAGGGATCGAACTCATGTCTCCTGCATTGCAGGCAGATTCTTTACCAGCTGAACTCCCAGGGAAGGCCAAAAGAAAGTTGCTCAGTCGAAAATACTAAGCAAATTGCAGAATTTTAGGTCAGGCCATGTTTTTGGCCTGTGTTGTAATTTGCTCCTACCTTTCTAATTACTGCCTTACTGACTCAAATTCCTCTGAGGTCTTGTCACCTCCATGCCTAGTTCTGCAAGTGCCTTTTTCTCCTCAGCCATTTTTCAGGGAACTGAAACCATGTCATGTAAACAATTTTTTCAAGACACTTCCTAGTCTAGGCTAAAGGGGAAGCAACTGAGACTTGTTTATACCTTGAGGCACATTTTGGCTCAGTCTAAGATTAAAGTGCTTTCCAACACAGCTGCTCAAGAGAAAAACCCATCAGTCCCCCAAGGTAGTGAGTTTCTGACCACTGCAAGCATACGGTCATAGAATGAGGCTGTGGGAAAGGCAAGCAGAGTACCAGATGGTGGATGGGGGGGTAGGTTTAATATCTGCTCTCATCTTTCAATCAAAGCAAACATTGCATTTTTATTCCGACTCATGTTAACTTATTTATGTTAGCTATTTATGTTGAATTTATTTAGTAAAAGTTATCTCCAGAGTTGACTCAGTGAAACTACATTAGGAATTGTTCTAATAATTTTCCAACTCAGCTGGTTGCTCCATTGAAATTACAGGTCATGCATTGACACCACTACGAATTGCTGTCTTTCCTGTATGCAAGTTGACTCTGATTTGTTAATACAGAATTTGAGGATTTTCCCCCATCTAATGTCTTACTATTTGACTGGTGATGATATTGCTCCCAGAATTCTCTACTGAAACAAACAAACAAACAAAAACTCCGCTAATGAGTTCCACTCTGTAGTTTCTCATCCAAAGATCCATATTTACTTCTAATTGAGTGCACAAGAGCAATTCAGAATTTTATTATTTCAACTATTGCCTATCCAGGCGATTTTTAATAACTATGTGAGAATAAAAAGATTCTATAACTTTTAATTTCTTGCACATAAACCTTCATTATGATTTTGTCTCAGGATAGTGTTGGAATTTGCTCAAGACTAAAAAGAATTAATTGCCTACTGTATTAAGGCAATTAAAACAAATCATTTCATCATATGAATAACAATGAATATAGTCTCAGAGTAATATAGAAAATGAAGGCAAAAGTAGGGATGTGAAAAAAAAGAAGCTAATAATGATATATGTTCAGTTTAGTGTTTATTATGCAGTTAGTTTTAGTATCCATTATACAGATGACAAAACAAAGGTATAAACTATCTCACCTACTTGAGTCAAACAATTAAAAGACACTGATATGATACAGTTTGGAATTAATGAATACCTCATTCCAAAGCACATCCAAATCTCTTAGAAGTTATACGATATTTGCCTTAAATATTAGCTTGATATAGATACTACAGAAATAGAGTTACAAATCCATATACTAGCAGAGAGGATTTTCCTCTAGAAGTGTATCTGGGGTGAAATATTTTGCCATGAACACACTATGCCTTCTTTCCATTAAAAACAAACAAACAAACAAAATCAGCGTGAGGGATTAAAAAAAAATTGGCTTAAAGGAAACATGATACTTGTATCTCTGAGGTAAAAGAATGTCCAATCATGTTTTAACCATCTCAATATACTACAGGGTCCAAATGGGCAGACTGAATTGACATAGTGAATAAGAAGAGTAAAAAGTTGGTTTAGAGGGCAGTTGCGTTAAGAGTGTGGTGATAAGAACTCTAGACTAGAATGCAGGGCCAGCCTAGGACCCTTAATAACATTGTTTAATTGTTTGCATACAGCAGGAAACAAAACATATTTCCTGTCTCCACGCTTTACATTACACTTTATGAAAACAAAAAGGTAATTGTATTGCACTGAGTTGTGGTGAACTTTCCAGTTCAAATATTTGAAGATGTCTATGGAAATTAAGCATGTTGTTATACTACCAGGTAATTATCCAGTGGAATTAGGTATTAGCCAATGCTCTTTAAGCCAAGATAAATGTTAACAGTCCAGTACTCGTCTACATGTTGTCCCTTCATTCATTTATTCAATCAATCATTCATTCAGTAAATATTTATTGAAGACTTAATTATCAGATACTCCGTAGCTGTTGAGGTGGTATCAATTTACATTCTACCTATGGAGAAGAATTCATGAACAGTATACATGATAGTCACTAAATTATAAAGCATATAAGAAAGGATTGAATGCTAATAAAAACAAAGCAGACTGTGGAAGATATGGCACTGGTGGTGGTAAGGGTCAGGCTTATTTGAGCAAAGACGTAAAGATGGAGTTACTCATGACCACAGCAGGAGGATGCAGACTCTAGGCAGAGGAAACAGCTGTTGCAAAGATTCTAAAGGGAGAGCAGGGCGACTGTCTAGAAGTATCCAATCACAGATTTCTAAACGGTTAGCAAGCAAAATTATGTTCTTAGGGATAGTGATTGACTTGCACATAATAGTGGTAGACTTGACAGACTGCAAAAAGAATTAAGCAAAATCATTTTCTTGATAATTGAGACTGAGATAACCTAAAGGCAAACTTCCTTTAGGTTTTTTAAAAATATAAATTTACTTATTTTAATTGGAAGCTAATTACTTTATAATATTGTAGTCATTATGCCATACATTAACATGAATCTACCACAGGTGTACATGTGTTCCCCATCCTTAATCCCCCTCCCACCTCCCTCCCCACCCCATCCCTCTGGGTCATCCCAGTGCACCAGCCCCAAGCATCCTGTATCATGCATCAAACCTGGGTTAGTGATTCATTTTAAATATGAAAATATACATATTTCAATGCCATTCTCCCAAACCATCCCACCTTTTCCCTCCCCCGCAGAACCCCAAATACTGTTCTATACATCTGTATCTCTTTTGCTGTCTTGCATACAGGGTTATCATTACCATCTTTCTAAATTCCATATATATGCATTAGTATACTGTATTGGTATTTTTCTTTCTGGCTTACTTCACTCTGTATAACAGGCCCCAGTTTCATCCACCTCATTAGAACTGATTCAAATGTATTCTTTTTAATGGCTGAGTAATACTCCATTGTGTCTATGTACCACAGCTTTCTAATCCATTCATCTGCTGATGGACATCTAGGTTGCTTTCATGTCCTGGCTATTATATTCGATGAACACTGGGGTACACGTGTCTCTTTCAATTCTGGTTTCCTCAGTGTGTATGCCCAGCAGTGGGATTGCTGGATCAGGCTTGGGTTATTAACTTTAAAATGTACAACCAATTGCTGTATTCTTAGAGGATATTTCCTTAGGAAATCTCTCTTCTAATATATTCACACCTCAGAATATTTGTGAGAATTTTGTGCCCTTTTTTCCCTCCATATTTTGGGAGGTTAGATTATTTTTCCCTTTCTAAAGTATTTAGCATATTATAAGCATGTGCTTAAAAACCCTGTAAATTGTATCCAAAAAGTAGCCATCACGATTATTTGCTCATTGAAGGAAGATTTGCCAGTCAGGATGTGATATTTATACAAAGTATCTGTATATACAAAGTATGCTGTGAGCTATGAGGTTTATAGAAAAGTGTAAAATGTAGTCTCTGCCCTTGAGGACACTAGTCTAGGAGGAAATAGAAGGCACATGCACAAATAACTATAATTATAACTTAGATCATCACGCGGCCTTCTCTGAACTCCCATGTAGTTGCAGGAAAATGTATACTTTCCAAAAGAAGGTAACAGTTGATCCGAACCTTGAAAGAAAAGTAGTCACTGGAAATGTAGGGAAATGACAGGGTGTTCAAGGAAAGAAAAAATATAATGAGAAAAGGTCCAGAGGTAGGATCACATGCACATTGCAAGGGAAGAAGTGATGAGTAATGAGGGTTTTGACAGAAGAGTGTAGTTATAAGACAATTACGTAGTTTGGGGGTGATAAAGTTTTTGTATCCGTTTATCCTGCAACAGTTTTCTCAAGTTTAAAACCACAGCCATACATCACTTTACTTAGATTATCCATTTACTTGAGCTGGGTCTTCGTTTCCAGATGTGGGCTTTCTCTGGCTGTGGTCAGCAGGGGCTTCTCTGCAGTTGTGGTGTGCAGGCCTTTGCGGTGGCTTCTCTTGTTGCAGAGCATGAGCTCCAGAGCACTGGCTCAGTAGGGCAGTGGCCCAGCACCCTTCTCTTTTCACCCTCAATATTTCCAGCATCAGGGTCTTTTCTCAGGAGTTAGCTATTTGCATCAGGTGGCCAAAGTATTGGAGCTTCAGCTTCAGCACCAGTCCTTTCAATTAATGTTCAGGGTTGATCTCCTTTAGGATTGACTGGTTTGATCTCCTTGCAGTCCAAGGGACTCTCAAGGGTCTTCTCCAACACCACAGTTCAAAAGCATCCATTCTTCGATGCTCAGCCTTCTTTACCCTCACATCCATGACTACTGGAAAAACCATAGCTTTGACTAGACAGACCTTTGTCAGCGAAGTGTTGTCTCTGCTTTTTAATACACTGAGTTTGTACCATCAGGGAGGTCCAAAATATTATAGCCACCCATTATTGATAATTGGCATTTCTTTTTTTTTTTTCTTTTTAGCTTTCAAAATTTTATTTATTGAATTTTTGACCACACCTGAATCATGTGGGATCTTGGTTCCTGATTAGGGCTAAACCTGTACCCCCTGCATTGGAAGGCAGAGTCTTAACCACTGGAAGGCCAGGGAAGTCCCCTGAAAGCTTTTTTTTTTTTTTAATTTTATTTAATTAAAAAACATTATTTAACGTGTATAGCCAGTTAAAAATGTTGTGATAGTTTCAGATGAACAGTAAAGGGACTCAGCCATACATATATATGTAATAGCAGTATTCTAAAGAAGTAATTCCTCATTTAAACTGTTTTATTTTTTAAAAAGGCCTTGATACTACTTATAAGAGATAAACTCAGAACTCCTAACATTTCTGGGTTTCAGTGTAGAGTTTCAGACTGAGTTCTATTCAAATATAAAATCCTTATAGTTTCCTTGGAAAAGTGAAAGTGAAAGTTGCTCAGTTGTGTCTCACTCTTTGCGACCCCATGGACTATATAGTCCATGGAATTCTCCAGGCCAGAATACTGGAGTGGGTAGCCATTCCCTTCTCCAGAGGATCTTTCCGACCCNGGGTCAGAATAGATACTATTATTCCCTCAGGCAGTTTTGACCATATTACTCTCCAGACGCTAAGCTCATAACAGGAACCTTGGACACACCACCCGGGATGTTCTGGCTTCACGACTGCAGAGTCCACATGCCCTTGTTCTCCTCCTCCCTACAGCCGCCCCCTCCACCCCTCCAGCCATCCCCACATCGATCCTTCAAAGTGCATCACAAGGCACAGACTCCTAGTTGATAGAGTACACATTAGCTGTAAAATAATACTACGGGGAGCTAGAGTTGAAAGGGAAATCTCTGATTGTCCCTGACTGGATTTTCTGCCTATTTATCTTCTAAACTTCAATTCTGTGGAAGTTGCTGAAAGAACCAAATGTTATCTGAATGCACAACTGACAGCATAGAAAATAATTTACCATTTTTATGTCTAGGATTTAACTTCCATAAAATAGTAAAATTCCACATTAGTATGGTTTAGGGATTTCAGAGGGAGGGGTAGCTGTTTTTTAATCCTTTTTGCTAAATAAGTAGGGACGCATAGCTAGAAAATGCTTCAGAGCTGCTAAAGAATAGATTAGGATTCTGTATATTTTGTAGAATCCTCAAAAGTGAAATGATAAATAAAGTTATATCTGTAACAATAAAACAAATAGCTAATGGAGCAAAGTACAAAGTAGACTCTCATTAATAATGGTAAGTATTGTCTTTGAGCATCATATTCTAGCTTCGGCTAGCCCCTGGAAATTCAAAGATAAATAATTTATGTTGAACAATACACTGTAATAATCAAATGAATGAATACCTCTAATATAACTAGTTGTCAATTTCAATATGCCAGGCATGATGCTAGCTGCTAACTAGGTGCCTTCTCTACAATCCCACAAAGTGAATATTATCATTCACGGTTCACAAAGAAGGAAACTGAAGCTCAGAATCATTAGGGCATGGTGGGGGGAACTCTCCCATAAACACAACCCACATGTGCCCCCAGAATTCAAACAAAAAGCTATCTGCCCAGAACTCATTGTTTGATGACAGAAGTGGGAAGGAGCCCTGAAACGAGATCATAAGCTGTCCATTGGAAAAAGGATGGATTTTAGATTCAGACCAAAGAGTGCTACCCAACTTCTATATTTTCCGTGTATTTCCCCACAGATGGCTCCAAATGTGCTCAGTTTATCTTTGGAAAAGTAAGACTAATTACTACCATCTACATGAATCGCTAACCATTCACATCCAATTAGTGACGCAGCATAATAACCATTATACGTGTCCATAAACTGTCAGATTAATGTTGCTGTACATTCCATTTTGTCTCAGCACTGAACGAAGTAGACCAAAGATTCTCTGTCTTCATGTGTCACGAGAGGAAAAGTAGAGCAAACTGACACATTTGCTGCTGCCGCTGCTGCTGCTAAGTCGCTTCAGTCGTGTCCGACTCTGTGTGACCCCAGAGACGGCAGCCCACTAAGCTCCTCCATCCCTGGGATTTTCCAGGCAAGAGTACTGCAGTGGGGTGCCATTGCCTTCTCCAAACTGACATATTTAGGGTGAAAGTAATGGGTAGCATGACATAGACCAAGAGACTGACTAATCTACATTAGTTCTCAGTTCTCCAAGGCTTTATTTTTTATAAAATGCATAAAGGGTTTTAAAAAATTATGTGTAACATAGGCAAAATTATTTCAAGTCAAAGAATTTTTAAGGGATTTCACGTCTTGATTCATTCCACTGTCACTCACCTCATTTCCCCCAATGTTTGAGTCATATCTTCAAGATAGCCTTTCTAAAAAAGAACTTTTGCTCAACCTACTGTTATCAAGTCAAGTTATCCACAGTTCTTTTAGTCAGACTTCTTTGATTTCCAACGCACTGTAGACACACTTCAAACCCCACCCCCCACCCCGCTTGGGGATACAATTTCCTCAAGCCATGTACTTTAGGGCCATATTTAGGGTCAGTGGAGATGGATCTGCCTGGTTCTGAATTTTAGACACCCTCTAACATGCACTAAGTCCAAATGGTATTCATTCCTAAACTATCACAGCCTAGAATAGTACAGACTGTTGGGATATGCCAATGCCTAAGATAAAGGCATTGTTACGTTTTTCATAGTTTATTTAGCAGCTCTGTCTTGTAGTTCTTTCTCACAGATTTAACACATAGTTCTGTGAGTAGAGGAAACAAACACTTTGTGACGTGTTTCTAATGATATAGGTCTATAGAAAAAGCCCTCAGGATAGACCTCAACTCCAATCCTTATTTTTTTAAGTATTTATTTATTCATTAATTAGGCCGTGTCGGATCTTATTGCATCCTGCAGTATCTTTCATGTGGTTCACAGACTCCATTTGCATCAAACAGGCTCAGTTGCCCTGAAGCATGTGGGATCTTAGTTCCTCAACCAAGGATCTAACCCGCATCCCTTGCATTTCATGGAAGGTTCCTAAAAACTGGACGACTAGGAAAGTCCCTCCAACGCTGACTTTAATGGGTAAAAACAATTCCCTTTCCTCTTACCTTCAGAATATAAATATGGATATAGATATATATATATACATATACACTAATAACTCATCTTACAAGTTTAAGAAATAATTTCCAGGTATATCTATCAAGTTTTCAAAGCAACACTGCAACTACAAATAGGAGGTGGTTTGGTCAAGGCTCTTATTGCTTTCCTAGGAAAATGATTTTCTATCTCATTTTATCTTTTTTCTACACTTGAAAAATGGGTCTAATAATACTTGCCCTTTACATACCTCACAGAAATGTTGCAAAGATTAATGAAATATGTGTAAAGAGCTATAAGCCAGATAAATTAAGAGAAAATCATCATTGGATTCTTCAAATAAAATTTCCAGTAAAACTATATCTCTCCCTACTTTGGTGAGTAATGCTGATATAAGAATGCAGGAATGATGTGATTTTTAAAGACGTTATTGTTGTTTAAATCAAGTGCTTAAATTGAATGCCTAAATCTCAAATAGATGTGAGAAACAAAGCAAATTTTTCAGGAAAAAAGAATGAAGCTGCCCGAGAATTAGGGAACCGAGAAAGGTATAAACTTCAAATGACACAATCTGACACTTCAGTTGGCATCCAACCTTCAGATAAGATTACTGTAATTAAACCCATGATTCGGAAGACTTAATAAATGGACAATTAGGGTTTATTTCTCCTAGAATTTATCAAAATTAGTTGAGATAGTCATCCAGCCTTTCCCCCCCATCTGTTGCTCGGCAGTGTATGTGTAAATGTCAGTTGATTTAATTTTCATTTCTGCTGCCAGATGTTTGGGCATCAGTTGTTATAGGTATGCAATTGTTTAAAAATGCTCTCACATTAATGCAGGAAAGTTCTACTGTTTTCTGCCTTCTAGGCTTCAACTGTGATAATAAAGGAAGTAAGTTTATTGTTTTTAAATATAAAACAAGGTCTGAAATTCACATCTACCTGCACCCAGTACTTCTGCAATAGATGGATACAAACTTTTTAAATTAGATGCCTTCCTTTAAGAAACCCAAGGCTAATTCCATGGGAGGAGAGAAAGGAGGTAGACAGAGAGAGAGAGGAGAGAGATTCTACATCCAGAATATATCCAGAATCAATCTAGATATTTGCAAGTAGTCCATGTGCTGTTAACTTGGATATAGTCTATTGATGTAGCAAGACAGATGTGGTGGACATTTGATTTCCAGAAAGTGTTTGTTCAGTGACCTAGAGGAAAATTACCTCTATAGATATAGCAATCTTATAAAATAGAGATAATGTAACCTATGTATTTAACATTTTGTTATCTCAATATTCATTGTACTAAAGAAAGTTAATAGTCTTTTCTCTGTGCAAGTTACCTATGGTATGAAAAGGAGCATCAGGCCAACATTATCCTAGTACATTAAATACAAGATCAGACTTTCGAGCCCCAGGCATACACAGCTCTAGGGATACCTTTATGCGCTTTGGAGAAGATGATCTGCAGACGGATGAGAGATGCGCACTCCTCCATAAGGAGCAAAGCAGCAGGCATCTTGCTCCCTTGAAAGGTGTTTACCAAGATGACTGCTGCCTGATTTGTAAGGGGGTTTGACTCTGTTCATACAGTTCCTAAGTAAAATAGCTACTCCATAAAACTGATAGCACATAGACTCACCTCGCTGCCCTGTGATGACCTAGTGGAGTGTGATGCGGGAGGAGTGGGAGGGAAGGGACATATGTATACATATAGATGACTCACGTTGTTGTACAGCAGAAACCAAGACAACATTGTAACCCAGATATACTCCAATTAAAAAAAAATTAATTGATGGTAATACACAGAGTAACCAATAGGTACTAATATTATTGTTACCATCGTCATAGATTGTATTACCAGAATTGATCTGGTGTATATCTGTTCTTGCGAAATGAATATTAGTAAAGCACATGCTAATTACAAATTCGTGGAAAGTCTTAGGGTTATGGAAGGACTCTGCACTGTCTAGCAGAATGATCTTGAGAAAACAGCTCAAGCTTTCTAACTTTGGGCTACATCATCTGAAATGCAGGATGATACACCCCACTCTGGCTTTTTTTCATGTAGTTGTTTTGAGTTTTCAATGTTGCAAAAAATAATCAGTTTGCAAAATACATAGTATAAAAGTAGAAAGGTAACAATTCCTATTACTAACAGAAATGAAATAAAATCTGGAGGCCAAAATTATCCTTATCTGTCAAGGGCTTCGGTTTTATGACTAAATTTTCCAAAATAGAATTCATCTTGCTAGGTTCACTGAGATTTAGGGTTTTGTTCTCAGCCTGGTGGGAATGGAAACTTTATTCTTTTGGCACATTCCTTAAGAGAACAGTGCTTCAGCACAGACAAGCATTAGCCAATCCATGGAAGACACCTACTTAACAAGAATGTGAACACATTAAATTACAGTGAAAAATTAAATGTTTACCAAAGACCCTATACTGTGGTACAATGGTTAGGGCAGTAGGCTTATAGCTTGGCTCCATCAAGTACCACTTATAAAGTCCTTAAAGCTTAGAGATACGCAATAGCTGTATGATTTTCTCATTTGTACAATAAAGATAATATTCTCAACCACATAGGGAAGTTTTATAAAGTACATGGGTGACTCCATTCAAAATGCTGTGTCAAACTTTGAGGAAAGTAAGCTCAAGAAATGATGGAACAATTGTTGTTGTTACAATTGTTTTTGTGTTTTTTTTTTAATTAGTTTTTTTCTTATTCATTTATTTTAATTGGAAGCAAATTACTTCACAGTACTGTAGTGGATTTTGCCATACATTGACATGAATCAGCCATGGGTATACATGTGTTCCCCATCTTGAACCCCCCTCCCACCTCCCTCCTCATCCCATCCCTCTGGGTTATCCCAGTTCACCAGCCTTGAGCACCCCGTCTCATGCGTGCAACCTGGACTACTGATCAATTTCAAATATAATAATAAACATGTTTCAATGCTATTCTCTCAAATAATCCCACCCTCACCACCTCCCACAAAGTGCAAAAGACTGTTCTATACATCTGTGTCTTTTTTGCTGTCTCACATATAGGGTTATCGTTACCATCTTTCTAAATTCCACATATATGTGTTAGTATACTATATTGGTGTTTTTCTTTCTGGCTTACTTCACTCTGTATAATAGGTCCCAGTTTCATCCACCTCATTAGAATGGATTCAAATGCATTCTTTTTAATGGCTGAGTAATACTCCATTGTGTATAGGTACCACAGCTTTCTTATCCATTTGTTTGCCAATGGACATCTAGCTTGCTTCCATGTCCTGAATATTATAAACAGTGCTGCGATGAACATTGGGGTACATATGTCTCTTTCAGTTCTGGTTTCCTCAGTGTGTATGCCCAGCAGTGGGATTGCTGGGTCATCAGTTCAGTTCAGTTCAGTCTCTCAGTTGTGTTCGACTCTTTGCAGCCCCATGAGCTGCAGCACGCCAGGTCTCCCTGTCCAACACCAACTCCCAGAGCCTACCCAAATTCAGTTCTGTTGAGTCAATGATGTCATCCAACCATCTCATCCTTTGTTGTTCCCTTCTCCTCCAGCCCTCAATATTTCCCAGCATCAGTGTCTTTTCAAATGAGTCAGCTCTTTGCATCAGGTGGTGAAGTAGTGGAGTTTCAGCTTCAACATCAGACCTTCCAATGAACATCCAGGACTGAGCTCCTTTAGGATGGACTGGTTGGATCTCCTTGCAGTCCAAGGGACTGTCAAGAGTCTTCTCCAACACCACAGTTCAAAAGCATCAATTCTTTGGTGCTCAGCTTTCTTTATAGTCCAACTCCCACATCCATACATGACTACTGGAAAAACCATAGCTTTGACTAGACAGATCTTTGTTGGCAAAGTACTGTCTCTGCTTTTTAATATGCTGTCTAGGTTGGTCATAACTTTCCTTCCAAGGAGTAAGCGTATTTTAATTTCATGGCTGCAATCACTATCAGCAGTAATTTTGGAGCCCCCCTCCCCCCCAAAAAATAAAGTCTGACACTTTTTCCACTGTTTCCCCATCTATTTCCCATGAAGTGATTGGACCAGATGCCATGATCTTCATTTTCTGAATGTTGAGATTCAATCCAACTNCAACTCTTCCCATGAGGTGGCCAAAGTATTGGAGTTTCAGCTTCAGCATCATTCCTTCCAAAGAAATCCCAGGGCTGATCTCCTTCAGAATGGACTGGTTGGATCTCCTTGCAGTCCAAAGGACTCTCAAGAGTCTTCTCCAACACCACAGTTCAAAAGCATCAATTCTTCGCTGCTCAGCCTTCTTCACAGTCCAACTCTCACATCCATACATGACCACTGGAAAATCATAGCCTTGACTAGACGGACCTTAGTCAGCAAAGTAATGTCTCTGCTTTTGAATATACCATCTAGGTTGGTCATAACTTTTCTTCCAAGGAGTAAGCGTCTTCTAATTTCATGGCTGCAGTCACCATCTGCAGTGATTTTGGAGCCCAAAAATATAAAGTCTGACACTGTTTCCACTGTTTCCCCATCTATTTCCCATGAAGTGATTGGACCAGATGCCATGATCTTCATTTTCTGAATGTTGAGCTTCAAGCCAACTTTTTCACTTTCCACTTTCACTTTCATCAAGAGGCTTTTTGTGTGATGCTATATATTTTATAGGTTAAAAATGTGATAGTGTTTATATTGTCCTAAGTCTTTGAACCTTTCTGCTACATCACACCAAGACAGGATAAGCTTTAGAAAAAATTGACCTGAATGAACCCAGAGGTCTCCAAAATTGGTTTAATATTCTCCTACCCATGAGGCAATGTTGCATGCACATAAGCACAAACCCACTTTAAACCATCCAATTCAGTTACTCATCATTGAGGTTTCTCCACTGATGATCACTGCATGAATTAATAAAGTGCTTCTTTTTATTTTGTTGATTTGTGTTTTGTCAATCCTACATGCAGGGTCCTATCTGGAGAACCTCTGAGAGCAGAGGGAAAAAGTATTCCCTCCACTATAAATGTAAGAGCAACAGTTAAATATATCTCAATGTAAGTTCAAAATAGTTATGTTTTCTTTCATTGGCATTAATATAATAGAGTTAGTATTCATTTCCACATATATTTCCTATAATTTTATTGACTGTAGATATAGATATAGATATCTGTATATCATATCTATGAGTCTGTCAGTCAAGTTGTTGGTACAATTTTTCTGAATTTGATTTTGTGATCAACTATTCAAAAAATAGTTGACAAACCTAGAGAGCATGTTAAAAAGCAGAGAAAATACTTTGCTGACAAAGGTCCACTTAGTCAAAGCTAAGGTTCTTCCAGTAGTCATGCATGGATGTGAGTGTTGGACTTTAAAGAAGGCTGACTGTCAAAGCATTGATGCTTTTGAACTGTGGTGTTGGAGAAAATTCTTGAGAGTCCCTTGGACTGCAAGGAGATCAAACCAGTCAATCCTAAAGGAAATCAGTCCTGGATATTCATTGGAGAGACTCATGCTGAGGCTGAAGCTCCAATATTTTGGCCACCTGATGTGAAGAACTGACTCATTAGTAAAGACCCTGATGCTAGGAAATATTGTAGGTAGGAGTAGAAGCGGATGACAGAGGATGAGATGGTTGGATGGCATCANAGAGACTCATGCTGAGGCTGAAGCTCCAATATTTTGGCCACCTGATGTGAAGAACTGACTCATTAGTAAAGACCCTGATGCTAGGAAATATTGTAGGTAGGAGTAGAAGCGGATGACAGAGGATGAGATGGTTGGATGGCATCATCGACTCCATGGAAACGACTTCGGGCAGTCTTTGGAAAATGGTGAAGGACAGGAAGCCGATCATGCTGCAGTCCATAGGGTCAGAAGGAGTTGGACACAACTAAGCAACTGAACAACAACAGTCAAGAAATTATAAGATCTGGTTCTAGTTCTAAATCTAGACATTTTAGTGATGTCATTACAATGCGTTTCCCAAAAAGACAAGAAAAACTTCACTGTAGAACTTTTGGGAGTTTGGGATACTGGATTAATTTGCATTTTCCTTATATCACCATTCCAATTCTACTTTTCACATGTTTCTCAGTAATACTTTTCTTCTATTGCCTTCATATCTTGGACTCCACATTCAGGAAACTGTCAGTGAATTACTATACTGATATAGGTTATTAATCCTGAGCATCATGAAGATATAGGTCTACCACTGCACAATGGAGGCAGAAGAGAATATGTTTTAAATATTTATTTATTTAGGCTGCATTGTGCAGTTTGTGGCATCTTAGTTCGCTGACTAGGGGTCAGTTCTGTGCCCTTGGCAGTGGAAGCTCAGAGGAGCCTTAACCACTAGACCTCCTGAGAGTTCCCAAGAATACGTTTTAAATATGGGTGACCCACAGGGGTTTCTCTTGGACAGCTCTAATTGTAAACGCTCTTACACGGCCTGCTAAAAATATGGGAATTAGTGTATGGTAGGTATGTTGCTCTTTCACCTACTTATCTCTTTAAGTAAGGATGTTCTGCCTAGTTTTAGAAAATTTAGTCCACAGACAGCTTTTAGCTGTCAGTTTCTTCAGTGCTAGCTCAAATGTGTAGTCACTTTTCCCTAGGTTCCGCTATTCCAGGAGAAGCCTTCCTCTGATGATCTGATGGCTGAATGAAGACAGGTACAGATACTGGGCCAATGATAACTTCAACAGGCAACCTTTACCTCAGAATACATTGCTGGATTGGCCAAGACTTTATCAGGATTCTATAGTCTTCTCCATCTGCCTAATCCTTTTTTCTTCCACAAGTATTGATCCTTAATATAAATCCCAGACCCCAAACTCTAACTTACTTTCTGAAGAACTCAACCTGAAACACAATAGACATTGATCCTTTGTTGAAGAGAGGCTGAGTCATTCCAGCCTTTCATAGTATCCAACAGGAAAGCTACTTAGACAGAGAAAATTACTAACTGGGGGTCTAGAATCCCTGGTTTAGGAAGGAAATGATGACTGCCAATCATGGCCTTGGGAACAACTGCAGCATAAAAAGTACTGTAAATCATCTTACTAACAATCCTCTTACAATGTTTGTTTTCTACTATTGTAAAAAAAGTTGACAGTAAAATTCATTTTATACATATTCCCTCATGTGATCATTGATGAGAAACAAATTCCAAGAAAGAAAAAACACTGGGTTAACTTAAAAGGTATTTGCAAGGGTTTCAAATTATGAGAGGAAAAATCAGTGGCTTAATCACTGTACTTAAACGTGACATTTTTTCTAGTTTATAAATATTAGTTTCACTTTGTAGTACATTTATTAATTCAGTATTATATTTTCTAAAAATTAATACAATTTGAGTGGCTCTAGGAACTATATTTCTCAAATGGTACCCAAAGTAATTTATAATACTAGAGGAAAGTAGAAGTATGAGAAAGGTTTGGTAAATTAATGAGAGTCTTGTTAGGAGTATTCTTGTGGACTGTTTTCAATTTAGTAAGGTATTTCCAAGTTTATACTAATAAATAATTTCTATTTATTTAAAGTGTTATTGAGAAAGAACAAAAGAGACATAGCATGTGTATTTGTTTCTGAAAAAATAAATACATTCAGTAATTTCCTAATGTAACACATGTCCAGAGAACACATTGATTATCTTTCAAGAGTGTTGCACTTCAAATGACATGACCTTTACCCTGTCAACCTGAAATGATCACTCTTTTGAACAGCATGGGCATTGATATCATGTTCTCCCACTTGAAGGCACATTAACCAGAATGATTCATCCATTCATTTCATTATTATTTATGCATGTGTGTGTTCAAACTTTTGTTGGTTGTTTACTTACCATTGACTATGACCCAGACAGTTCGGTTAGTATGAATATTTTCATGAACAAAACGATAGAATGCAATCACTTTGTTTCTACTTTAAGTAAAGTCATTCTTGGTTTTGTTTTGTTATATTATCAATAAAATGATTANTTACCATTGACTATGACCCAGACAGTTCGGTTAGTATGAATATTTTCATGAACAAAACGATAGAATGCAATCACTTTGTTTCTACTTTAAGTAAAGTCATTCTTGGTTTTGTTTTGTTATATTATCAATAAAATGATTATGTATGTGATTTATAAAAAAGAAGTTGATCCAATATCTTCATGCAGTTATTCTGCACAAGAGTTAGTTTCAATTTCAACCTCTGCTTATCCAAATATTAAACTCTTAAGTCTCTGGTCTTATCACTGTGAATAATGAAATTATTTCATACTATAAACATCAGGAGAATAAAAACAGAAACCAACAGGTGAGAGTGAAATGCATTTGTACATGTAGTACAGAGCCAGGGCAGTAAATCCAGCGACAAATGTTTCCTGGTGGGAGGAAAGAGCATCCAAAGATAGAGACAGGGCTTCCCTAATGGCCCAGTGGTAAAGGATCCACCTACCAACACAGGAGAAACAGGTTTGATCCCTGGTCTGGGAAGAGTCCACATGCCACAGAGCAACTAAATATGAGCACCCCAACTATTGAGCCCATGTGCTCTAGAGCCTGTGCTCCACAATGAGAGAAGCCATCACAGTGAAAAACCCATGCACTGCAACTAGAGAAAAGCTCACAAAACAACTAAGAGCCAGCATAACAATTAAATAAATAAATAAAAGTATTAAACAAGCAAAGCAGAAATAGGAGTGTGGCAGATAGACTTTAAAATGGCCCCGTGATCTCTACCTCTTACAGTTAATGAGTTCATATAATTATCACCTCCCTATGCTACCTGATCTGTCTTCAAGCTTAGGCAGGATCATCATTAACCAACACTATGGCAAAGGGCTACCTTAAGTTAGATTCTGTCTTGCTAGCAGGTTCTTTCTAGTTTCCCTCTCTCTTCCTTTGTTGGAAATAAGAAAGTTGTAATTAATATTAAAGTCACAAATAACTGAAGGCAGGCTTCCCTGATGGCTCAAACAGTAAAGAATCTGCCTTCCATTGCAGCAGATGAGGGTTCCATCCATGGATCAGGAAGATCCCCTGAAAAAGGGAATGGCAACCCACCCTGGTAATCTTGGCTGGAGAAGTTCACAGACAGACCTAGGTAGACTATGGTTCATGAAGTTGGACAGAGTCAGACATGACTGGGCAACTGAGATACAGACACAACAGTCATAAGTGTGGCAAAAAAAAAAAGTTTTCCTTGTCAACCCTACAGATGAGATGCCAGACCTGATGTCACCTGCTTTGCAATTATGTGAAAACCTCTGCAGAGAATAGCTATGCCATGCCAGAACACTGACCCAAAGAAACTATAATAATACATGTTTGGGAACTTTCATGGCACTTTACCTGCATTCCAATGCAAGGGATGTGGGTTCAATCACTGATTGGAGAACCAGGATCCCATATACTTTGGAACAACTAAGCCCATGCTCAGCAACTAGAGAAAAGACCACATGCTGGAATGAGAACCCAGCATGTGGTCACCCAAAAAATAAAAACTAAATGAAAAATGTTTGTCATGTGTGCTAAGTTGCTTTAGTCATGTCCAACTCTGTGTGACCTTATAGACTGTAGCCTGCCAGGCTCCTCTGTACATGGGGATTATACAGGCAAGAATACTGGAGTTGGTTGCTGGTCCACTGGATCTTCCCAACCCAGGGGTGGAACCCTTGTCTCTTACGTCTCCTGCATTGGCAGTTGAATTCTTTACCACTAGCACTACTTGGGAAGCCCAAATGAAAAACACATATGTGTTATTTTAAGACTCTGACTTGGTGGTAGTTTGTTATATATGACAATTTATTGGCTCTCACCAGACTAGCCACAAGGAAGAGAGAAAGAAAAGAGTAAATGAGACCTATTCCATGCACTGAAATCTGAATCTAAGTAATGATTGGTAATGAGAAAAAAGAAGTGCCTTCTCTCCAGGGCAGAGGTTTGCCCACAGAAGCAGTATCTCACCATTATAAACCTAAGTTGTTGTTGTTTCATTGCTCAGTAATATCCAACTCTTTGCCACCCCATAGACTGCAGCACGCCTGGCTTCCCTGTCCTTCACCAACTCCTGGAGCTTGCTCAAACTCATGTCCATTGAGTTGATGATGTCATCCAACCATCTCATTCTCTGATGTCCTTACTCCTCCTACTTTCAATCTTTCCCAGCATTAGGGTCTTTTCCAATGAGTTGGCTCTTTACATCAGGTAGCCAAAGCATTGGAGCTTCAGCCACAGCATCAGTCTTTCTAATGAATATTCAGGATTGATTTCCTTTAAGATTGACGGGTTTGATCTCCTTTCAGTCTAAGGGACTCTCAAGAGTTTTCTCCAACACCACAGCTCAAAAGCATAAATTCTTTGGCACTCAGTCTTCTTTATGGTCCAACTCTCAACATCCATACATAACTACTGGAAAAATCACAGCTTTGACTAGATGGGACTTTATTGGAAAAGTATCTCTGCTTTTTAATACACTGTCTAGGTTTGTCATAGCATTTTTTTCCAAAGAGCAAGTGTCTTTTAATTTCAAGGCTGAAGTCATTATCTGCAGTGATTTTGGAGCCCAAGAAAATAAAGTCTGTCACTATTTCCATTGTTTCCCCCTCTAATTACCATGAAGTGATTGAACCAGATGCCATGATCTTCATCTTTTGAATGTTGAGTTTTAAGCCAGCTTTTTCCACTCTCCTCTTTCACCTTCATCAAGAGCTCTTTAGTTTTTCTTTGTTTTCTGCCATAAGGGTGGTGCCATCTGCATATCTGAGGTTACTGATATTTCTCCCAACAGTCCTGATTTCAGCTTGTGCTTCATCCAGCCTGGCAGTTCACATAATGTACTCTGCATATGAGTTAAATAAGCAGGGTGACATTATACAGCCTTAATGTACTCCTTTCCAAATTTGGAGATAGTCCATTGTGCCCATGTCTGGTTCTAACTGTTGCTTCTTGACCTTCATACAGGTTTCTGAGGAGGCAGCTAAGGTGGTCTCTGGTATTTCCATCTTTTTAAGAATTTCCCACAATTTGNGTACTCCTTTCCAAATTTGGAGATAGTCCATTGTGCCCATGTCTGGTTCTAACTGTTGCTTCTTGACCTTCATACAGGTTTCTGAGGAGGCAGCTAAGGTGGTCTCTGGTATTTCCATCTTTTTAAGAATTTCCCACAATTTGTTGTGATCCACACAGTCAAAGGCTTTAACACAGTCAATGAAGCAGAAGTAGGTAATTTTTGGAAATCTCTTGCTTTTTCTATGATCCAGCAGATGTTAGCAATTTAATCTCTGGTTCTTCTGCCTTTTCTAAATCCACCTTGAACATCTGGAGTTTCTTGATTCACTAATTGTTGAAGCCTGGCTTGGAGAATTTTGAGCTTTACTTTGCTAGCATGTGAAATGAGTGCAATAAATCTAAGTAGGCCATTTATATTCCTTCAAATGCTTAGATGGTTTTCAGTTTCTTTTTACAACAAAATCATAAGAAAGTTTCACAAAAACCATTATGGAGCTCTCTTCCTACCTTATCAAGCAACCTTTGAACTTCAGCCATGTTTCTGAGAAAAACATTCATACTTGACTCCCCACAAGATCTCACACTTCTAACGTCTTGAACTAGGTTCTCTTCACTTTGCCTAATAAAATTTTTACTGATTTTTTATACCTTTTAAGCAACCATGGAAAAGAAATGCAAAAAAGCAAAACGGCGGTCTGGGAGGCCTTACAAATAGCTGTGAAAAGAAGAGGCAAAGAGCAAAGGAGAAAAGAAAAGATATAAGCATCTGAATGCAGAGTTCCAAAGAATAGCAAGAAGAGATAAGAAAGCCTTCTTCAGCAATCAATGCAAAAAAATAGAGGAAAACAACAGAATGGGAAAGACTACAGATCTCTTCAAGAAAATTAGAGATACCAAGGGACCACTTCATGCAAAGATGGGCTCAATAAAGGACAGAAATGGTATGGACCTAACAGAAGCAGAAGATATCAAGAAGAGGTGGCAAGAATGCACAGAAGAACTGTACGAAAAAGATCTTCACGACCCAGAAAACCATGATGATGTGATCACTAATCTAGAGCCAGACATCTTGGAATGTGAAGTCAAGTGGGCCTTAGAAAGCATCACTATGAACAAAGCTAGTGGAGATGATGGAATTCCAGTTGATCTATTTCAAATCCTGAAAGATGATGCTGTGAAAGTGTTGCACTCAATATGCCATCAAATGTGGAAAATGCAGCAGTGGCCACAGGACTGGAAAATGTCAGTTTTCATTCTAATTCCAAAGAAAGGCAATGGCAAAGAATGCTCAAACTACTGCAAAATTGCACTCATCTCACATGCTAGTAAAGTAATGCTCAAAATTCTCCAAACCAGGCTTCAGCAATACGTCAACCATGAANGTGGTTCTGATTTGCATTTCTCTGATAATGAGTGATGTTGAGCATCTTTTCATGTGTTTGTTAGCCATTACAATTGGTATCATTGTCATCAGCGTCATCTCGGTCAGCATATTTTATGGCAGTGTTTCTAAAATTGAATACAATAATCTAAAAAAAATTGGCTTAAAACACATGGAGTGAGAGCAGTGGGAGTTCGATGTGTAGTTAAATTCTGACGGCCTCATGCTCTGTTAATCCACTTGGCTCTGGAAGCAGGTCTGGTCCTGAGGGCACATCAGGTTTGGTCCTTAGACTGAGGCGTCAGTCTCTGAAAGTGCGTGGATGGCTCCCGCCCTTCTTCATCTCTGTGATACACTTAATTCCCTCTTCCTGCTCATCGGCCTCTCTGAACGAGCAACAATACTCAGGATTTAACAGAAGGCAAGCCTCTATCTGTCCTGACATAATGCTGTCTTTTGAAAAGGCAGCCTTCTTTGATGAGACCCTAGAAATGTCACTTATAATGCTGATCTATTTCCACTGAGGCTAACTTCATTTTCCTTCTTCTTTTAACAATGACCAATGTTTACTGAGTTCTTACTCCTCATACCGTATCAGGAATCCTACAAAACATGTTATATGTGCTATTTCTTTCAATATCCAACCTACATTTTGCTATTGACTAACTAATTTATCAACATGATATCTAAGATAGAGAAATACTTTTTGCTGTTACCATATCTCAAATTAATTGAGAAAATAAATGCCATCCTAAGGCCACAGTTCTTAAACAATTTGGTCTTAGGGCTTCTTTACACTTATTTTTACACTTTAAAATAATTGAAGAGATCAAAAAGCTTTTATTAAAAAAAAAACATGTTACTGACTATATCTCTCAATATTTACCAACCAGAAGTTATGACTAATTTTTTAGAAGATTTTATTTATTTATTTGTTGGGTCTTAGTTGCAGCATGCAGGTTCTTTCAGTTGCAGCCTGTGGGATCTAGTTCTCTGACTAGGGATCAAACCCAGGCCCACTGCATTGGGAGTGTGGAGTCTTGGTCACTGGATCACGAGGCAAGTTCCTACAACTAATTTTTACAACAAAATAATACACACATGCACATATTTCATTAGCCATTGAGCCACAATACTAACATCATGTCACCTTTGGAAAACTCCACTCTCACATGTGAGAACAGGAGAGAAAAGGCCGAGGCATGAGTATTATTATAAACACATTTTGACCTCATGAAATCACTGCAAGTGTCTCAAAGACCTTAATTTACTCTCCACCATACTTTGAACATGCCATTTTAAAGGAGGATAAAAGGTTTTTGCCTCCCCTCCATATTCTCCTGCATATTTCAACCATTCTGTGATCTTTTGTTAAGACTAGGGAGTAGGAAAGATGAAGCATATACATTATAGAAAAATGTTATCATTCACACCTTACAGTTGCTGAAATTGAGGCTTAGAAATGAAAAGCACTTTTCCTAGCACATGACTTATAGGTGTTGTTTTAATAGTTTACAACCCCATAACTTTCTGTCCCCAAACCTGTGCTCTTCATTATCATGTTATGCTGAAGCCACTGAAGATCCATCAACCCAAGATGGATGAGAAGTTAGTAATGGTCTCATTTTACCCACCTACTACAGAGAACTTGAAGCCCAGAGTGACCATTAAAATAGGTCCTAGAATTGAACCTGTGTTTCCTGAGTGAATTCATCATAACCATCATCTTGCCTCTTAAAATTAGATGTTCCTGTAGTTGACACAATACTTTTAGTATGTGTACATTAAGAAGAGGCACCAGGGACCCTGGCAGTCCAGTGGTTAAAACTCCATGCTCCCAATGCAGGAATCATGGGTTTGATCCCTAGTTGGGGAACTAAGATTCCTCATGCCAGCCTGTATGGCCCAAAAAAGAAAGAAAGAAATGAAGAAGGACCAAAGTGCTAACTTCATGATGTAGACGAGCCAAGTTTCTTGGCAAAACGACACTGAATAAAATAAACACACTACCTTATATGACTATTATTTATTTTAATGGTTTTTATCCCAAGTAGACTGTCAGCAACTCAATTCCTTGATTTATTTTCTTCCCAAATGTATAGTACCTAGTACAAAGCCTGGTATCTAATGGCACATTTGTAAAAAGATTATATTTTCAAGGATGTTTGTCCTGTTTGTCTATCTGTCATGCTTAGTAGCGCCAAAGAGTAGAGAGTTCAGGCTTTGATGTTAAACTCGGTGGATTTGAACCTTATGGTATTAGATCTTGACCTTATATATATTCCTTGACTTCCCTAGATCTCACTCTGTACATTTCTGAAACAGTGCTCAGGATGTGTCTATCTCAATATTGTTGTGTTTAGTCATACAGTTGTGTCCGACTCTTTGTGATTCTATGGACTAGGTTCGTCTGTTCATGGGGGCTCTCCAGGCAAGAATCACTTCAGTTCAGTTCAGTTGCTTGGTCGTGTCCGACTCTTTGCAACCCCATGAATCGCAGCACGCCAGGCCTCCTTGTCCATCACCAACTCCTGGAGTTCACTCAGACTCATGTCCATCGAGTCAGTGATGCCATCCAGCCATCTCATCCTCTGTCAACCTCTTCTCCTCCTGCCCGCAATCCCTCCCAGCATNCTGCAGTGATTTTGGATCCCCCAAAAATAAAGTCTGACACTGTTTCCCCATCTATTTCCCATGAAGTGACAGGCAAGAATACGAGAGTGGATTGCCATGCCCTCCTCTAGGGGATCTTCCCTACCTACGGATCAAAGCCAGGTATCCCACACTGCAGGCAATTCTTCACCATCTGAGTCACTGGGGAAGCCCCAGTGTTGTTGTGAGTAAATGAAACAAATGTTTGCACACAGTGGTGATTGCCATTCTGCCTGAAATTAGGTAGCATCTCAAATTCTAGTTTGCTTTGATTGCCACACCCAGACATTTAGATCTAGACACTGAATCAAAGATCATAGGAGAGTTGCTTTGTATGCATCCAGGCAACTTTCCCAAATCATGATTCTTTGTCCAAAGATGAGAGAGCTTCTCCAGCTCACAACCAGACAACATATCTTGGGCATTCATTTTTATTTTCCTGTTGGCTAAAAAGCACAACAGAAAGGTCCACATGGAAATAAGTGACACGTACAAAAGAGGCTCCTATAATCATAAAACAAACCAGTCCTCCTGGTATCACACATTTCCTGAGTGGATTCATGCTGTTCTCTTTGCCCATAGCATTCCTGCTTTTCCTCTTCACTTCTCCAAACGCAGCACTGCACTTGACTCCTGGTGGACACTAGAGAAGGCATCATATAGAACTAATGTCTTCCTCACATAGTAGTTAGGATGTGTTCTGCCATTCTATCAGGCAACCTGTCTGTAGGCCAGTAGTTATTGCCCTACTGCAGAAGCCCCACCTCCCGGCGGGGAACTGTATCTTTAACAACCTGTGCTCACAGTGTCTAGGAGAGAGGTGCAGAAATGTGTTTGCCTCACTAAGGTTTTGTGTATTCAGTTATTTGGTACGTTTAGTGATTAGTTTATTGGATCTTAAGTCTCTTTAAGATGGGCACTACAAGGGACAAAATCATTCAAAGACCAAAGATAAAGGTCTCCAATTCAGTATTTCCCACTTTCACTAAGGTCTCCTTTTTATATGCCAAAGGCCATTTGTAAAACATCTAACTGCCTTTTTAAACCCATGCCTAACCCATCACTACAGATAAATATCCAAATAATTTCAGATTTATTTTAGCTATCAGTTTCCCTGAGGAGTCACCCAGCACATCAATTCTGTCTTAGATGCTTTTTATATCTTTTCTTAAATAAACAAATGTAGGTTTCTATGGTATTCTGTGGAGTGCAGCCTTTGTTTCTTTGTAACTGCTACATAATTATATTGGAAATGTGAAAAACAATTCAGCAGGAAATCAAATGCTGGCTCAGTGTAGGTATTTTTAAATCCAGAGATACACAAATATTAACCAGCAACGAGATTTAGATACTGTGCCTAAAACACAATCTAATGACAAGCCTTATTTAAAAGCTAGGAAAGTAAATAAATATATATATGGGCTCAAATAGGACATTTTTATAAACACAGATTTTTCTCTACAACACATTTAGAATTGTTTGTTTTGCTTAAAAAAAAAAAGACAGTTAAGTAAATTTAAGACAGAGATGGTTCTAAAAAGTCACTGTCTGTTAAACATCAAGTTCACAGCAGTCTACTTGAAAGAACAGGTAATGATGGGGACTTTCCTGATAGTTCAGTGATTAAGACTCTGTACTCCCAATGCTGGGGGCCTGGGTTCAATCCCTGGTCAAAGAAGTGGAACCCACATCCTGCAACTAAGATATGGCACGGCCAAATAAATTAATATTTTTAAAAAACCAACAGGCAATGAGGCTTATATTATTACTGTGACTATATTTATACCCTATTACATTATAATAGTATGATATGTGATAATAATACACTAATTTCATCTATATTATAAAAATACCATTCAGTTCAGTTCAGTCACTCAGTCATGTCTGACTCTTTGTGACCCCATGAACCACAGTGCACCAGGCCTCCCTATCCATCACCAGCTGCTGGAGTCTATCCAAACCCGTATCCNAATAATACACTAATTTCATCTATATTATAAAAATACCATTCAGTTCAGTTCAGTCACTCAGTCATGTCTGACTCTTTGTGACCCCATGAACCACAGTGCACCAGGCCTCCCTATCCATCACCAGCTGCTGGAGTCTATCCAAACCCGTATCCATTGAGTCAGTGATGCCATCTAACCATCTCATCCTCTGTCGTCCCCTTCTCCTCCTGCCCTCAATCTTTCCCAGCATCAGGGTCTTTTAAAAAAAATCATTATAATATGGTATATACATATATATTCTCTATATCAGCCAGCTGAGTCTTAGTTCCCTTTTGAGTATGAGTTTCCTTTTAGCCAATAAATAAATACATTAGATTGATCAAGGAAATTGTTGATGTTCACACTCATGGTTAATGGAACTTAGGTTGGAAATTATATTTTTTTGGCTACACAATCAAAACTTTCCTTCCACATTTGTCATCCAAGGTTTTACCCCTTGTTCCCCTTCTTCAACCTATTATTAAGCATTCATTGTCAAATTATAGCAACAGGTGTGTGGAGCACATTTCAGCATCGTTTCAGGCTTATCTCAGTAGGTTACAGGAGCTTCGGACTTCAATATAAGGAGTCTCTTTAGCTTGTTTTAAATCTAGGAAACTAGAAGTTCCTAAAAATCCAAATTCCCCTGGAACAGATAGTTCACAGGTGCAACTTTTAAATGCACGCTTCCCAACTGGACCTCCTCTTTCAGTAGGGAAAAGAGCCTCTCAGTGACAACCCACTATGTTCTAATCTATTTTATACAGACCTAGGCAAAGGAAGGCTGTGAACTCAAACTTTGCAAGGATGGGCCATCTTTTCTGACTTACCATGAATCATGATTATATCTCAGTAGCAACTTGCTGTCAGTAGAAGACTGAGGTTCAGTAGTCAGAGATTTGGCTGAAGCGTCAGATAAACCTAAGATCAAATCCAAATTTAGCCACCCAAATATGGGGAGCTTCAAGTGTGGTATCTTGGCTTTATTAGATGAGAGATGGTACCAACGTGTGGACCCATTATGACGATTTAATGGATAAAGGGCACTGGAAGACCTGGAATGCCGCCTAGTATTCAGTTAGCAGTAACTCTTAACTGTATCATTCTTTTCCTCCTCATCACAAAGGTTTACCATTTCCAGTGGTATTTACTTTACCCTATTGCTCATTAGTTTTAACCAGATGCCAATTTCCATTCATCGAAACTTCATTTCTAATGCAGCTTTAGTTTTTTCTGAATTAGGACTGCAGGGACTGTAGCAGTGGTTCTCAAAGTGTGGTCCCGGGAACAGCAGCCTCAGCCTCGCATGGGAACTTGTTAGAAATACAAATTCTTTGGCCTGAGAATCTATGTTTTAACAAGCTCTCTGGGTGATTCTGAGCCACCATCACAGTCAGAGTCTTCTCTTTCTCATTCTCCAGGCTCTGTTTCACCCATAGCCTAGTCTGCTGCTAAATCTGGGATGCTAATATTCTGAATGCTACATTTCCCTTATTTTATTTATTTATTTATTTTTAAATTGAATGAATATGCCATAATTTATTCATTCATTCTTCTATCAGTGGACATTATGTTGCCTGTTGCTAATGTGAATTTTGCTCATTTCTGTTACAAACAATGTTGATCATATCAGTTCTCTTCTTTCCATCTTCTACTTTCCTCAAGCCTGAAAAGTTTGTAACGCTGTACTTGGAACACAGTATTTTATACAGGGGCCAACACTGTAACACCTCATGCGAAGAGTTGACTCATTGGAAAAGACTCTGATGCTGGGAGGGATTGCGGGCAGGAGGAGAAGGGGACAACTGACGACCGAGGATGAGATGGCTGGATGGCATCACCTTATTTTAATATTTCTATGTATTTGATGGACCCCTCTGAAATAGAGAATAAGATCATTTCTTGTACTTGGTATCCAAAAGCAATCATAATTTGCTCTACTTAACTTTCCAACAATATATTCTTTTCTCTCTGGAGTTCTCTGATCTTCAGAAGACTTGATCAAGATGTGTGTTAATTTTGAAATGCACCTTTGACAAAAACCTATTGTTACTTTATGACCCTGACAAAAACACACCTTCCACAAGGGATCTTTGTAGAGAAGGCTGTCTCTCCCATCCAATGGAAACTTCCCACCATACTGCAAATTACATTCTTTCTAAGTAAATGACAGAGTTTCGGTGCTTGCCTTAGAAACAGTTTCTTTACATTCTAGCTCATTGCTTCTTTGTGACAAAGAGCATAACTCTTGACCTTGGGAAACATGTGGGATGGACTCTTGCCCTATAGTCACTTCAGGAGAAAGAAAATATTAGTATCATAACAGGATTTAGTCACTGAGTCTTGTCCAAGTCTTTGTGGCCCCACGGACTGTAGCTCCCCAGGATGTGAAGAGACAACTCATTTGAAAAGACTCTGAGGCTGGGAAAGATTGAAGGCAGGAGGAGAAGGGGATGACAGAGGATGAGATGGTGGAGAGCATCACTGAGTCAATGGACATGAGTTTGAGCAAGCTCTGGGAGTTGGTGATGGACAGAGAAGCCTGGTGTGCTGCAGTTTATGGGGGTGCAAAGAATCAATCATGACTTAGTGATTGAACAATAACAAACTGAGGCTTTAGAGTAACCAGTGCCCCGTCACCTCAAATTAGACAGAAGCAAGTTATACTAGTTCAAAATTCTACCATCCAGTGGCCACCTGACCTGACACTGAAATGCTAGGTGAGTAGGGGTAAATTCAAGATGGAATTGGTGTCTATTTTTAGCCCTGGTTTTTAAGCATTGGATTAGGGAGTCCTATAATCAGAAAACGTGCTGCATTTTCATTCTTCAGCCTTTGCGGCTTTGTAACCTGCTTCTGCTTGTTCAATACAGATCAGATTAAACGATAAATGGGCTTGTTGGGTAATGAAGTGTGGGCTGGCATAATTCAGGGCTTGCCTCAGGCTCTTAGAGTGAAGCGAAGTAAAGGATCTTAGATCAGAGGGCTGGTTCCTTGCGGGCAGAGAGAGGGAACCTGGGGCTCCTCTCTGCCGGCACCTTTCTCATGGTCTCTGTCCCTGACTCTGCAGAGGGCTTAATATTCCATGGGAGAGCTTCCCCTTGAGCACAGTCAATGCCCCACAATTTTCACACAAAGAGAGCACAGTCACTCCTGTCCTTCATGCCTCAGCTTCAGTCACTCAGGAAAGAATGACTTTAAAAACTTCAGAAAACCATTGTGCCGATGTGCTTGTCAGCTCAAGACTTTTAACAAAGAGCTGAGTGGGGTATATTAAAGCAGAGATCCTCTCTACCAATGAATCAATAATGTCTGTTTAGAGTCGGAACTCATCAAGCTAATATCTTGTAGTATTAATTCTTATTTCCTCTATTCATTCATTAACTCAGCAAACATTCCCTGGGAGACCCCACAGTGCTAGGCTCCCAGGATAAAACAGTGGTCAATAACAAAGCAATAATGTGTCATGAAAACAAAAACTTTATCAATGTATTTTCAGGGAATTCCTTGGAAGCCTAGTGGTTAGGACTCAGCGCTTTTGACTGCTATGGGTCTGGGTTTGATCCCCTTCGTCAGAGAACTAAGATCCTGTAAGCCACAAGGTGTGGCCCCCCAAAAAATGTATTTTCAAAACCTCAGGCAAATAAATGGGTATTTTAGGCCACAACCAGTCACTTAAAGGCAAAGAACATGGATCTTTGAGATCTGACAGCAAAGGAACTTAACCCGGCTTGGATATCAAGAAATATTAATAATAGTATTTAAAGCTTTCACTAGTGGTCATGTAGGAGAAATTGTCATAGTATTATAAATGTGCTAGCAGATTTATAATAAATAATAAATTGTTACTTAAGCTGAAATTCTAAAGAATCCATAGCTAATGAGTTCACAACTGTTAGAAATATTGTGTCCAGTCCTTTTTCTCAAGTAAGTAAGGGGTTGGAGGAGAACATTTGGGATGTACATGTACTATAATGAGAAGAGGAACCTAGAAGGGAAGTACCTGTGTGTATAAGCTACAGATCTGTATCATTCTTGGTCATGCATCAGTAAGATTTAGCATTCCAGTCTGAGATTACTTTTTTAAAAATGAATGCTCACAATATTTGGAAATGCACCTCCCCATCAAGAGGTAACTATTTCTTCACTCTGTAAACCTGCTCTTGGTAACATGACCTGCTTTGACCAATGGGATGTGCAGCAAATTGAGACCTGGCAAGTACTAGCTCTTCCAAGGAGTCGCGAAGAGTCAGACACACTGAGCAGCTAACACTTTTACTTTCACTTTCATGTGTAAGCCCAAGTGGCTGGGGGAAAAAGGGAGATCTGAATGATGCATTTAGACAAAGGACTAGTAGTTTATGGTTAAACGACTAGTAGGCACCAGGTTTGGTCTGGAGAAGGTCAGAGAGGAGGATGAGGATGACGGGAGAGGGGCAAGAGAGAGGGGAAAGAAGAAAGGTTATTAAGTCCTTTCCACACGCCAGGCTCTGTTTTATGCATTTTACTTATATTATCTCATTTTGTCATAACATACTTCAAATATATCAACTGAAGCTTAAAGAGATTATGTGGTGTATTCAAATCACATCTAAAGCATATTTTTGGCTGTGAAAATCTGCCTTCATAATTTGTTTTTACCTAGTAACCGTTACTGCTTTCTGAGAAAGAGGTGACAACTACAACCTTGGTTTGGGTAAGAAGGAGGCTTTTAAGGCTGCCAAACTGGCCAGGACTGAGGAAAAAAAGCTCCTCTTTTTGGACACATGTTTGTAGAAAATTATACCTCCCAAATCATCTTAAGATGATACTGCCTCAAAAACTCATTAATTTGTATATTCTCAAAATAAAGCTGGGTGGTTTTATCTGATGACAAAAAGCTAAAGTTTTAGGACTATCCTCTTTAATTATATGAAATGATACAATTAATGTTTACTTTATAACTACTGTTATAATAATATTAACCTAAGCATTATCACCAAAACTTTACTCTTTAGGAAAGATATTAGCATGCAAGCATAGTCACTTCTTATCACATACCTCTAAAGGTATTTCAATATATCCACCATTTTAGAAATAGGGAATCTAAGCCACAGAGAGAAGTTCTTATCAACTAAGAAGTAACTTATCAACTAAGTGAGTGTGGATGAATGAAAAAATGATTCCATCTAAGCAACCTGATTTATAAGCTTGCTCACTTAACTCTGACTGATATCTGCATTTTCTTCCCACGTCCATGTGCTTCCTTTATTCCCGGAGAAACCACTGTTGTTGTTCAGTCCCTAAGTTGTATCTCATTCTATTGTGACCCCATGGATTGTGGCCCACCAGGCTCCTCTGTCCATGGGATTTCCCAGGCAAGACTACTGGAGTGGGTTACTATTTCCTTCTCCAGGGGATCTTCCCGACCCAGGGGTGAAACTTCTATCTCCTGCATTGGCAGGTGGATTCTTTTACCACTGAGTCACCAGGGAAAACCATAACTGAGGATAAATCATCCTACTATCATCCAGTTTTTACAATCTGCTCACATATCTAGGATCTCCCCAACTTACCCCCCTCTATCCAATACCCTCAAACCTGGAGATTACCATTTGCTGTGACTAGTCAGCTTGCTACAATTTGCACCTGAAAAGCTTGAATTACTGTTCGCTGTCTGCCTTCTGTCCTTTATCTACAGTTGTCTACAATAAGAGCTACTGTCAAGGATTTGGGGAGGGTGATTTATAAGAGAGACCAGGACAAGACACAGGGTAAAAGCTTCTTACGTTCTGTGTTTTTCTAGGTTAGGACTAGGGAGCTGTTAGTCATAGTGATGTCTTAAAGGAGTTCCTAGTTAAAATCTGTATCTCCACCCTCAATCTACAGGCTTTTTCTAAATAGACCAGAACAAAAAGAGGGGCAGAGAGGAGAGAGAGGGAGAGGTGGTGGGAGGAGTTCGGTGGAATAGATGCATTCAAAGAGGAACAAAGAGGAACTAAAGGAGACATCAAGTGGATATTCAAGTAAGTGGAGTAGCTGTGCACAAAACGGGCACGACAATGGTTAAAACTGGTGTGAGTTACGCACAGAGTGATGCTCACTTGGGGCCTGCTTCTCCTGGAACTCGGAATGACACTCCCATTCTTCTCTGTCAGGAAACCTTACTTTGGGTGCCGCTCTCTTTCCCAGGAACCTGTAGCTTCCCCTTCACTTCCCCATAATGGATTCTCCACTTCCCTTCATTCTAACTTTTATTGTTAAGAATATTGATTGCTACCTTACAGTACGTGTATTCTTGTCTGAGGTAGGGTGTAGCCACAGAAACTCGCCATGTGCCTCTGTTCCCCAAGAGTCACATCAGTCATCTGCTGCCACAGCTTCTCTGATACTTGGCAGCCCCATAATCACTCCAGGCCTGAACTCCACTGTCCACCTCAGACTTTAATCATTCTTCCCCTCCTGTGAGTTACCTAACTGGACAGTGGCTTCTCTCCATCTGCTTCCATTATTTGTTATTTCCTACAATACTTGTTTGTTTTTATTCATTTATTTCCGGCTGCATCAGGTCTTAGTTGTGGCACGTGGGATCTTGCGCTGCAGTGCGCATGCTTAGTTCCCTGGGGCATATGGGATCTTTGTTCCCTGACTAAGGATCGAACCTGCAGCCCCTGCACTGGAAAGTGGATTCTTAACCCCTGGACCACCAGGAAAGTTCCTGCTTCCACTCAATTCTATACAAGGGAAGGATACTGATCTTAAAGAAGCTCTAGCCTTGATTATGCCACAGGCAATACATAGAGAGATTACATCTTTTGAGCGAGATCCTGATATAAAATCTGAAGTCCTTATTAGTTCAAGCAGGCTCTCCAAGAATATGCCTGCTTCATTTCGAGAGCCTTCCTTTAGGCACAGATCAATCTACCATGCCTGAACCAGGGACAAAAAGAAGGTCAGTAAACAAACTTATTGGTTGTGCAGTGAAGAAACACAGCTGCACCCAGCAGTAACTCACAGGATATGATTACCAATTTTCTTGTTGTGGGCAGGAGAAGGGATGAAAGACAATATAAGCCAAATAAATAATTTAAAATTAAGCTATTATTCAAAGCCTATGGTTAGGGCTGTATTAACAAGAACATATGCCATTTATTCATTAATTTCTAAAGGTGATAGATATATTTTGAGCTAAGAGGTAGAGTACCGTCACTTTTAATTCAATCCTTGTGTGTGTGCATGTGTGTGTGAGTGCTAAGCTGTTTCAGTTGTGTCTGACTATTTGGGACTGTATGGACTGTAGCTGGCCAGGCTCCTACACCCTAAATTTAAAGGAACAATTATGATTCCCATTCCATAGATGGGAAAACTGAAAGCAAGAGAGGGGAAATAATTTACCCAGGGTTATATGAGCAAGATGAGGCCAACTCCACCAACTCCAGGACCTAAGATTTCGCTCAACAATCAGCTTCCTATAAAGATATGTTTTTCCTAAGTAGCCTGGGTTGGACAAAGCAAATTATTGTGGCAACTGGGCCCTATGCCAGGGAGAAACATTCCTTAAGTGCTATCAAACTAGTCTGTTCCCTGGGAGATTTAACCATCATTAGTGAAAAGCTTCATTTGCAATATTGTGTGCAGCCCACTGTAGTGGGCTAGAGCAATGCATTATCGCTAACTCAAAGAGATTAATTTAATGGGCAATTATATGCTTCCTGCTTTACAATACTTTCAGGTAACCGACAGTAGTCCGCTTTCTGTAAATGTCAGCTTCCTGCTCTCAGGTACATGATGTCAGTGGGTTTCCCCACTCTCCATCCCCCACTTTCTCTGAGAAGGACACTCTAAAACTGGCATTCGATACCTTTGAAATGCCCCTGCAGAGACTGTATTTCCCTTTCCGTACCCTCCCTGCCTTGGTTTTTTTTCTCTCTCTGATAGCTGTGCTTGTTACTACATTGCTCTCATAGGTACATCTATACCCCTCTGCCCAACCTAAATGAATCTCATGCCTCTTCTGACAAACCTTAGCTCAAATATCACCCATCACCAATAAAGACCAAAACACACAAACAGAAGAACGTCTCATCTCTTTCTGCCTTCCTTCACAACATTAAAACAACATTTATAATATATATTAATTGCAATAAAATTAATGGTTCCGTAGGTGCTCAGCAAATGCTGTAACTCTGGTTTAAACACTAACCCAGGAGACTGGGGTCAGCTGGATATGTCAAGTTCTCTGTGAACTTCACTGAAAAACATTGTCCCCTTAAAGGCACTGTTTTCTGCTCTCTAGTCTCTGTTCCTCAGTTTCCTAATCTCAAAAATGGGCATAGAATCCCAGTCTGAACAGTTCCAAAGCCTGGCTTTGTCCACCAGGCAGTTTTCCTCCCCAGGGTTGTAAGCGTTAGAATAGGAGGTTCTGAGTAAATGCGGGTTTGTTCTTTTCTTCACTGCACTCTTCTCCCTGCGCCAACCTGCTTTGCAGAGAAGAACTATTTCATTGGCTTGCTTCAGGTAATGATATAGCAGTGTCAGAAGCTCAATTTAAGCAGGAGAATGGAAGAAGAGAAAATATAGGAGAGGGTTCCTCCTGAAGAAGGCATCTAAGAACTTGTAATCTGCAATTAAACAGCATTGGTAGCAAAACTACCTCTGAACCCTTTGCTCTCTTTGAAACTCTGGGCAAGATATTTAACCTTCTGTCTGAATTTCCTTGCCAGAAAAAATGCATACAATAATGGTACCTATTTTCAAAGAGTGACGTGAGAATTAAAAGCATCATGGGGATTACATAATACTTTTTCAGTGTTTAACTAGCTAAATTTACTTTAAGCCGTCACCACCATGATACACAGCAGTTTCAAGCCTTAGGATAGTTTCAGGAGAGGAGGCTGCTGCTAGTGAAGCTACTTAGCACAGATGTGCTATACAAGCCTAATCTCCTGTTAGTACTTGGACATCTAACTGCCAGCTCCTGTAATGAGATGTGCCTGTTGACCATGATGGCAAGTTAGATCTATTACCACTGAAATACTTGGGAAATACACACAGTGAAGCATCTCAGCCTTGGTTAAGTGAATCTGACACGAGAGGATAAAGGATGACATCTCCATTCTCATTAAGAGATAACAGATGGACTTTCCAAAAATCCATTTTTTAGCTTAATTTCATTTGCTTAAATCTTTTGTCTGAAGAGATGGTGCTCTGAGAGTAATTTTAAATTGTTCTCCCTGGAATGAATATTTCTTTATCTTTATTAGAAGCTCCCCCTATGGGGTTCTATTGTCCTGGGTGGTTTTAAATATTCATCTCATCCAAATACAATAAATCTCCCTTTAATATTTTTTTCCAGGACATGATCTGCGGCTTCAGAAGATAAACATTACATGATGCGCTCAATAATAAAACCAAGTCAAAATAAGTTTCTAAGCCATTTTCATAGTAATTCCAATTTTTCTTAAGTTCTCTGTGATCTTATTATTTTGAATTCTGTAGGTTAATTTTATATTTAAAATTTCTAGATTTATGCCCACATCAGCTTATATTTTACAGCTAAAATTAACAGTTCTCTTTTATACTTCCAATCTGTTGGTTTCCCTCGTAGCTCAGTCAGTGAAGAGTCTGACTGCAATGAAGGAGACCTGGGTTCGATCCCTGGGTCAGAAAGATCCCCTGGGGAAGGAAATGACAACCAAGTATTCTTGCCTGGAGAAGCCCATGGACAGAGGAGTCTGGCAGACTACAATCTATGGGGTCACAAGAGTTGGACACAACTGAGCACTTGTTGGTTTTAAGACAGTTACATGCAAAAATTCAAAAAGAAACGTTTATTTTACAATCTCTGACCAAAAAAAAAAAAAAGAACAAAAGAAAGATGCAATAAAAGATGAGATAACTCCCACTGATGTCAACACAATAAGGTAAGTTTGGGTTGTGTACTTTTAATTCTATAAGGTTCAAAGAAAAGCTTTGGGTTGCCATATGAACAGAACCATTTCTTGTTTGGTCTCTTTATGGAACTAACTGTAAACTTAAGTCAGGGATATATTTGAGTGGTTTCTCTCAAGCCATAAAGGAAAAATTATCTTGTCTACATTTCAATAATTTTTAATCAATAGATGTCCAGTGAAGCAGGTTTGTGGTCGCACCATCAACTGCTTTTATTCCCAGTACTCATCACCTTCTTCCTCACCTCTGTGCCATTCTTCATGGATATATCAGCAGATTTCAACCCGCCTCTCATACACAGGTGCCTCTAGAAAGAAAACTCCAAGAGGACCAGATGTTTTTTGCCTGTGTAGATCACTGCTATATCCCCAGTCACTAAAAGAGTGCTTGGCAAGAACCAAAGACTCAATAAATAATTACTGAGTGAATGAACAAATGAATGTCTTCCCTGTGGGGCTTGGAACCCTTGCCACCCTAGAGTTAACAGCTCATTACCCTGGAGCATCTGCTTTTGTTTCTGTCTTCCTTACTTGTCTGTGATTCCTCACAAATGAGTTTTGTGTTTCTGGATTGCCCCTGAAATGTTTCCTAACCACCTGTTCCATATATTCATTTCCTTTTACTCTACAGAATGGAGTACATGGAGTCTTATGATTAGGGCCTTCTTGATGAATATGTAAGAGAAGGAAGCCAACTCATAAAAAAAAGGTCATAGATTTAGTCAAATTCAAGTAGGTTATTATGTTCAATATATGAGAAAATTATTTTAATGGTAATTATTGCCTGCATACTTTAACTATGGTCATTTAGACTGGGGATCCGAGATCTAATGCCTGATGATTTAAGGTGAAGCTGACATAGTAGGTGACGTACGTAATAGCTTACATACATAGCTGACATAATAGAAATAAAGGGCAAGATAAATGTAATGAGTTTGAATTATCCCAAACCATTTTCTTTTACCCCCGATCCGTGGAAAATGTCTTCCATGAAACCAGCTCCTGGTGCCAAAACGGTTGGGTACCACTGATTTAGAGCATTTTTATATAGCCTCAAACCAATCTAAATAGATACAGTTTTCCTCAGAGGCTTAAGGTGACAGAAGGCTTCGATACTGTAAATTATAAATATTTCACATCTAGATGGGGTTAACATTGCTAAGAAATCAAAGCTACCAAATGAGATGCTCAGTTTTCTTTATCCCTTAATGTTACGAGGGATGAACTACCAGCAGAGCAACTGCTAGAGAAGAAAATGGTCCTCCTAATGAGGAGAAGCACCGAAGCTTCCAGAGCGCTTCTTTTAAATTCCCTATCAAGCTGTCTCTTTGTCTGCTATGAGGTTGCCAAAAGAAACATTCTTCACTCTTGAACGGTCACTTTTTCACACAGTGGTCGTGTTTTATTTTTTGAATAAGACTCCATGGAAGACATTACCCCCACATCTCAAAGCAAGGAAAATCCATGCCTTTCCTGAAAGTCTAGTTTACTCTTCTTGCAGACATATTTATCATGAATCTCAGAGACATTGGCTGTGAAACCAGAGCAGATTTAGAGTGCAAAGAGCAGAGTGTAGGGCTCACATCCGTTACATATTTGTACCCATGAATCTTTTTTATTGTGAACTTTTGTTTCCTTATTCAGATTCCTTCTATCTCAGTCCCCTCAAGAATGTACTGTCATCTCCCTTGAACTTGTATAAACTGTGAAGTCCTTCATCTCCTTTATAGAAAGAGGATATTCAGATAACATGCAGAATGTCTTTTGCTTGGAAATAAAAGGAACATCATATCCCCTTTGCAAGGGGGATTTAATCTGTATGATTAAAAAACAAAAACAAAACTGATGAGGCAAAGTGCAAGTTCTCATAGACAGGAGAGCACTAGATTTCACCAAAGAGCTATTGTTTAGAGACTCCATGGGAGTGTCAGTAAGTGCGATCTGAGAAGCTGTGCTCATTAAAAATTGGCAGGAAGACTAACATATGTTATTTTAACAACCCCAGAACTTCCTCTGGAAAAAAATAAGGCTTATATTTTCACATGTAATTTAGGAAAAATTTTATATTGAAGCCATAATTTTAAATAGTCTGTGATTACCGTGTAAAACACATTAATTCTAAAAAAACAAACTATGATCTCATCTCTCCAAAATGATATGTATTGATACTGTAAATTTTCTTTTTACAATTTCTGCATTTATATGTGTATGTGTATAAGCATAGCTTAAATGTGTGAGCAATCGTTTCTAAATTGCATATAATAATAATGTTAGTGTCCATTTAAATTATGGAATTCTTGAATTCTACTTTTACCTACCCTTTTACACTAAATCTTTCCCATATTTTAACATGCAAAACATTGTTTTTAATGGCTGAATAATGGATATAAGATACAAGAATACTTGGATGTAAAAATGTTTCTTTCCCACATATATTGCAACCTTTTGGTAATTTACCACAGGGTAAGTTACTTCATGTTGAGATGAAGCATTCCAAGTCTCCTTGGGAACAAAAGTTCTGATGCCAAAATATCTAAAAGAAACAGGACCACTTCTCGTATGATCCCTAGCCGTAAATTGAATCCAGGCACACAAGGAAGAAATGAACAAACCCAGGCACTTACTGATTTCGGTAGCAATGATTGTTATGTTGTGCCACACACTTAATTCTCTGTCCAGCGGTGTTGCAAGCGTTATCTTCCCATCATCAGCATTAATGTTGAATTGTCTCTCCAGGTCAGTGTGCCGGTCGATGGAAAACCTGCAAGACAGACACATCTGTAATCTACTTCAATGTTTATATGATCCATACCTTCCACAGTAGACCTTTAGTAATCCTTAGAGAGCCACAGTTGTGAAGCCAAATGAATTGGTAAACTCAATGGCATCCTAATTTGTAAAACAAAATGACTGAATGAGGCACAAGAAACTTAACAATTATTGCCCAAGGAGTCATTAGCTACATATGCAACATGGAGGTCATAAACTGCCATCAGTTTCAATAGGTAACATCTTCAAAAATGGCTGCTGATGAAGAGTTAATTGGACAATCCATCACTTTTATTGGACAGCTTATGATAATTAGCAGTTGCCACAAAATACCATATAAAACAATAAACTCAAATCCAAAGGAGGACGGTGCTAGACAGCAAATTATTTATGGTGGTTCCAAGGAAATGTGTGTGTTAAACTTAGATTTGACTGCACAATAGGCATGTATTGTTGTTGCTGTTGCTGTTGGTTTGTTTTGTTTTCATTTAAGTAAGGTATATATTTAGGTTTCATATTCATCTCTGTCCATAGAAATCAGATGTTTTCTGATTCTCTGGTAAATAATTTTTTAAAATGGGTCTAGATATTTTAGCAGATTTAAAATTTAATGGGTAAGTTGTTAGTTCTGTTGAGAAAACTTTTGGATAAGGCAGACATTAAGATGCTCTATGTCTATAGTCAAGTGCTTCTCGGGAACATGAAGTAACAAGATCATACAAGAATTACTTTTTTACCACATTTACTAATTTCCTAAGAAACACAAGGCATGATTAGAAAAACTGGTCCACAAATAAACAGTGGAATAAAGTAAAACAGGATGAAACGGAGGTTCAAATAAGGATTGTGTGTGTGTGCTAAGTCACTTCAGTTGTGTCTGACTCTTTGCGACCCTATAGACTATAGCCCGCTAGGCTCCTCTGACCATGGAATTCTTCAGGCAAGAATACTGGAGTGGGTTACCATGCCCTCCTCCAGGGGATCTTCACGACCCAGGGTCTCTTGCATTGACAGGCAGGTTCTTTACCACTAGTGCCACCTGGGAAACCCTCAAAGAACTCCCCCAAACTTTTATGTTAAAACCCTAACTCCTAATGTGTGATGGCATTTGGAAATAATGCCTTTAGGAGGTAATTAGGGTTAGAATAAGTCATTAGAATAGGGCTCTCCTGTGGGATTAATGATCTTATTTTTAAAAAAAGAAAAGAAGAAAGGGACATAGGCTGTCTCTTTTCTGCTGTCTGCCGAGGAGGATTCAAGAAGACAACCATACCAGAAAACGTGCCTTCACCATAGAGTGGATCTGCTGGTACCTTGATCTGGGACTTCCCAGCCCCCAGAAACTGTGAGAAACAGATTTTTGGTGTTAATCCATCCAGTCTAGGATATGTCATATCTACAGAAGCCCAAACTAAGACCAAGGTCATGTACAATCCCATCTAGGAGGCAGGACTGAAGAAACCCTTCATGGTTGAGGGGATCTCCTAAGAAGTCTACATGAAATCTGTTTATTGGTACCCATCAATACTAAATACAAAACATGCTCCATGGCTATTTGAAGCTAAGCGTATTTTCTTTTTCTGTGTGTTCTTATAAACATTCATTATATCATCAAGAATAAAATGGCTATTATAAGAAAAAATAAATAAAATGTCCCATAATTTTGTATCTGTAGTTTTGTACTGTTAACATTTACTGGATTTCATTGCAAACATATATACCTGTATTTTTTGCTTATCTATTTATGCATGTCTACTTATTTGTATCTATATCCAACGCCAGAAAATAGTGAAAGACAGGGAAGCCTGACATGCTGCAGTCCATGGGTTGCAAAGAATCAGACACAACCTAGCAACTGTACAAGAACAACAACACAGAGGGGTGAGTAAATGGATAGATAGAGGACAGACAGACATATAGGGATATGGATAACTCCTTGCTCCTTTTAGCCGTATCTTCTCATTAGAAATGGTATGCATACTCCTTATCAGTTCAGTTCAGTCACTCAGTCGTGTCCGACTCTCTGCAACTCCTTATACCAGATGCAAATATTAAGAAAAAGATATTCCTGTAAATCCTTTACACCAATCACAAGCATCATTAAACATTCTGGAATAATATTTTAAAGTACTTAATTTTATTGACAGGATTTTCTTCCCTGTGGCTCAGATGGTAAAGAATTTGCTTGTGATCCAGGAGACCCAAGTTCAATCCCTGGGTCGGGAAGATCCCCAGGAGAAGGGAATCGCAACCCACTCTAGCATTCTTGCCTGGAGAATCCNAGAAAGGGACATAGGCTGTCTCTTTTCTGCTGTCTGCCGAGGAGGATTCAAGAAGACAACCATACCAGAAAACGTGCCTTCACCATAGAGTGGATCTGCTGGTACCTTGATCTGGGACTTCCCAGCCCCCAGAAACTGTGAGAAACAGATTTTTGGTGTTAATCCATCCAGTCTAGGATATGTCATATCTACAGAAGCCCAAACTAAGACCAAGGTCATGTACAATCCCATCTAGGAGGCAGGACTGAAGAAACCCTTCATGGTTGAGGGGATCTCCTAAGAAGTCTACATGAAATCTGTTTATTGGTACCCATCAATACTAAATACAAAACATGCTCCATGGCTATTTGAAGCTAAGCGTATTTTCTTTTTCTGTGTGTTCTTATAAACATTCATTATATCATCAAGAATAAAATGGCTATTATAAGAAAAAATAAATAAAATGTCCCATAATTTTGTATCTGTAGTTTTGTACTGTTAACATTTACTGGATTTCATTGCAAACATATATACCTGTATTTTTTGCTTATCTATTTATGCATGTCTACTTATTTGTATCTATATCCAACGCCAGAAAATAGTGAAAGACAGGGAAGCCTGACATGCTGCAGTCCATGGGTTGCAAAGAATCAGACACAACCTAGCAACTGTACAAGAACAACAACACAGAGGGGTGAGTAAATGGATAGATAGAGGACAGACAGACATATAGGGATATGGATAACTCCTTGCTCCTTTTAGCCGTATCTTCTCATTAGAAATGGTATGCATACTCCTTATCAGTTCAGTTCAGTCACTCAGTCGTGTCCGACTCTCTGCAACTCCTTATACCAGATGCAAATATTAAGAAAAAGATATTCCTGTAAATCCTTTACACCAATCACAAGCATCATTAAACATTCTGGAATAATATTTTAAAGTACTTAATTTTATTGACAGGATTTTCTTCCCTGTGGCTCAGATGGTAAAGAATTTGCTTGTGATCCAGGAGACCCAAGTTCAATCCCTGGGTCGGGAAGATCCCCAGGAGAAGGGAATCGCAACCCACTCTAGCATTCTTGCCTGGAGAATCCCATGGACAGAGGAGCCTGGTGGGCTACAGTCCATGGGGTCACAAAGAGTCGGACAGGACTCAGCGACTAACACTACTACTACTGATTTTATTGACAACAGTGTGTTGCTAAATTCCTTGATAAAATCATGTACTGCTGCTGCTGCTGCTAAGTCACTTCAGTCGTGTCCGACTCTGTGCGACCCCATAGACAGCAGCCCACCAGGCTCCGTCATCCCTGGGATTCTCCAGGCAAGAACACTAGAATGGGTTGCCATTTCCTTCTCCAATACGTGAAAGTGAAGTCGCTCAGTTGTGTCTGAGTCAGTGACCCCATGGACTGCAGCCTACAAGGCTCCTCCATCCATGAGAGTTTCCAGGCAAGAGTACTGCAGTGGGATGCCATTGCCTTCTCCGAAAACCATGTACTAAGAGATCATAACTCCAGGTATAATAAAGACTTAGATATAAAAAAAAACAAAGGCACTGACTTGCATCTATACACCAGGAATTTATAAAACAATCCCTTGCCTAACCCTCAGGATGATTAGCAAAATTCAGAAAAGATTTAAGAACCTAGAGACATAGCTGAATTAACAGTGCTTGCAAAATAATCCTGAGCATGAGGAAGTAAGTGCTCATTGCAAAACATCTGAATCTGTTGTATTACTGAAAAAAAAAAAACTAAAAATCATTATCTTGGGGAACAATGATTGTTGATTAGACCAATGAAGTTCCACGTTTAACTGTAAAATAATAGACATGTGTTTTGCTCCAGATATCATGAACACTCTGTTAAAAGATCTAAGTGATGTCCAGAGGCTTAATTATCACTATCTGAATCATATTCATAAATAAACTTTGCATGCATTGCTGGGTTCTAATAATTTTATTATCTCACTGCTGATATTTCACACATTCATGCATCTGCCAATTTCCCAGAGGCCACAGAAAACGAGGTTGGAAACACACTCCATGGCTATTTGACTGCTGTCCAGTAAATGCCTAGAACTTCTGGCCTAGAAGAAGCACTGGGAACAATGACAGAGTTTTGGAAGCTGATATTAAAAACAAATACCCTGTTTGTGTAATCCCTTATTTAAAACTGTACCATGCAACCTTGACATTGGACTAAATTATATCTCTATTATTTATATATTGTTGTTTCTAGGATAATTAATAAATACCCTGAGCCTCTGTTTCTTCACTGGCCAAATATAATACTCAAATCAGAGGTCTGGTTGTGAAGATTAAAAATGAAACATAAATCAGTCTTCGATAATTAGTAAGTGCTAAAGATCTGTTCATCATCATCACATCACAGTAACAACATCATGTCCCATTAAATGAAGCTTCATAAATTTTTCCACTCGGAAGGTGGTGGAGAAGGCCCCTTTCTTACCAGTTTATAAATAGCATAAATGTGGAAAAAACATTTAGGTGTTATTTAACTCCCATAAGTCTAAAAGAGACAGGGATATTTTTCTCATTTTTTAAAGATCCAGTTCATGACAGACTTTATGGGGTAAGTCATAAGAATTTATAAAATACAGCCATTTCATAAGATCAGAGGTAAGATTGTCATAATATTATAAGATTACACAATGGGAGGAACTTGATGGGGAAAAAAAAGGCTTAAAATTCAGTTTAAAGTCTACCTTGACTGTATAAAGAAGCCTTTTGCTCCCTTTGTAGACATTTTGCATATTTTATAGCCTAGTAGACTTCATGGTAAAGGCTGCCCAGAACTGCTAAATAGTTCAAAAATTCAGACTTAGCACAGTCAATAAGCATGCATTAAACACCAAATGTATACCAAGCACAGTGCTAGATGCCTCTTTCTTTTTGCATCTTTCTCTCTTTGGTGTCTTGTAAAGTGAACGAAAGAAAATCACAGGTATGATTTCATCATGTTAGTAATCATTTCGTGCCTTTGTTATCTAATCTGTTAAATGGGAATTATAATAGGTTTTGTGAGATTTAGACAAGGTAATACCTATAGAGCACTTGTTGCAGTGCCTGGCACATAACAAGTGCTCAATAAATATCTATTGAAAATCTCTAATGTTGTCATTACTCATCTGGAAACAGTAGATTTCTACTGATGAATCCCAGGCCTCTCTTCACATTTAAGCCAGCATTCCTTTTACTCCTTGATTCTCTTTCCCTGTACCAGTTCATCTGGGTTCTCATATCCATGGAAGCAAAAGCATGGAGGGTATCACTTTAACTGACAAACTAAAGCCAAGGAGAAGCTCTTACTTGCACTTCTAGCATCATTTTAGCATTCATTTGTTTTACCACCTTTTCTGACCAGATCTCCATTCCATGAACTGACCATTCCAAGTTCAAAGCATTATTGGACACATTCAGTTATTATTCATGTTGAATACTATATGAGTGTTTGTTATAACAGTTAAAATTAATTACATTTTAACACAAGTTTGGATTAAAAAAAAAAAAACCTGCACTCCACATACCATTTTTAGGAATGCTCTCAGAAGATGCTTGCTCCCCACCAATAGCTATGCCACTCCACTGCTAGTTGCAAAGATTCAGCTTGCTTTCCTCTGGTCCTCTAAGCTGTCACCATCCACTCGGCTATTTCAGTTTCTCCTCTCTCCTCCTATCCATTGCACTCTATGACACAGCTCCATCAGAGTAATAAAAGGAAGGGAAGGGAAGTTGCTCAGTCATGTCTGACTCTTTGTGATCCCATGGACCCCATTTTCCAGGCAAGAGTACTGGAGTGGGTTGCCACTTCCTTTTCCAGAGGAACTTCCCAACCCAGGGATTGAACCTGGGTCTCCCACATTGTAGGCAGACACTTTACCATCTGAGCCACCAGGGAAGGAAACCACAGTCAATTATGGGGCTTCCCAGGTGGTGCTAGTGGTAAAGAACCCATCCACCAATGCAAGAAACATAATGGAACATGAGTTCGATCCCTGGGTCAGGAAGATTCCCTGGAGGAGGGCATTGGCACCCCACTCCAGTACTCTTGCCTGGAAAATGCCATGGATAGAGGAGCCTAGTAGGCTGCAGTCCATGGGGTCACTGAGAGTCGGACACAACTGAGCGACTTCACTTTCACTTTTCACTTTCATGCATTGGAGAAGGAAATGGCAACCCACTCCAGTGTTCTTGCCTGGAGAATCCCAGGGACGGGGGAGCCTGGTGGGCTGCTGTCTATGGGATCACACAGAGTCAGACACAACCGAAGCCACTTAGCAGCAGCATTCTTCCCTGGAGAATCTCACAGAGAAGCTTGGCGGGCTACAGTCCATAGAGTGGCAGAGAGTCAGACGTGACTGAAGTGACTGAGCACACATGCATGCACACTCAGTTACAAGACTTGGATACAGACTGTTTCCTTGCACCAATTATCAGAGAATAATTTCAAAGAGAAACAGGGTGGGTTAAATTAACTGCAAACCCGAAGGAAAGACTTAATTTTTAGAATCCAATGTACCAGGCAAGTTCTTCAGATGTCATGATTTTGCACAGATGTCTCAGAACTAGAAGTAAGCCACACTGTTTTCTAGGATTCCCAGTACATATCTGAATAGCAGCAGATAAAGTAGAAGAAACAGAGAAACCAGATAACCTTCAGTGGAATCTCACCGGTGAGATCTCACTGAAACAGTGTAATTGGTCATAATCTCATAGACTCATCTATAAATAGGAGAAATGATCTATTAATACTTCACAAAATGGTTCTCTGCAATAAATGAATGGATACATGACTGAGATACAGCAAAGTAATTGGTTAATTAACAGGCGATTCTTTAAGCCCAGAATGACTGAAAATGAATAATTAGAAATAGAAAGATATAAATAAAAATGACCATTCACATCCTTTAGTAGTTTCCCAAGTGATACTAGAAAAATATTCCAAATCTCTTCACGTGCTAAGTCATGTCTGACTCTGTGCGACTCTGTGGACGGCAGCCTGCCAGGCTCCTCTATCCATGGGGTTCTCCACGTAAGAATCCTGGAGTGGGTTGCCATGTCGTCCTCCAGGGGATCTTCCTGACTCAGGAATCCTACCCACATCTCTTACATCCCCAGCATTGGCAGGCAGGTTCTTTACCACGAGAACTACTTGGGAAGCCCGATCTCTTCATAGTGTTAGTCTATACCAGCCATCACCTTTTTCAATAGACTCTGAGCTGAAGAGGCTACTGGGTTTCTTTGCTTAGCGCTCATCCATAAGGAGCCTTTGGGACCTCGCCTGAGTTGTCACTGATCTTCTCTTCCTTAAGGCTGTCCTTCCTATTATTCTACAATTAAGCATTTGCTGGATTTTTGCTCTTTAAAACAGGAAGAGATTGCTTGATTCTTATAACATCATATTGGTTGGACTTTTGTACTACAGTTATTCCATAACTTCCTGTTGGAAAGATGCACAAGCTTTTATTGAGCATGGGTTGTTATTATGCAGGAAACATGGCACTAAAAAAGTATGAGAAAAGGAGTAAATGGGATAAGAACAGAAGAAAAAAAGAATGAATTTGGCCCCCACTGTATCTACAGAAAAGTTCAATGTCTTCTAATTTGCATCTTAAAAGTCATAGGGTTTGTATCTCCAGTACTGAAGTCATTTTAATTTCTTTTTTTAGTCACAAAATATTTTATTATTAACATAGTTGTTAAATTATATAAATTCTGTGCTGACTTGAACATTTCTCTGAATACTTTCAGGGTTTTAAAAATCATTAATTTAAAAAAAATTAATTTATTTATTTTAATTGGAGGCTAACTGCTTTAAAATATTGTTGTGGTTTTTGCCATACATCAACATGAATCAGCCACAGGTGTACATGTGCCCCACCATCCTGAACCCTGAAGTCTTCATTTTAATTTCTTGAAAATACACATCTGTTGGATTTGCTGTTCTTTTACAGATTTACTTAAGATGCATTTGAGACAACAGAACTCATTCAAAGAGACTAGAATATATTTTGGAGAGTCATCTTCTTGCCACAATAAGTAGAAAGTTTTTAACACAGTAGGGCATCTTAGATGAGAAAACAGGCTTCTTGGACTACATTATTAATAACATCAATCTTAATGATGGCAATTTTGCAAACAGACATTCTCATTCTATAACAATGAAGATGGTTTAGAAACTGCATCACCCATGATAATCAATATTAACAGATACCCTATTTCAACTTTCCCATTTTATTCCAACAACTATCCTGGTTTGCTTCAATGCTAATATTCCTTTAACCTATAGCAGTATGTCTTAGAAATGAATGCTAATGACTTCATCATTGTACTTTGTGAAGTTAAGGCTAGAGATGCGAGGAAATTCCTACCTAGATACTTAGCACTTTGTTGGGGATCTAATTTAACCTACTGTGCTCTGACCATGAGCACAAACTTTGTCACCAGTTCACTCAATCAAGAGTAGTTTGCAGAGGTCAGAAGTTAATATTAGAAGATATCACTATTGCAGTGATTGAGAATAGGTCAAAATGGGCAACTGGATACTATTATATTGGAAAATAGCACCCTTTCTGCATTGCTGCAATATACAACTTTTACCTGAATCATGTTTACTCAATTATCACAGCCCAACTATTTACATTTCATACCAACATTGGGCACAAAATCCTGTATCTTGTCTGTGTGTGAATAAGACAGATTTTACTGTCAACATACAAATATTATATGTATATATACACTCATTCATTTGTTCATTTAAAGCATCTCCTACTCCCACTTCCCAATCTTGCCCCTATACGACACACCTACAGAGACCCTCTGTCCTTGCTGAATTTGTTTCTTGTTTGCAATAAAGAACATCAAACTCTGATAATATCAAGAGTATTTTAAGGGTGATCAGCATCAATCTTCCAATATCAAGGAGTCTTTTTCACTCCCAGTGACTTGTGTCAGAAAGGAAGAATGTAAATTAAAGTCTGGAATGTGCACAAGAAGCTACACTGGTTATCTTAATAATCAGATAAAGATAAATAATTTTCTTTCAAAAGTTACTCTGAACTATATTATTACTAATACAATATTTGTGAAACACTTGATGATTTTTCAAGAGAAAGACCCTTTTCTTCCTAATGTCTCCTCTAGGCTAATTTATATATCTATCCTTAGTTTCTTCATCTGAAAAATGAGAACAATAGGACTACCTTCTTTTAAAGTTTAAGGTAAATCCCCTTAGGTAATGCATTGTAAATTTCCTTTTGATTTTTTTTTTTTTTAAGACTGTCGTTGTGGATCATTTTTAAAGTCTATATTGAATTTGTTACAATACCGCTTCTGTGTTATGTTTTGCTATTTTGGCCGCAAGGTATGTGAGATGTTAGCTTCGCTATCCCTGATCAAACCTGCACCCCCTGCAATGGAAGGCAAAGTCTTAACCACTGGACTGCTAGGGATGTCCTACTTGCTTTTTAAATGCGGTTTCATACTGAATATTTATCACTATTTCTAGTTAGACACTCTGACAAATGCCTAGGTATTTTTAAACAAAAATAATAACATATTTGAAAGATTCTGATGTTGTTGTTTAGTCACCAAGGTGTGTCAGACTCTTCATGACCCCTTGGACTGCAAACATCAGGCTTCCCTGTCCCGCAAAGGATGAAGCAGATCCACCTACAATAATCATCCTCAGATACCTTCACTTACTTAGGGTCACATACAGAAATCTCAGATGCTAAATCTGTTGGTCCAGAGAATGTCCCATTTTCTGAGCGTGCATTTTGTTTTATAGTTTGTTCAACTCATACCTTAAAAAGATACCGTCATAAAGCCAAAGTCCTATGTGTAAATTTCTGCAGTCACAAGACCAAAATTAGTGTGTCCTAGTGTGTCCCAGATAAAATCTAATTCATTATTAATTCTTTAATATTTATAATATCTTTAGAGAAATTCTAATTTTCTCCCTGAGTCATCAAAACAATCATTATAACTGAGAGCTCTAAATCCAATATGATGACAAAAATATGGGAAAAAGTGAATGCTTTACATAAGAGATTAATGTAAGTTTTTAATTTTTTATTTAGTTCCATAAAGGCTTAGTGACTGCTTCTTTTGGTCACTATGATGCTAAATGCTTGAACAAAGCCTCCTCTCAGACACACTAGTTGTGTTTTTCTCATTACTTACAATGAAAAATGGCAAGCACTGTAATAAAGTTATTGTTATACTGCAGTTAGAAAGGGTCCCCAGATGTGCCTGGGAAAGGAGAGGGTGGTCAAAGATGACACCACAATGAGGGAGCATCTGTTTGGGGACAGGAAAAATGAGTAGGGGTTTTCCAGGTAGAGGATGTAGGGAGAGCATCCCCAGTAGAGAGGAATGCATGAAGAAAATCTTGGGTTTGTTTAGGAAACGAGAGAATTAAGGACCAGGCTGGGCGTGGTGAGAGCTAAGGTCTGACAGATGAGCAACCTGTCCTTTCATTCCCATCCTTCCTTCCATCTTATCCCTTCCATCCCTCTTTCTTTCACTCTTTACTGAGTATTTCTTATATACAAGGCATTGTGTTAGTTGCCAAGACAGACATGGCCTTGCTTCCATGTAACTGAGTCTAAGTGTAGAGAAAGACAATGAAAGGAAATAAGATTTTTAAAGCTTACAGTGATATATTCATGAAAAAGAAAAGGGATGAGATGTATAAAATATTATTAAAATATTCCTATCAAAAGAAACAGCAAATACGAAAGCTCAGTTAGGAAGATGTTCAGTGTTTTTAAAGATAACAAATGACAGTATTGTTGAAATTCAGGATGGGGGAGGGCATCAGCAAGGACCTTGGAAGCCATGTTGAAGAATTTAATGTTTTTCACTTGCAGGAAATGGGGAACCACTTGAACAAAATACAGGAGGAGAATGACATGATCTAAGCCACAGCTGGATTCCATAGAACTTTCTATATTGTACAAATGTGCTTTGTCCAAGATGGTAACCACTAACTCTATGTGGCTATGTAGCCCTTGAAATCTAGCTAGTGTGACTGAGAAATTGAAATTGTGATTATATTTAATTTTAATTCATTTTATTTCCATTCAAAGAGCCACATGAGGCTAGTGGCTCCCATATCAGCACAGATCTAAACGGAGTTAGAGATCACTGGGGCAGCTGTGTGGATACCAAAGGGCAGGAAACAAACAAACGGGGCCACTGTGAGAGCTCACCTTAAAGAGGACAGTGTATGGGACCCCTCTGGTGGCCAATGGCTAAGAATCTGCGTCTGCAGGAGGCCCGGGTTCTATTCCGGGTTGGGGAACTAAGATCCCTGCAAGGCATGGTGCAGCCAAAAAAAAAAAAAAGGGGGCAAATATGATGGTGCTTGAGCTTAGTAACTAAAATAAACAGGACATGCTGATTATTTGGATACACGAAATAAAAGACATTAAAGAATTTTGAAGCAATACCCTTGTGGAAGGCTCATAACCATCTTCTATTAATCTACATTGCTTTCAAATTAGATAATTCTCTTTCTTTTGTCTCCTTTTAGCCATATTTATCTAATTAATCACAAAATACACCAAACTGGTCAAACAGTTCACATAAAGATGAGCAAAATATGGACTTCCCTGGTGATACAGTGGATAGTAGTCTGCCTGTGAATTCAGGGGACATGGGTTCCGTCCTTGGTCTGGGAAGACTGTGCACCATAACTACTGAAACCCAAGCCCTCTAGGACCTCAGGGTCACTACTACCAAAGCCCGTGTGCCTACAACCTGTACTCTGAAACAAGAGATGTCCACGAACCGCAGCACAGAGTCCCACTTGCAGCAACTAGAAAAAACCTGGGCATAACAATGAAGACCCAGCACAACCACAAAGAATTACATACACAAATTATTCAAAAAAAAAAAAAAAAAGGAAGGAGTGAAATCCTAAAAGCAGCCAAGTGAAAAAAGACATTACATTAAAAAAAAAAAAAAAAGACTAGCAAAATGTAATTAAATCTTTCCATAAATGGTATCTGTAGCTCAGAGCAGGTATCTGATATTTCCCTCTGGTGTGTCTTTCTATGATGGGAGATTAGGAGTTGTGAGGATAAAATCTTCTACACCCATGATAACCTTGATTCTCACTGTTCACCCTCAGGTCACAGGAATCCCAACAACTCCCATAAATCTCAAGAGGCTCACAACGACCTAAGGCTGACAGGGGACAGTTAGCAGTGAAGAGTAGCTTTTAATTCACTTAGTTACCTTCTTGGGGCTGTCAATCAGGCCAATAATGACTTTTCCCTATATGAAAGAATATGCAAAGTTGATGAATGCTACATGGACAATAAGGAAGAGATGGGGTGAGATGGAAATACACCATTGTGTAGCTGTATGGACCATGAGACCATAAACAGAATTGAGATTTAATAACATGTTTCATGTATTTATCACGGCCTTCCTAATTTATGCCCTGTCTGCTAAGCCCTGTATATTAATTTCTTAGTTAATCCTCCTTTTACTTATGTAGCCCACATAAATTGTTATGACTCTCAATGCTTCGAGTCATAAAATGAGAGTCATATACATTTTTACCCAGCCACAAAGTTAGTGAGATAACAAGTGTAATCTCCTGACCATAATATCTGACACTTAATCAATTATTAGTCAGTGTTGAATAGCTGTCAGAACGGTGGTATTTGATTTTATGTTTGTTCAATTTTTGTCAGAACCATTAATTATAAAGAAAAAATATTTTTATGGAAAACAATGTACAACCAAGAAATAAGAGTAGTGCATATAAAAGTAGGTTTTTTGAAAATTTCCTAAAGTTATTTATATACACTTAAAAATTTTAATTGGACATTCAGACTCAGTAAGTGCTAAAGTCTTATGGGAAGTGCTAGGAAGTAAGAGGTGAACAAGATGTAGCCTGTTGGGACTCCCCTGGTGGTCCAGTGGTTAAGACTTGACCTTCCAATACAGGCGGTGCAGGTTTGATCCCTGATCTCAGAAATGAGATTCCACATGACTCAAGGCCATAAATCTAAAACATAAAACAGAAGTAGTGTTGTAACATACTCAATAAAGACTTTAAAAATGGTCCACGTCAAAAAAAATACAAAACTTAAAAAGATGCATTCTATTAATTCTTTAAGAAATGGAAGTGCATTTAGACTGAAACAGCTTGTTTACTTGCTATCACAACAAAAATAACATAATAACACCATTCCTATATTCAACCAGATAACATCTTTCTAGGAGGTCGAAAGTATTTTTTACCAAAAACGCTCATCCCTAACACAGTGCCTGACCACATGGTCTAATCTAGTCTTGGACCTTCATGCAAGTGCAAAGCCTAATATCACGTACTTCTTGTTGAATAAACGTGCTCCAAACATGTTTCCTCTTTCTCCGGAGGAGACCCCATCCTCCAACTTAACCACCCCATGGGCTCTGCTCCCTTTCCACATCTGTTCTGCAGTTTCAGATCCTTTGTTTTAAAGAACATTTAGATCTTGTGCTGTCCTTTGCACCATTAAATACATCTTTCATAACTCTGAACCTTCTTAAGGACTTCCATAAACTTTATTTTCATTTACCATGAAGCTATTAATACATACCTCAGTTGACTATCCCAAATTTGACTTGTACCATGAGGCCAATTTATAGGTATTTCAGCTAAGCCTATTCCACTCGCCAACAAACTGACTTCAAACACACAGAAGAGAGCTAATAAACATCTGATAGATGCATGGGAATGGCATTTCTCCATCTTTTAACACGTTCTCTTCTTAAATATGCAATATTACATTTTCCTCTGCAACACTAAGTCAAATCTGATTGTCTTTATCAAAAGCAAGGTTGTTTAATACATTGTGCCACATCAGAATGTAGAAATATAAGGAAAACTAAAGGCTTTGTTGAAATGACTCCCATAAATATTTGAACATCAGATAAGAGTGTCAATCTCCCTTTGTTGGGATGCAAAATAGGGGATTTATTTTGCCTTATGAGTATAATAATGTTAGATAACACAGCTCAGCCTATACAAGCAGCTTTGTTTCTCTCAGAATATAAATGTTATTATTAAGTTTTGTTCCCTAGAGGCTACAGAGACTCCACCAATCAGAAAAAAAAAAAACACACATTTTAAACCCCAGATAAGCACATTTCCCATTTTTCCCCCTCTTTCAAACTTCTTATGCTTTTTTTTTAAAAAAGCACCCTAGATCACTTAAAAAAATAGTTTATTAATATGTGAAGCTTGATTTTTTATTATTATTTTTAGTCAGATTTACTGTACCACACTGGAAACATTTCAGCTAAATCAATTTGCTGCTTTAAAGCCTGCATCGCAAAATGTAGAACAGATACATATTTGGCACCACACCATAGTGTGGTGGTTGCATGTGGCTTTAGAGCTAGATGGCTAGCAGGGTGAAGTTAGTCAAATTACTCCATCAGTGAAGAGGTTCCCTACACTTGCCCTGGGTGGATGTGAAGATACACAGCGCAGGTGCCCCTTTAAGGAAAGACATCAGAGCTGTAGGAGGAGCAGTCAGGGGAAGCCCTCTAAATATCAGCTCCTGAGAATCTGCCTCATTTTCAGAGATTGTCCTGTGTTACCTGGAGATTAAGCCAGCAGAGGGATAAAGACACTACCAATTTGGCAGGACATAGGACTCCTCTGATGATCGATACGCATTCCATTGGATTGGGCCAAGGCTTTGCCAGGCCTGCACTGCAGGTTAACTCTGCCTCCTGCCCGCCTGTTTCTGTGCCCTCGCAGTCACAGGTGCTGCTCTCTGACAAACAGCTTGTACTTCAAATGCCATCTACTTCCAGGGAAAACAACCTGTAACCCATGTTTTTAATGGGAATATAGGAATAAGAATACAGGCAATTCACAGAGTTCATGTAATATAGTATAAATGAGATACCTGTGGCGGGCCCTGTACTGAAACACTAAACAGGCATGACTAAAGATCCACAAGATATTTCAGGATGACTCGTTAAATATCTCCTCTCGTATTGGGGAATATATGTTAGAGTTTGTCGAACATACTCCAGCAAATCTATTCCAAGTGAATTTCTATTTCATGTCACTTCATGTTTTCAGAGGAATGCTGCTGGAATCAGAGATTTTGCCAAGACGCTGAAATGCAGAGACGAATTTGGTTAAGACAATCACCAGCCTCGGTTCTAAAAACCACTGTATTGTAATCATCACTGAGGTCTAGCGAATGGAAGGGGCGGGTAGAAAATTCAGGTATTATGAGAAATTCATGCAAGAAACAAATATATTCCCCTCTCCAAGCGAGAGAGCATCCAGGTCTTTTTTATGATGCCTTTTCAGTCTGTATGATAGTTATTGGCTTCCCCGGTGACTCAGCAGTAAAGAATTTGCCTGTAATACAGGAGATGGGGGTTCCATTCCTAGGTTGGGAAGATCCCCTGGAGGAGGGCATGGCAACCCTCTCCAGTATTCTTGCCTGGAGAATCCCCATGGACAGAGGAGCCTGGTGGCTACAGTCCACAGGGTTGCAGAGTCGGACATGAATGAAGCAACTGAGCACACAAGCATGACAGCTATGGTGATTTCTCCAAAAGCTATGCTACGTGTAGCCAATTTTTTCCAGTAGATTCAAAGCACACACTGTCAAGGGCCACATAGAACTAACCTCCGGAGGGTTCTAAGGCAAGCATGGAGGTTGTCAACTCCATCATATACAACTGGATTCTAATACAAAGAATTTCTTTGACTACAATAGATTTTTTTAAGTATTTTTTTTAATCCTAACAAAATTTTTTTAAGTATTTTTTTTTAATCCTCTCTTTTGGGAGTTTTCTAGACAGAATAAGATCCTGAAATTTTGTGAGCATCAACTATTTAAATTATTGATGAAAATTCCAAGTTCTTACCAGTATACCGTAGGAGATGACCAACTCTTTTGTTAAATAAATATTTTAGGCTTTGCAGGTCATACTGTCTCTGTTACAATGACTCCACTGCAGTTCTTGGGCATAAAGGAATGAGAGTGGCTGCATTCCAATAAAACTTAAAAAAAAAGAAAAGAAAAGTGGGGAGCCAGGTTCGGGACACAGGCTATCGTTGACTTACTTCTGGCCTCATGTAGTACAGTTTAAGCTATTTATTCATGGAACACATCCGCCCCCCCTCCACCCCTTCATGAAGGGTCTATGGAAAGGAAAGGGGGCAAATTTATATAGTAATATATAGACATGTATTCTCTTACAAAATAGGGATAAGTGTCATGATAGCTGCAATGCTTGATGGATTAGAATCTAGAGCTCGGACCAGCATGGAAGCCTGAGTGTCCTTTACCTCAGATGCTTCTGATTCTCTATAGAAAGATCAAAGATTAAATCTCTTCTTCTTAAAGAGTGCAAGGCACCTGAGCCAATTAACTTATCTATGAAATCCTAGTGCAAAGAAACTGGAGTTCAAATTGACCTGGTCACACTGTCTTTAGTCCTAGTGATGTTCCTTAGAGCACAGCTAGGGAGATGCTGCTCTTGGAGAAAAGTGGTATATATCTATTTTTCAAATTTGAGAGGCATAAATGCACTTTAAATTATAAAGAAATGTTTTGCTAAACATTGGTCTGCAGCCTCTGTATGGCAAATTTACAGGAAGATACAATTTTGAACCAACTGCAAGTGAATATGTTATTTAGAGTCACTAATAATGAAATAAACCCCTTAGTTATGAATCAGTTATTATATTTCACTGAACTCCAACTGTTTCTTTCTCACTGTTTAATTTCATTCTAGCTTTTGTTATTGTGCCTAAAGAAACCATTTTAACATTTTCTCGCATGCACTTCGAATATCAAAAATTCCATCTACAAGTTTTCAGCTTTTCGGCTCTAATTGCTCTACCGGTTGCTCTAACTGCTTTAATAAATAATATTATCTGAGTTCTGCTAGTCCCAGAATCCTAAAGTCCCTGCATCACACATTATTTATTATTCCTTTAAGAGGAAAAAGGAGTCTTTTTCTACCCAAAGCTTCTCTTTACAGTGAGAGTGAAAGAAGAGGGAGGGAGGGAGGTACAGAACAAGAAAAGAAGATACGCACAGTCCACACTCTAGATTAATACTAGTTTCTCTAGAGTGTGAGATAGTTCCACATTAGCATCATTGACTATCTGTGGTTCCTTCTATTGCAATCCCTTAGAAAACTAAGAAATCTCTTCTATGTGAGCCTAATAATAATCTGGTTTTGCTTAGCATTTTCAGATTGAATTAAAGATTAGATAATTGTGAAAGACTTGAATTTAACACAGCTGTATAACTCGCATCCTTACTATAGAGCAATGTCCATGAGGGCAGAGGCTCTGTCTCTATAGAAATCCCTTGNATTAAATCTCTTCTTCTTAAAGAGTGCAAGGCACCTGAGCCAATTAACTTATCTATGAAATCCTAGTGCAAAGAAACTGGAGTTCAAATTGACCTGGTCACACTGTCTTTAGTCCTAGTGATGTTCCTTAGAGCACAGCTAGGGAGATGCTGCTCTTGGAGAAAAGTGGTATATATCTATTTTTCAAATTTGAGAGGCATAAATGCACTTTAAATTATAAAGAAATGTTTTGCTAAACATTGGTCTGCAGCCTCTGTATGGCAAATTTACAGGAAGATACAATTTTGAACCAACTGCAAGTGAATATGCTATTTAGAGTCACTAATAATGAAATAAACCCCTTAGTTATGAATCAGTTATTATATTTCACTGAACTCCAACTGTTTCTTTCTCACTGTTTAATTTCATTCTAGCTTTTGTTATTGTGCCTAAAGAAACCATTTTAACATTTTCTCGCATGCACTTCGAATATCAAAAATTCCATCTACAAGTTTTCAGCTTTTCGGCTCTAATTGCTCTACCGGTTGCTCTAACTGCTTTAATAAATAATATTATCTGAGTTCTGCTAGTCCCAGAATCCTAAAGTCCCTGCATCACACATTATTTATTATTCCTTTAAGAGGAAAAAGGAGTCTTTTTCTACCCAAAGCTTCTCTTTACAGTGAGAGTGAAAGAAGAGGGAGGGAGGGAGGTACAGAACAAGAAAAGAAGATACGCACAGTCCACACTCTAGATTAATACTAGTTTCTCTAGAGTGTGAGATAGTTCCACATTAGCATCATTGACTATCTGTGGTTCCTTCTATTGCAATCCCTTAGAAAACTAAGAAATCTCTTCTATGTGAGCCTAATAATAATCTGGTTTTGCTTAGCATTTTCAGATTGAATTAAAGATTAGATAATTGTGAAAGACTTGAATTTAACACAGCTGTATAACTCGCATCCTTACTATAGAGCAATGTCCATGAGGGCAGAGGCTCTGTCTCTATAGAAATCCCTTGAGAAACCATGAGTTTCTGTATATCTAGATCTAGATATGTGTGTACCATTCCATATGTGACATATATATCATAAATGCTATATACATACATACATATATGTGTGTGTATATATATATATATATATATATATAAAATAATGTGAATGAATGGGTGACCATATGACTAAATGAATACATGACTTAATTAGTATTAATCACTGTTAGCTGAATTTGCAGTACAGTGAGTTTTTTGGGAGAAAAATGACTTGGATAAGCTGGTACTTTTGAAATGGGAAACATTAAAATTTTAACTGGCTAAAAGTGTGCAGGAACTAAATGACCAAGCTTCAGTTGCTTTTAAAAGACTCCTTGTATGATACTAGACCCCTGTACACTGTTGGTAGGGAAGCAAAGTGGTGCAGCAGCTGTGAAAAACAGTATGGAAGTTCCTAAAAAATTAAAATAGAATGACCATATGATTCAGCAATCTCACTTCTGGGCATTTATTCAAAAGAACTGAAATCATATTAGCATCCCCGTGTTCACTGTAGCATCATTCACAATAGCTAAGATGTGGAAACAACATAAATGGCCATCAGCAGATGAATGGGTAAAGAAAATGTACTATATAGTACATTGTTGTTTAGTCTCAAAAAGAAGAAAATTCTGCAGTGTGCAGCAACATGGATGAACCTGGAGGACATTGTGCTAAGGAAAAGAAACCAGTCACCAAAGGATAACGTAGCATGATTCCACTTATATTCCACCTGGGCTCCTATCAGTTCAACTGGTAAAGAATCCTCCTGCAGTGCAGGCGACCCTCGTTCGATTCCTGGGCCGGGAAGATCCGCTGGAGAAGGGAACAGCTTATCCACTCCAGTATTCTAGCCTGAAGAATTCCATGCACTGTATAGTCCATGGAGTCGCAAAGAGTTGGACATGACTGAGTGACTTTTACTTATATTAGGCACTTAAAACAATCAGAGTCATAGATGTATAGGATGATGGTTGCCCGGCTGGCCTCAGAGAAGGGAGGAATGAGAAGTTGCTGTAAAGTGTTACTTACATTCTGCACAACGCTGTGGCTATAGCTAACAAGACTGTATTGTACCCTTAAAAATCTGTTAAAAAGACAAATCTCATGTAAAGTGTTCTTATCACAATTAAAAACAACAGCAAAAAAATACAAGGTCTTTTGGGAATTATTGCAAGATTGAGGAGAGAATCAATCGATACACAGTTTATTCACCATACAATTACCAGGTTCTCTACGAAATATTTCCACTGTAGCACCATTGGATATCAGGACTATCAGAAGTGCTTTCAGGAAAAGAGCTCATTAACAGCAAGCCTGGTGTCTGAGATGAATCGTAAAAATGCCAGAATACAAGTAGGAAAAAAAAAAAAGCAGAGTCTTGTGTTGAGTGGGCACTTCAAGAGAAGAATTAGGACAACAGAGCATTGCAGCCGCCATGCTTATGTGTCAACCCACTTTGACTGCTGAATAGCCATCATTCCCACTTTTCATTTAAGCAGCTCATGTAGACGTAGGGGAAATGCTTTGAAAGAAAAGTAGGAAGCAGCCATCTAAAAAGAAAACAGTCACATGCCATCTCAACGCCATGGTGACAATAAATACACACTTGACATGAATTTACTGGGTGGAAAATAAAAATGAGCCATGGCAGGTTTACATGAAAGCACTGACCTTTAATTAACACCTACTCTGTGCTAATAGAGCTTCCCCGGTGGATCAGCAGTAAAGAATCCATCTGCCCATGCAGGAGACGTGAGTTTGATCTGGAAGATCCCCTGGAGGAAGAAATGGCAACACACTCCAGTCTTCTTGCTTGGAAAATCCCGCGGACAGAGGAGCCTGGCAGTCTACAGTCCATGGGGTCCCAAGAGATTTGGACACGATAGCAACTAAGCAACTGTGGTAGTAAGTTTGCCTTAGGTATAAATAACTTGCTGCCTCTAACACCGTTTCAGAGTGTCTGTCACAAAGTAAACAGTAAACGTTACCTGTAATGATCCTACACTTCATGCAAAATGCCAAGACCTAGCAATGCATGTGCACAATAGTCAACGGTAAGACGAAATCTGGATTTAACCCTGCTACATTACCATGCACAGGAAACATCCTCAGTTTCCTTCCTCGTAAAACGGGAATCATACTGAGTACTTCACAGGTGCCTTTTGTGAGAATTAAGTGAAATGATACATAATAGAAACTTAACACAATGCCCGATTCATCAAATAACTATTGTTTCTCCTGTTACCTCCTTAATCATAATTTGTTTCACAGCTGATAGTAACAGACCAACACAAATGAGCTAGACTAAGGAGCAAGAAATATTCCACCCATACTCTGGTTAATTCCAGAGCCTGGTTGCTGCTACTGCTAAGTCGCTTCAGTCGTCTCCGACTCTGTGCAACCCCATAGACGGCAGCCCACCAGGCTCCTCCGTCCCTGGGATTCTCCAGGCAAGAACACTGGAGTGGGTTGCCATTTCCTTCCTCCAAAGCATGAAAGTGAAAAGTGAAAGTGAAGTCGCTCAGTCATGTCCGACTCTCAGCGACCCCATGGACTGCAGCCTACCAGGCTTCTCCGTCCATGGGATTTTCCAGGCAAGAGTACTGGAGTGGGGTGCCATTGCCAAACCTGGTATACTCTCCTTTTTCTTGGTGTGCATCCTGAATTGAATGAAACCAGTTAGGAAATGAATGGATTTTGTACTTCAATTAAATTGATCCTGTTAATTCAGAGCAGCCCTGTTTATAATAGCCAAGATATGGAGACAATCTAAGTGTCCATCCATGAATGAATGGATAAAGAAAATCACACACACACACAAACACAATGCAATGGAATAGTACTCAGTCATGGAAAAGAATAAAATCCTATCATTTGTGAAAACATGGATGGACCCTGAATGTATTATGTGAAGTAAAGTAAATCAGAGAAAGAAAAAAAAAATCATATAGTCTTACTTATATGTACCATCTAAAACAAAATAAAACAGAAACACACTCATAGAGAAGAGTAGCTACCAGAAGGGAAGACGATTTTGGAGGTGGTGAAATGGATGAGGGTGGTGAGCTGTATGGTGATAGATGGTGACTAGGCCTGTGGTGGTGAAAACTCTGTAGTGTATATCAATGTTTATACTACAAACATCTGTACTATAACATAACATTATCATACCTACCATAGTATAACATACTGTAAACATTATAGTCTAACTATAATGCTGTACACCTGAAACTTACTAGAATAAACAAATAAAAACAATTCGTAGAAAAAATTGGTCCTGCTAAGCCATCCCAACATGTCAAGATACAGTTTGTGTCACAGAAATCACAAGGAAAGAAAGGAAGCATGACAAAGGATAGAAAACATGCATTGCATTGTCAGAAAGAAAGACAAAAAAATGGCTATGCACCATGGTTCCATCCTTGACTGATCGTGTGACAATGGGCAAGATAGTTTTTTTATCCTTAGCTTCCTCATCTGTTAAATGAGTATACACATTATCTCACAGAGGTGTTAAAGAATGAAATGAACCCATGTAACACATCTCTGCCACATATTAAACACCCACTAGTAGCAATATTCACAACAGTAGCAAAGGAAAATTAGACTAAATGAGGTTAATTAGACTGTTTAGCATGCAACTGATAAGTGAAAAGAAAAAGATAATCCTGCATAGTCAGCAACCTTTAGTAGAAGAATCTCTGCTAAAATGAGTACTAGGCTTTTATTTTGCATTTAAGATATGGAATTTATGGTGGCTTTATTAGTTGGTAGTCCTAATAACTCCACTTACTTTATTTAACAACTTAATTATTTCAGTAACTGTCTGAGGAAAATGATATTATCCCAGAATACCAAGGAAGAAGCTGAGTCTCAAAGAGAATTCTGGAGACCAGCTATCTGTCTGGGAAGTAGCAGTGACAGGATTTGAAATGGTATGTTCAAGACATCGCATCTTTTAAATAAGTTACACAACAATATTCTATATTACTGAGATGCATATGCTAATGAAGAAAGTAGCACATGCTTAATTAATGTTCCTGGAAGGGAGATTTTGCCTTTTTTGTCACTTTGCCTTTGTCTTCTTTGTGTCACTGTCTGTTTGCCCTGTGATTATACCAACATAGATATAAATAGAGACATGTTTATAGACATAGATACATGTTTAGTTATAAGAATTTTTAAACACATTGATTTTTTAGCCTTCAAAAGAAGCAGAGTCGTAGAGGAAGTTGACCAGCCAATTAATGACTACATGTTTTACCATGGCAAATGCCACAATAAATGCCTATTTCTTGCTGGATAGCAAAGTAAACATTCCCCTAAAAGATAGATTCAGTCTTGTTAGTACATAAAATACAACAGTCCTAAAGAGACAATCATGCTTTACTATTTGTTACTTGATAATTCCCTGAGTATCTGTGTCCTCTAGTCCTGTTTTAAAAGGTTAAATGGCTCTACATCTGTCTACTAGGCTTCTAAGGAACTCTGCACTGCTCTGGCTAGTCAGGAAATTTAATTTTCTACACAAATTAACCAATTGTGCATAGAAAGAGGAAAGCCGCTCTCCACACCCAACTGGGGGACTAGAGTGGGAGGGGGGATAACTGCAAAAATGCAGAACAGATACTGAAAAAATGCAGTTGGTGATTCTTACATTCTTATCTCACGGAGCCAATGCACCGTTAATCAGAACCATGTGGGGTGTTCTTTCTGAATAATCCATTAAAGCCCTGCTGGAAATGATTTGAAACACTGCCCACCCCTTCTTTGGGTGGGGCCATATTTGCCATCTGGGCTTCCCAGGCGGCGCTAGTATTAGAGAACCTGCCTGCCAGTGCAGGAGACTTGAGAGACGCGGGTCCAGTCCCTGGGTCGGGAAGATCCCCTGGAAGGAAGTGGCAACCCACTCCAGAATTCTTGCCTAAAGAATGCCATGGAGAGAGGAGCCTGGTGCATACGGTCCATGGGATCGCAAGGAGTTTGACATGGCTGAAGTGAATGTGCACAGACACAGGCACATATGCCAAGGGAACTATTAATAGCACTTGCCTGCCATCTACCAGAGCTACAGATATGCCTGTGTCATCAAATGGCACTTCATCTCTCCATCTCTTCCTGGGAGCACGGTCTCAAGCCCCCTTTAGTTTGCCTGGAAATGAAATGCTTCCAAATTGGGCAGTTGCTGCTAAGCAGCCTCAAGCTTCTTATACACCTGCCTTTTATGCCAGCGACAGTAATAAGAAACAATAGCAATAGCCATAACAATCAACTGCAATGACAATAGTCACTGGATTCCCTGTGAACTGGAATGATTCTAAAATTATCCACGTTTGCATAAGTAAACAGATGGATTACAAAACGTGGGAGCTCTGAACCTAGATTTTTACCCATTTCTGCCCATTTGAGGTTAGTACTCAGTACCGTAAGTTCCTCAAACTTCATCTCTAGCTGATGAAGAACATGTCTCAGCAGAGGCAGTTTGTTCCTGCTGGTATTCCAGATTCCATGTCTGGGGTGTACTCAGGACTCCTCTGATATCTGAATCCCCACTTTCCCTGAGGGTCCTCAGCTCGGCTCGCTCCTGGCCCGCTATGGGGCCTTTGCTGACAGGAGTAGAAACCAAACCAAGTGCGAAGCTGGCCCCTGGTCTCTTGGTTGGTTCAGTCTTGCTTACCCTTGCCATTATTCTGTCTCTCATGCTTAAAGATGAGAAGGAAGTGGTAACTGCTCTGTTCTGTGTTCCTTCAGAAGAAAAGAGGTAACAGTTGAAAACGGGGCAGATTCATTTACTCAACAAGTATCATTGCCTTTATTTATATTAGAATTTCAGCATAAAGTGATTTCACAACTTCACCATTTAGTCAGAAAATGGACATCCATGTAAACTTATTTTTCTGGATTCTTTCTTCCCTTGTATCCAGTTCTTGTCCCTTTTAGAGGTACGGTTCTCTTAGCAAACAGGGAGGATTCCATGTGCCTACAGCATGTTGAGTTTCGTTAGGACAGAGAATAGGCAACTGACCATTCCTCAATTCCCAACATGGAGTTTTACCTTCTTAGAGTCTGCCCTTTTGAAGAAAGCATTTTTTTGGTATCCTTATGAGATACATTCTTATCTTGAATTTCAAAATGGCTTGTGCTAAAAACAACTTTTCTGGATCTGAAAATAATTCTTTTTTGCCCAGACACAAATTATCTGGGGCGTTGACTATGCCGATGTGTTTTACCTCCAGCCTCAGAGTTTCAGCACCCTAGGGAATATTGGGAGTTTAATACAGGAACAAGAACTGAATAAACATAGCTTTCAGAAAGCCATTTGTCCATCTAGAGTTTCTCTGAATAAAGTAATTAGAAAAATATCTGCCCTAAGTCCCCATAATTTAGAAACTGAATGACTTGCATATAAGCTGACATCTAACTCATAAATTAACTGGACAATTCTTTAAAACTGTATTCTTCTATATAGTTTTCTCTCTCTTTTTCAACAAACATTTCTCAGAAAATATTTGAAATTCACACTCAAACACATCATTAACCAACACTTCACCCTTGGAGACCAGTGGACAAGTTATAGATTTTCAGTGTTCTTTCGGAAGAAAGCTATTTAGCTTGAGCATCTGCACCGTCATTTGGGTGACTGGCAAAAGAGAAAAGATGTACACAGTTCAGCAACAACATAAAAACCCCAGAACTGAGCCTCATTTCTAGGAAAAAAAAGAACAAAAACCTTAATAAAGAGTTATATTTCTTATCTTGGGGAAATTTTTGAGCAGAGGAAGTATAAACAAAGGGTACTTTTGAAATAGCAGAGAAAGACTTTTGTCTAATAGGCACCTATGCAGATATGCTGACCGATCAGAAATGCCCATCTAGTAATAAAAAGAAATTTCAAACCCAAATACAGAAATAAGACGGGGGTCTCTTAATAGTCCAAGACAATCCCTTACACCTCTAAATTTTTAAACATAATCCATGTGATTGTCAAAGAAGAAAGGAAAAATAGCAATACTTTTCTGATGCTAGAAAACAAGTGCACAACAAGCAAAAACAATGTAATATAAAGGATCCACCAAAAAACACTGCAAATTACATGTGATCTGGCCTTTTCACTGCGCTCTCTGAAAGCCAAACAGCTTCCTTCATCTTAGCATTTCTGGCTCTGAGCATTATATATAGCTGTCCCCAGGTGTGTGAGCATGTGTGTGTGCAACACACCCATAGACACAAGCGTGGTGCATATTGACCAAAATCCCTCGGCCATGTGAGCAGAGTCTCAAAGGCAGCCACACGGACTGCATACTTATAATTACATTTTGTACTGATTTGCTTGTCTCAGGTCGTAGCGAATCTTCCTTTTAAAAGAAAAATACCTTATCGGACTGGAGGTGATGTCAGGGTCACGAGCGGTCACCTGCCCAATCACGGAGTTGAGAGCAGCGTTTTCATGCACTTCCAGGAGGTAAGTCGGGGAAGAGAAGACGGGAGGCTCATCAGCATCTTCGACGACAATTTTGACCGTCGCCGTGTCTTTAAAGGGGCCCCTGCCGCTGAAACGCGGGTCAATGTGGACGTTGGCTGCCTCTACCTTCAGTGTATAGGATTTTTTGGTCTCAAAATCCAGAGGCTGTTAAGAAATGACAAAGATGAATGTTTCTCACTAATGACCACAGCCGCAAGAACAAATGAGTTTAACACTGATGGATGATCGTTATGTGCATTTAAGCCCATTTGTGAGTCTTAATGGGATCACTCTCCTATCCCCCATATTCAACCTGTAAATTTTACAGGCATTTATTGATATCTGTTTATTATACAAGCTCAGTGAATCTAATCTCCTACTGTTTTGTTTTGTTTTGCTCATTTCACTTGGAATTCACAAAATATTCACAGTCATGAATCGTGCCATCAAAATTTCACTTCAGAGTCATAATAAAATTTTACTAGTGATGGCGTGACCTGCATACCAATCAGTAAGTTAATCGGGCCTCTGCTGGTCGGAGATAAGACAGCATCGAACACAATCTCTATCTGGGAAGAATATTTTTATCATNAAATTTCACTTCAGAGTCATAATAAAATTTTACTAGTGATGGCGTGACCTGCATACCAATCAGTAAGTTAATCGGGCCTCTGCTGGTCGGAGATAAGGCAGCATCGAACACAATTTCTATCTGGGAAGAATATTTTTATCATTTCTGCAACAGTGTGTGAAATGTAAAGAACGAGAAATAATCATTGTTTAGTCCATGGAGACATTATAAAGAATAATTTAGCACTAATCCCAAAAAAGAGTGTTTTCTTATTTCACTTCTAGAGCATCACTGCTTTGCTGATCATGGCTAAAATGAAGTTTGTTTTTTTTTAGGGCATTCTTAAAAAGTCTCTATTATGAGTTCCATGCTGTGAAGCAGGTGGGCATATAAAGATGTATGCAGATACATATCTACCTGTTTTTATATTTAAGGGAAGGAAGAGGGAGACGAGTAGATATATAGATAGCTAGGACTTTGTGTCTTCTATGAACCACTTAAAAGCAATGCGAAATTACCTCCTTGCACCATTACTGAAAATATTTCTGACCTATTAATTCTTCCTGCCTTAAAAGCCCCAAAGACTTAATGATCTAAGTAAATAGAGGAAGGTAAAAGAACACAGGCCCCTTAATAACCCAAAGCCCATCTGCGTCAGAATCCTTGCTATCCAATTCTCTCAAGCAGGGCATAATACTTCAGATGTCAAGGATGTATTTCTGTCAAGGTTCAAAAAGATAATTTAGGCTTGTATTGCAATTTCTTATAAGAAATTGAACTTTATGTCTGCGATGCAAATTTTTTTTTTTTAAGAAGCAGCCTGAACACAGCCAGCAGTACTGAACTGTTTCAGAACTCTCCTACAAGATTATATATATGTGTATATAGTGTTGATTTTTACATTTGAATTTTTTTCTAATTGGACTGGACTTTTCTTGAGAGATTTTTTTCTAATAAAGGAGATACTCAATCCTGCCCATTCTGAAATTTCTAAGCACATATATATACATACCCATGAATACACAATTCAACATTAACATTTTCACAATTTTCCAACAGCCCCAACTGTAACAATTATGTACTTTCAAATTCTTCACAAATGCTGTTGAATATAACACATAATACTCTGCTAAATTCTTAGCCCAACCTGAACATATTCTGGTGTCCTTAGGACTTTATCAGACCAAAAGGAGGGTCCATGCATTGTGGGAAAATGACTTCATACATCATTTTCCAGAATAAAATTCATGTGTTTCTTGGTGTTGAGATGTGTAGAATGTGTTCCCAAGTTTATGAATAGCAGTGAATAAAAATATAGCAAATGGCTAATTGCTTCAGTTTATAAAAGCACCTTATGGTAACAGAGAATAGCAGTTAATAATAACAATAAAAATGACATTAGGAATCATTAACCAAGGAAAATGTGGCCCTGGGTTATTCAATAATTGACTCAAGTATAATTATACTGTACTCTATTTCAAACATGAGTTTTTAAATTCTTTGCAACTTTTACTACTGAGCTCCATCCAGGTCAAAATGAAGCATTGCCCAGCAGAGTTAAAATAGATGCAACCAATTTTTTCCTCAAAATTGATTTTTAAAATTGATTTTGTAGTTTAGAGTATATCCAGAAAATTCCAGGTTCTCATTGTCAAGACCTCCCCGATGGGGGATTTCAGGAGCATGACCATGGGGAGCAGATCCCTGTGTAACATGAGAGAGTCAGGTAATAAGTTCGGAGTCATGTCAATATATTGCTGATCAAGACAAAGGGCAGAACTACTGGCTCCCGACAGCATGACTGATCATATGTCTTCCAATTCATGAATCATCAAATGTTTTAAAATTAATTTCTACTACTTCACAACAAACATGTGGTACCTGAGCAAAATACTCATTATAAGGATAAAAGGGCATTTTCCTTTGCAAATGCCCATGTCCATAAAATACTGAACTGTGCTCTGCACATTTTTTTTTATTAAATTTATTAATTTATTTATTTTTAAATTTAACTTTACAATACTCTATTGGGTTTGCCATACATCGACATGAATCCACCACAGGTGCACACAAGCTCCCAATCCCGAATCCCCCTCCCACCTCCCACCCCACAACGTCTCTCTGGATCATCCCCGTACACCAGCCCCAAGCATCCTGCATCCTGTATCAAACATAGACTGGTGATTCGTTTCTTACATAATAGTATATATGCTTCAGTGCCATTCTCCCAGATCATCCCGCCCTCTCCTACTCCNGAGGAAATGGCACCCCATTCCAGTACTCTTGCCTGGAGAATCCCATGGACGGAGGAGCCTGGTGGGCTACAGTCCATGGAGTCACAGAGAGTTGGACACAACTGAGTGACTTCACTTTGACTTTCACTTAGTTATAAAATGAGAGTGGATACTAAATATACAGTACGATAGTGATTATGCAAATCTAGAGGTATACAGATAAGTACTTCATGACAAAAATAATTGGGAGCAATTCATTAAATTATTACAACAGTGGTTTTTTCCATATCATTCTTTGAATTTTGTTATATTCTAGTTTTCTTTTTAACAAACATATTTACTCCCTAAATAGTATTACATATTTAAATATAAAACTTTTATTGTCAAAAGTGTATCATTCTGCCCCTGATTATTTTAGTCATGGAGTAGATATTTCACTAGGAAGAGTTTCTCTACCACCCTGGGCATAAATTTAGAGCATCACAAAGGTGGACCAAACCATCAGGCTCTTCATTTTGTGGCTCCTAAGGGAAAAGACAACCAGTGTCTCAAATCCTATCATAGCTGTTTTTGGTCCTTGCACTTTTGTCCCTGGAGACAGGCAGAGCAATCTTTCTTGATAATTGGTCCACAAGGATGAGCAAACGTTTCATTATCAACAATTCCCAGTATATGAACTACCCTGGAAATATTAGGATGAGATGAAAAGCACACTCTTCTCTGCTGATGTACCTTTAGAGTGGAGCCCTGAAATTCTTTTCAGGCATAAGTTCCTGGAAAATTTTACACTTGATCAGGAGCTGAATGAAGTTTCTAGTTTGATTTACTTTTCCCTACTGAAGAAAACAAAATGACTGCATTAAAATTTAAAAATAATTTATCTCAAAAAAGAATCATGTTTATTACAGAAATTTTCAACTTACATGATCTTCATGTTCTATTTGTGAGCAAAATTTGTGGCTAACATACTTCATAGACAGATAATATTAAAGTAAGTGTATTTTACCAACCTTGGCCTCCGGTAAGTATTATTCTCAAAGGTAGAAGGCTTTAGGCAGAATCAAATAAAATTGAGATATTTTCAGAATATGTACACTGATATGGACTGTAGCCTGCCAGGCTCCTCCCTCCATGGGTTTCTCTGGGCAAGAGTACTGGAGTGAGTTGCCATTTCCTTCTCCAGGGGATCTTCCCAACAAAGGGATCGAACCCAGGTCTCCCACATTCCAGGAAGACGCTTTAACCTCTGAGCCACCAGGGAAGCCCATATCATTTAGACCTTTCCCTAAGGAATGCCAAGATTTGTAGAACCAGAAATACAGAGTTGATATAATCAGGGTCTACAATCAATGTGCGTATTTAGAAATATAATTTTAGAAGAAATTTAATTTTGAATTATCAAGTTGTACAAGCATCCTATTGTTTGAAGATTAATACTAATATATGGTCTATAATTTATCATATGCTACTGAAGTTCACTAAAGTTGAAATGAATGTTTATTAATATAATAGTAAATATATTGGGAAAGAAAGAACAGTGCATGATGCATTAAACTATATATATATCAAACAATTATATATATATATATCAATTTTTATATATTATATATCAAATTATTAATTATATATACTTCAAACAATTTTTGTTATTATACATCTAAAAATTTTGCAGGTTTGCTGAAATCAATCATAAATAAGAATATAGTATTATGGGTATTCTTTTTGAAGTCAATCTACCTTGGTAGAATATCAGATCCAATGTTTAATAGCTCTGACTTTGGCTGGGTTAACTAAATTCACAGTACTTTTTTTCTCATATGAAGAGTGTGTCAAATGGTACTAACTACGGTATAATAATCTCATGGTAATTAAATGCATTAATAATGACAAGCCTTAAAACAGTATCAGTCATTCTAACTATTCAATTGTACTAGGTTTTGCTGCATTATATCCCAATATATAGCTTCTTTCTATATTTGATAGTCAAATTAAGAGTTTTCTTTTCATACTCTCTACAACCCTCTTCTCACTTTTTAGAAACATCAAACTATAACATCGAATATGAACATATCATGTTGTTTATAAAAACCCAAGCTTTTTGAAGTAATTCGTGTCAAGTATCAACTTTTATCTCAACCATTTGGAGCATTTGAACACTATGGGCAGAAGGAATACCACACAGGTGTCTGACTTCATCCTCATGGGACTGACAGACTCTGAAGAGATCCGGCTGGTCCTCTTCCCCCTCTTCCTCCTGATGTACCTGATCACTGTGCTGGGGAATGTGGGGATGATCCTGGTGATCCGCCTGGACACCCAGCTTCACAGCCCCATGTACTTTTTCCTCAGTCACTTGTCATTTCTTGACCTCAGTTACTCAAGTGTCATCACCCCTAAAACCTTAGACAACTTACTGACTTCCAAGCAGAATATTTCGTACCTGAGCTGCTTCACTCAGATGT
>SJYV01029949.1:568972-653543 GCA_006410875.1 Neotragus pygmaeus
ATTAAGATACAAGCAGCCAAAAGTCACACCAAACCCATAGACACCTCAAAACTCACTACTGGACAATTCATTGCACTCCAGAGATAATAGATCCCACTCCACCCACAAGAACACCGACACAAGTGTCCCTAACCAGAAAACCTTGACAAGCCACTCGTCCAACCCCACCCACAGGGAGGAACCCCCACAGTAAGAGGAACCACAAACTTCCAGCATACAGAAAGGCCACCCGAATCACAGCAACCTGAACAAGATGAAAAGGCAGAGGAATATTCAGCAGCAAAGGAACATGATAAATGCCCAACAAACCAAACAAAAGAGGAAGAGATAGGGAGTCTACCTAAAAGGGAATTCAGAATAATTATAGTTAAAATGATCAAAATCTTGAAAACAAAATGGAATTACAGATAAATAGTCTAGAGATAAGGACTGAGAAGATACAAGAAATGTTTAACAAGGATCTAGAAGAAATAAAAAAGAGTCAGTCAATAATGAATAATGGCTTAAATGAGATCAAAAACACTCTGGAGGGAACCAACAGTAGAATAACTGACTCAGAAAATAGGATAAGTGAGGTGGAAGATAGAGTGATGGAAATAAATGAAGCAGAGAGAAAAAAGAAAAAAAATGAATTAAAAGAAATGAGGAAAACCTCAGAGACTTCTGGGATAATGTCAAATGCTGCAACATTCAAATCATAGGAGTTCCAGAAGAAGAAGACAAAAAGAAAGGCCATGAGAAAATATTTGAGATAATATTTGAAAACTTTCNAAATGATTTAAAAGAAATGAGGAAAACCTCAGAGACTTCTGGGATAATGTCAAATGCTGCAACATTCAAATCATAGGAGTTCCAGAAGAAGAAGACAAAAAGAAAGGCCATGAGAAAATATTTGAGATAATATTTGAAAACTTTCTAAAATGGGGAAGAAAATAGCGACCCAAGTCCAAGAAACCCAGAGAGTCCCAAACAAGATAAACCCAAGGTGAAACAGCCTAAGACACATATTAATCAAACACAAAGAAAAAATGTTAAAAGCAGCAAGGGAAAAATAAAAAATAACACACAAGGGGATTTCCATAAGGATAACAACTGATCTTTCAATAGAAACTCTTCAGGCCAGAAGGGAATGGCAGGACATACTAAAAGTAATGAAAGAGAAAAACCTACAACCCATATTACCGTACCCAGCAAGGATCTCATTCAAGTATGAAGGAGAAATCAAAAGCTTTACAGACAAGCAAAAGCTGAGANGGTCGGGGGATGGGGAGGAGTTCTATAGAAAAGGCATTGAATTTGCCACCTCTGTGGGTTAATGAGGATCCCCTCCCCCCCACTGAAAAACCTCTGAGGAGCCACAGACAATCTGCCTCAGGATAATTCATTCCAAGGAAACTGTCCACAAGTCTTTGTCCTTTATTGCTTGAAGGCTGCCTGGATAGCTGAAGGCTCTGGACAAGAACTGAGCAAGTTCCTGCAACTCATGGAAAAACGCTGAGGCACAGACAGGAGAGAAATGCTGGATGAGATGGCAGCCTAGCACCACCAAGGTCACTGCTTACTGAGCTTTAGCTGAAATATAAAGTAGGACCAAGAGATAGGATGTGAGAAAATGACTCTTACTTTTTCTTCCTATTTCTTCCAACATTATTTATTATTCATTTATTTGGCTATGCCTGGTCTTGGTTGTGGCACGTGGAGTGTGGGTTGCAGCATGTAGGATCGAGTTTCCTGACCAGGGATCTAACCTGGGCTCCCTGCATGAGGAGCACGGAATCATAGCCACTAGACCATGAGGGAGGTCCCAGGACTCTTATTTTTCATAGCTAAAGAAGCCAAACCTCCTTCCTTTCTAAGATTATATCAGGAAGTCCACCCAACCCCCACTATCTTCAATGTTCACATTTCAAAGAGGTATTAATATTTTGAAGATGAGCAAAACCTTCCTGAGCTTACCTTTCTCAGTCTTATAATGCCATCCTGGGCCTGGGCATCAGAAGTGATCTCAAAGAGTGCTGTTCCATCTCCATCAATGATGTCATATGACGACTGTGCATTTTCACCAATATCCTGATCATTGGCCTTCACCCTTCCTATGGCAGTGCCAAGAACCACATCTTCTGGTACCGAGAAGTGATACAGGCCTTAGGAGAGAGGAAAGACCCTGAGCACTGCATAAGTTCCATTCACTCATTCATTTAGCAAATGTTTATTGGGTACCTTTCTTGTTCGAGGTACCTGTGTACAGATGTGACCAACACAGTGATAGGAAAGCCAAAAACATCATTTTCACTGTGGAACATACAACCTTTTACATGAGTCAGAGACAAATAGTTCCCAGAAAAAGCAGTGGTCTCTCTTTGAAACTCTTCTGAGTTATGGGACTTACTCAACCGTATGTTTACCAAGTACATATTTGGAGCGGAGTTATATCCGGATATTAGTGAGTCTGTGTGAATGTTCTTTCCCATTTGCTGTATAATCACATTGGCTGCCCTTGGGGATATTCATTGTTGCCCAACATAAAATATTAAGCTAATTTCGGCACAGATAGATGCAATGTGTAACACACTGAAAGTCACTTTTGAAGTTACCTTTATATTTACAGACTTGTAGACCATTTTTGATAAAATCCAATTACCAAGCTTCTGCTATGCCCTGCAGCAAGCTGTTCAGACACATGAAACACTCCTCTTGTTACTAAAGTCCTCCTTCCTCTGAAGACCAAAAATCCTACCTTCAAAACTCTCTAGGCAAAAATACAATTACAGTGTGTATCTCTTCTCCTAGGGGAAGGCAGGACAGTGTGTCTAATTAATGCTATCAGTCCCATTTTTATTCAAATCACTTTGGCTGTTGCACCGGTGCCACTTGCTTTCATTGGTGTAGGGGAAGCTGCTGGTACCCCAAGCCCTAACCTCTGGCCGTTACCACTTCAGTCACTCATGTCCTCCAGACAACAGCCAACTTCTGAGGGTTTCCTTTGGTCTTCAGAACCTATTTTGCCCATTGCCTGTCAGGCTAGAACTCTCAGAAAATTAATACCCCTCAAAGACTCACACAACTTACTATACAAAATCCCTGGCGTCATCACCTCTCTGGCAGGATACACTTAAGCGTGTTCTTTCCTTTTGTTTATTTACAGGGCACCAGGGTATTCCCAGGCGGATAAAGCTCCAGTTTCTCCAGTGGTAGCTGGCTTGAGAATACACAGCATTGGCTTTCTGGCCTCCTCTCCCTCACATTATCACTTCCGAACTGGCTTTTCTTGGGATCATCTCCAAGACAAACCACTTATAATCAAATTCTTGTCTCAGTGTCTGTTTCTGGGGAATCCAAATCCAGACAAACAGGAAGTTGTAGTCCCCATGTAACAAGAACAAGGGGAAATAAACATTCAATGGACCATAAACCCGAAAGGAAAAATTAAGTCTAGAGAACATTACCTGAGTCTAGTTTGAACTCAATCATTGAGTCCCTTGGATAAACTAAGGCCTCATTGTACCCAGTATAAAAGGATAACTTCTTATGAGGGAAAAATTTTCTAATGGCAGGAGCACACTTTTATCTAACAATGAAATCAAAATGCCTCTTAAAATCATAATATTATGGGACTAGGGAACAAAACAGTTTTTTTCACAAGGTAGGTACTAAAAACCATCATGTCAAGCACAAGTATTCCACTCCCCCCATAATCAGTAATGATTCCATTTCCCTCCAACTTTATATTTCAGGTAAGGTCTTGTGATGATTCCTCGAGATGTGCTTATTAGGTAAATAAGACAGCAAGGGGCCCTCACCTTACTGCCAGCCCTGCAACAGGAAGCTTTGAGAAGTCAAGCCAGTGACACATTTCATTACCCACTGTTATTCTTCCTACTCTCATTATCCCTTTCAGTGTGATTACAGTTAATCATTATTACTTCTAAGACAGGAAACACTTTTGAAACTCATAGGCTACTGTGCAATTGAAACAATAATTTTCTGAGAAAGAGGAGTTGCATGCTAGTGTATTAACTATAATGGCAACTGAAAAGAGAATAAAAGAATTGGGGGAAAGATGCAAGAGACAGCGTTTTTAATTTCCGTCATTTCAGCTTAAAAGGGTTGCATTGTTGTCTGATTTATGAATGGCCAGATGTGGAAATTCTCAAATGCTTAATGAAATACATTGGCATTTTTGCAGAGAATTTTTCCAAAGCACCTCAAATGTGTCATTTCCAAGCCCCGTCTCCATCTCTCCCTCTTTCACTCTCCTTCTCCCTCCTCTGGCTTTTTCCTCTCTCTCTCCAAAAGCTGTGGTTTTCCTAAAGTATTTCCTATCCCAGCAAAGAGCACCAGCAGGCAGCTGATCTCTCATGTCAGGGAGAGGGTAACTTGCACCCTCAACTGAAAGTGCAGTCTACCCTTAGATTGTTGTTACCATTAGCCCTCAAACACCTATCACTTCTCTCCAGTCCCACACGATCGACCCTGATTGCCAGGGCTTTCATCACCTTTTCTGTGAATGATTTCTAGCATCCTTTACCTGGCTGCAGTGTGGAAAAGACCCTGGAAGAAGGCCAGACTCCATTTTCTCTGATTTCCTTAAAATCAAATCCTATTATTCAACCTACAACTTAAAATATTTTAATGACGTCCTAGCGATATTAGGAAGAGCCTGGAAGGCTGCAGTCCATGGGGTCTCGAAGAGTCAGACACAAATGAGCGANCATTTTCTCTGATTTCCTTAAAATCAAATCCTATTATTCAACCTACAACTTAAAATATTTTAATGACGTCCTAGCGATATTAGGAAGAGCCTGGAAGGCTGCAGTCCATGGGGTCTTGAAGAGTCAGACACAAATGAGCGACTTCCCTTTCACTTTTCACTTTCATGCATTGGAGAAGGAAATGGCAACCCACTCCAGTGTTCTTGCCTGGAGAATCCCAAGGATGGGTGAGCTGCTGTCTATGGGGTCACACAGAGTCAGACACGACTGAAGTGACTTAGCAGCAGCAGCGATATTAGGATAAAGATCATGATACTTAAAATGGCTTACAGATCCAAGGATGACTGACTCCCTGCCTAACTTAGCTCTCCAGACTGTGCTCCAGCTGTAGTGGAATTTTTTTCAATTCTCATTCAGGGCCGTATACCCTTCTTTTCAGGACTTTTGGGCATCCATTTCCTCCAGTTTCAATGTCCATCCTCCCTTTCATGGTTTCACCTTGTTCCAGCTAATTCCTACTCATCACTCATTTCTCTCAATTTAAGATTCTCCATGTCAGAAAGCCCTTTCTAAATTATCTCTCTAAAAAGATCCTTTGGCAAGATGCACAGAAAGAAAGGTTTCTATGAGAGTACAGGAAAGTTGGCAAATAATGATCGTCTTCCTGATTCACTGACGGTGGCCGCCATCAGTGAAGAGGTTGAGAGGTTCAGGGGGCCAAGCACAGCTTCCACAGGGACTGGGAGAGTCGGTGATCACTGATGTTCCGCCAGCCACTGGAAGAAGGAGCAGCAAGTGTACTGTATATCTGCCTTCTCCACCTCAGGCTCTAGAGATTTAGTTTTTTTTATAGAACAAGTGGGACTATTGATAGAGCAATGCCTGAAGTGCGTTTCAATCATTCTCTCCAGTTTTCTTCACAGGACATACCCTGGACTAGAGAAATAAGCACAAATCTTTGCATCCATGCTTGCTGGTTCTAATACTCAGCTATTATATTTACTTTATGTTTAATATTCAAAAATGTTCTTATATATGCTTTGAAATCTGTAAAGTAAGGATACATCTAGGCTTCAAATGATAGCATGGGTAGTTTCCTATATACGTGGATTTATTCGACCTTGCATGTCAGAGACACTCAGTGATTGCTATCAGTTGTTCAAATCACTGAAAATTAGAATATAGATTCAAAAGAAGACATCACACAGAGATGCTCATGCAACACAGGAAATTCACTTACTCTGGGCAAATTTTGGAGGATTGTCGTTCACATCAGTGAGGGTCACTGTAAGCGTTGTGGTGCCAGACAGGCCCCCCGAGTGTCCCCCCATGTCTTTGGCTTGGATAACAACCAGGTACTCCTCCTTGGCTTCTCTGTCCATATTGGGAAGGGCAGTTTTTATAATTGCTGAGGGGAAGAAAATGGGAGAATGACATTCAGACAGCTCATTCAAAACCAAATGTGTGAATTACACACACACACACACACACACGTGCACACACTCATGCACACATACAGAAAAACATGCATGTACATCAGATCCCCACTGAGATGATTTTCTGTTTTCGTTTGACATTTAGCTGGTGTGCATCTCTGTAGTCATAGACATTAGTGGATTACTTGCAAAAATATATTTTATAAAAAAAGAACTTATAAAAATGTACATTAGAAAGTAAGTTGAATGGCATGCTCTTGCCTACCAAATTAAAGTATAAATCATAACATAGCTTCATCTACCCAGGAAAACCCTGGAAGTGAAAGAATCCTTCAATTTATCACAGACTCGAATTCCCCTACAAGAGAAGTAAATACACAAATAGCTGGAAGGCTCTGAGGTCAAAGATAAATTATTCTAAGGCTCACAAATACATCAGAGAGATGAAAGAAATAAATGCATTATGAGAATCAACTCAGATGAATAAAATGCCGATCAGAACTAATATAGGCAAGTGTCTAAGTCCAGGGATTGTTCAACTACATTCATTTATTAATTGTTTAGTTACATCATGACTATTGTAAAAGTAATAAATGTTTTATAGAAACAGGAAGATAGAGAAAATAGAAAAGGGGGTAAACGCAAAATCATGTAAATAATGTAGTGTCAGTTCTAAAATGTGAAGTGTTTTTTTCTGATATATTTTCAGAGTTTTATCTTTCAGCTTCTCAGTATATTTCACTAGTCATTTAATATTCTTGTTAAAGATCCCAAGATCGGTGTAGGTACTCCTGAAGTTATTTTGAAAAATCTTTATTTTGCCCTCTCCATACCCTCATACTTCTTTTCATAGATAAATATTGCTAGCATTTTAATATGTACATTTTCACATATATATGCATGCAAATGTGCAAATGTACATATAAATATTTAACCACAAATGTGATCACAGTATAGTCATTGTTCTGAGGCTTTCTTTTTTCATACAATGGATATTTTTGAGATCTTGTCAATGGTTAGAGGCTCAACTCATTACTTCTCACAGCTGTATAAGTCTTCATTAATTAATGTACAATGAGTAATGCAGGCATTCCCATATTAATGGATATTGCTATTTTTCTGTGTCTTACACTTTTACTTAACTCAGTCATAAGATCCCCTGCTGCCATATTGCTAAAGGCCCATGATAAAAAAAGTTTGTGACTAGCTCAGAATATTCCTGTTGAGTAAATGAGTTACCTCTCAGGACCAAGTAAAAAAAAAATCTCTGAATTAAAGACAATTTGCCTCTCACTTCTAACCTCAGGGACATCATACATGTTCAATTCAAGGTAAGGATGTCTAAAGTTGTAATTCTTTTCTCTGGACTCATATGCTCTTAATTAAATCATCTATCTGTAAAAGGTTTGCAAGAAGTTAAAGTCCCTGAATCATTCAAGTATCAGGTGAGGAACGAGAGTGTCCAGGGAAATCTAATCCATTCAGGCAATGAGCAGGCTCTGGGAAGAGATGTGACTTCTTCTGCCCTTTATTTGACCTTGAAACCACCTTTATATCAGAAGTTCCCATTTAGGGAGCACTCAACTCAACAGCCCTGCCTATTTGGAAATAAGGATAGTAACATAATAATATCTTTCAATATGAAAATTCATTTCAGGACTTGTCCATATGTTAATATATTAATAATTCAACAGCTCATACGTTTATGTTTATGAACAAAAACTGAAAGGAGAAAAATTAGAAATACAGCAACCATTCCAATTTGGATCACTGTGAGGCATTCCTGAGGAGAAAATAAACATCTAGGCAAAAGGCAGTAAGAACAACAATAAGGAAACCTTATCATTAGCATGAGAAAATGCCAATGTGGCTACTCTGCTATGGATGCATATTTTCATGACTCAGAATATTCTGAGTCTGGGACCAATTCCAGTAAGAAGGATTATAAAATGGTTTTACTCCCACAATAGTTACAGGAGTAACTTGTAGCTTGTAAAGTTTAGGTACCATCACAGTTTAAGGTCATCATGAATTAAAGTCAACCACTGGACTTTGGAATGTGATGTATAGTTTCCACTAATCAGAGAAAAGGGATATAATTCCTCAAGGAAGACAGCAACTTTTCTCAAAGAAGTTGATGGATTGCGGTCTACACGGTAATCCTCTCGGTTACTCCAGTGGAGAAATTTTTACAACTCACTCAGAGACTGAGAGGATCGATGTGTATTATTCTCATACAGAGTGAAGTAAGCCAGAAAGAAAAACACCAATACAGCATACTGACACATATATATGGAATTTAGAAAGATAGTAATGATGACCCTGTATGTGAGACAACAAAAGGACACAGACATAGACAATGGACTTTTGGCCTCAGAGGGAGTAGGAGAGGGCGGGATGANTATTGTATTGGTTTTGCCATACATCAATATGAATCCACCATGGGTGTACCTGTATTCCCCATCCTGAACCCCCCTCCCTCCCCATACCATCCCTCTGGGTCATCCCAGTGCACCAGCCCCAAGCATCCTGTATCATGCATTGAACCTGGACTGGCGATTAGTTTCATATATGATATTATACATGTTCCAATGCCATTCTCCCAAATCATCCCACCCTCTCCCTCTCCCACAGTGTCCAAAAGACTGTTCTATACATCTGTGTCTCTCTGCTGTCTCGCATACAGAGTTATCATTACCATCTTTCTAAATTCCATATATATGCGTTAGTATACTGTATTGGTGCACACCTTCTTTACTTGTACGACACTGGGAGCAGATTTCTTGATGTGTTAAGGTAAGCAGGGAGTGTCTCCAGTGTCCTTAGGGCCTGCCACACACTTAATTGGCTTCAGTACAAACAGTGTAATGAACAGGCTTTGTTTTGCCTGAGCCTACTGCCTCCAGTCTCAACCTTACGACTAGCAGCAACTCATTAGAAAATCCAAGACAGAATTTCTGGAACATTTCTCCCGCTACTTTGTGGCCAGAAAGACACAAGGATAAGAAAAACCGCAAGTCTCTTTGGTCCTTCTATTTTTCTCCTTGTGTTGGGTTATATCTACACGTTACTTAATTTTTTCTATTCTTATTCAAAAGGCAGATCATTCCAGGTGCATAGATAGATACAGCAAGATGTTAAAAGAAAAAATACCTTCTACAATAGAAGCTTACAAACTGTCATAAACATTTGTTCCTTCTACTACTTCTCCCCTGAACTATTTGCTTTGATGCATATATTCTCCCAAGTATTAGTAGCTTTAAGCTATTTCTTTTGTGGACAAGAGAGAGGACTTCTATACTTGAAAAACTGCTTGGTATTAAATATCACCAGGGTTCTTCCTGGTGGTCCAGTTGCTAAGACTCACCGCTCCCATTGCGGGGAGGCCCAAGTTCAATCTCTGGTCAGGGAACCAGATTCCTCGTGCCTCAGTTAAGAGTTTGCATGCTGCAACTAAAGATCCCACATGCCACAACTAAGACTCAGCACAACCAAATAAATAAACAAAGAAGGTAAATAAATATTTTGTGAAAATCACCAAACACAGAACAAAAAAATATATAGTCATAAGTGATTTTTCCTCTCCCATTTGAGAAGTCAGAAATTTGGAAATGTGAAGACTAAAAGTGACCACAGTTCAGTTCAGTCGCTCAGTCATGTTCGACTATTTGCAACACCATGGACTGCGGCACCCCAGGCCTCCCTGCCCATCACCAACTCCCAGAGTTTGTTCAAACTCATGTCTATCAAGTCAGAGATGCCATCCAGCCATCTCATCCTCTATGATCCCCATCTCTTCCTGTCTTCAATCTTTCCCAACATCAGGGTATTTTCCAATGAGTCAGTTCTTTGCATCAGGCGGCCAAAGTATTGGAGATTCAACTTTAGCCTCAGTCCATCCAATGAATATTCAGGACTGATTTCCTTTAGGAAGGACTGGTTTGATCTCCTTGCAGTCCAAAGTCTCTCAAGAGTCTTCTCCAACACCACAGTTCAAAAGCATCAATTCCTTTGCACTCAGCTTTCTTTATAGTCCAACTCTCACATTCATATATGACTACTGGAAAAACCATAGGTTTGACTAGATGGACCTTTGTCAGCAAAGTAATGTCTCTACTTTTTAATATGCTGTCTAGGTTGGCCATAGCTTTTCTTCCAAGGAGCAAACATCTTTTAATTTCATGGCTGCAGTCACTATCTGCAGTGATTTTGCAGCCCAAGAAAATAGTTTTTCACTGTTTCTATTGTTTCTCCAACTATTTGCCATAAAGCAATGGGACCAGATGCCATGATCTTAGTTTTCTGAATGCTGAGTTTTAAGCCAGCTTTTTCACTTCTCTTTCACTTTCATCAAGAGGCGCTTTAGTAGTTCATTTTCTGCCATAAGGGTGGTGTCATCTGTGTATCTGAGGTTATTGATATTTCTCCTGGCAATCTTGATTCTAGCTTGTGCTTCATCCAGCCTGGCATTTCACATGATGTACTGGGCATATAAATTAAATAAGCAGCATGATAATACACAGTTATGATGTACTCCTTTCCCAATTTGGAACCAGTCTGTTCCATGTCTAGTTCTAACTGTTGCTTCTTGCCCAGCATATAGATTTCTCAGGAGACAGGTAAGGTGGTCTAGTATTCCCATCTCTTTCAGAATTTTCCAAAGTTTGTTGTGATCTACACAGTCAAAAGTTTTGGCATAATCAATAAAAGCAGAGAAGTAGATGTCTTCTGGAAATCTCTTGCCTTTTCTATGATTGAACGCATGTTGGCAATTTGATCTCTGGTTCCTCTACCTTTTCTAAATCCAGCTTGAACATCTGGAAATTCATAATTCACGTACTGTTGAAGCCTGGCTTGGAGAATTTTGAGCATTACTTTGCTATCATGTGAGATGAGTGCAATTGTGAGGTAGTATAAACATTCTTTGCCATTGCCCTTCTTTGGGATTGGAATAAAACCTGACATTTTCCGGTCCTGTGGCCGCTGCTGGACTATAATCCTCAATTAATTAAATGGCATTTTTATCCATTTTCAACTGTGATTGTTAAGAAGGCAGAGAAGAGATCCCTTTTTGCCAAAATTTAAATACCTTTGGATGGTACTCATGTGAAATTCCTTCCCTTCACCCAAGACATAGACTGTGTTCCTCTTTGTTAAAGTAGTGATCAAGCAAAAGCAGTGTCCATTGTCTCCCCAGGTACTTCCACTCCCTCATGTTCAGTGTCCAGTAATGCGTTCACAAGCTTAAATACTATGCTTAAATGTCCATTACACCATATTGGCAACAAATTAGAGTTTTCAATTAATTAATTTTTTTTTTTTTTTTTTTTGTGGCAAGTGCATGTTTTCTTAAGTAGTGTGCTTTCTGCTTCACATTGTTAGTAAAACTCCTTAATGTAAGCATTTGGTAAGTAACCTCACACACAAAAAAAATTGATTTAGTTGTTCTAAGCATGGTAATTTCAGCATATGACTTGGAGTTGATACTATACAAACGGTTAAAACTTCTGTCTTTGCCTTTTGTAAATTTCCAGCTGAGGCATAGCTCTAGGCTTTAAACTTAGATATCTTGCCTCGCTCACCCTTGGGAAAAATTACAGAACTTCCTGGAATACGTTTTCTTCCCCTTGAAAATGGGAGGCTCTGACATTTGGAGTAGAATGGTCTGCATCTGATACCCTAGCCTGCTGGACCCTTGATCACATTAACTGTAGAGTTGACTCAGAAACAGGAATGCTAACACATTCTGCAAGTGCTTCCCTGGAACTCCATTTTGAAAATCTAATCTCATCAGAAAATTCAGTTAATGAGAATAGTCCCTTCTCTGTGAATTGAATTCAACAGAGATTTTGAACCTGGCCCTGAAAGTGGAGTTGGGAAGATACAAGATTGGAGGTGAATGCCAGCAGGAGGATTAACATGGAAAAGAGGGAATCATCTTGTTCTAAAGCTGGCATTCACGACCCTACTGTGAATAGACTGATGTGCTTGATTCTTTCGTATTTAAAAGATGTAGTTTTTATCTTAACTCTATTCAATCAAACGGAGATTTCCCTAGCGCAGAAGTTGAAGAATTTAAATCCTTGCCTGGCCTAAGTTCTTCCCAAGTACTAAACAGCTGTTCCTTATGGTCTCATCATTCAGGGAGTACTTCTGATTAGAATTCAGTCGTCTCAAAAATTTAAAACTTGAGTCTTTTTTTTTTCTTTCCATTGTCTTTGGTGTTATCATTTGAGAAGCATTTTGTACCCGTCACGAAGATTTCCTTTTATAATTTCTGTGATATCACCAGATTGAGAGGCTTCATGAGAAAGGCACAGAGATGCTGATTAACTCCTTTGTCATTTTGAAGGCTGATTACTGTAATTCACTCTTTGCGGGTCTCCCAGATTGTGCTGCTCAAAGATTGCAGTTGATATAAAATGCTGTGCTAAACTCCCATTTGAATAAGACTTGTTGAACACATTATCCTAGTTATGAAACCACTAGCTTTGTTATTCTCCCAAACCCTCGCCAATATAACGTGCAATTATCATCTTACGATCTGTGAAAAAGTGTCTTTCAATTATGAGGTTAAGTGGGACAAATTCATCAGGGATCAATTCTTTTTTCGGGGGGTCATACACTGGACCCATAGTTTCCGCTGCCTATGGAGTTTGTACCACATGCTGCCAGTTATGAGGGGTGAAGGGTATACAACCAGAGACCCTTCAACAGATGCCCACCCTGTCATAGAACAGTAGCTTTGATACAATAACTTCAGTAATGCCAAACCTGTACAGATATACAAAAGAGAAAGTAAGACATTAGAAAAGTGTTTATCCTCTATACAGCTCAGAAAAACCTGCATTTACTCTCCTTGTGACCAATAACTTATGAATTAGATAGGTGATAGGCAGATAGGCAGATCGATAGATATGTAGACAGAATGGTCTGGATTTGGAGAGATGATTTCTCACATATTTCTGGTGCTTCTGCAAAATATAATAGAAAGCTAATGGGTTTAATGTATCAGGAATTAAAAACTTGCTTAGATATTTTGACCTGGTATTTTTTAAAATTAAAAATGTATTCCAAGGAAATTATATATTTCCTTTCTTCTAACTCCTCAGGTTTTTAGATTAAGATGTTCACTTTTATGTATAGTATTTTTAAATAGGCAAGTGATTTAAATATGTAACAATAGGAAACAGTAATTTAATGGGTAAGACGGTTGAGATTAAATGCGTAAAATATTAAGCAGGTATTGCAAAAAATTCTGTAGCAACACAAAACACTTCTAACAATTTTCAAATTTATTTAAAAAATAAAGTATGCCATGATTATTCTTGAACTTATATAAGTGCTTATAACAATTTGGCAAAGAATATAAATGAAGGTAACTTCTTGTGTTTTGTGAAGGAATTGGAGGTTCACCCCCGAACTTCCCAGCACTCTGTAATACAAAGTAGAGGACTATGTCGGTTAGACAATAGGCTCTGGGATTATATAGATGAGAATTTATTTCACTAGGAGGATTACCAGCCATGTGATTTGTGGCAGGTCACTGAAATTTCCTTCAGCTCATCAATCTCATGTGTAAAATGTTATTAATTGCCAAATGAGAGTTTAGGTTGATATTATTATAGAGAGGTAAAATGTCAAATATTTTACTTAATACAATAGACATAGATCTATAAATACAGACACATAGAGATATATGTAAATATATATTTTCAATAAATGTACACACATGCATGTATATGTGGGTATATATACATATATATACACTCAGAGGTATGCATATCCATATATATATTTGCATTTTATAAATATACACATATACATGCATATGTATGTAAGTAAAATTTAGATATTAATTCAATGGTAATAATAAAGTAAACCTGTTATTTTAAAGTTAAGAAACATAGATTAAATTTAGCAGTGGTACTAGAACATCTCTCACCAACTTCAAAATGATAATGCCTCACTAGTAACTTTCATGTAACAAACGCAAATTATATTTTTTGCAAAGACATCTCTACAAGATTTTCACCCAAATTCATTTTGACAAATATTACAACTTTACAAATATTAATAATTGTCATGTATCTATGACCAGAGATGTTGAAAAACAGTTATATGGTTACAGAGCCACTAAGTTCGGGAGAATATAAGACTTAAACCCAAGTCTTGCTGCCTTCAGGGTTCAAGGGAAACTCGAGGGCTATTCTGAACCTCGCCCAGAGTCACTTGTTAATGTGGTGCTTGTTTGCCAGAGGAAGGGCATAGCACTTCCTGAACACAAGCAAAGTGGATGTATTTTGCAAATTAAATAATCCAGGAGTTCTCATAATTTCTTTAGATCTGTACCCATTTCATAATTGACATTGTTAGTTATTTATTAATGTCTCAGTATAAATTTGCACTACACTGTTCTAATATTTCAGATAATCCCATGATTATTCAAAAATGTGATGCTGATGAGCTGTGTGTATTAGGAATACTTCAAGAATTGAATTAGTTAAGAATGAATTCATGAACAAATTCTTTTGATCTATATGTCTCATCAACAATGCTTTGTTTTTTCTGTTTTTGAAGTTGCATAGTTATTTATTTCTCCTGGGAAATGGACAACTATGGTAGCTAAATTTTCCTACAGCAATCCATAGGAAAACGTAGTTCACTTGCCAAAATTATAAGATGTATTAACACATAAATATTAGGGATTTGAATGTGGTCCAGCAACTAGAAAGGTCATGGGCAAGGTCACAGACTGTGGCTGAGCCAGGATCCAAATCTTGGCCTCTAGAGTCTTAATTATGAACTATTAATAATACACTTTCCCTTGAAAAAAATAATCNTATTAGGGATTTGAATGTGGTCCAGCAACTAGAAAGGTCATGGGCAAGGTCACAGACTGTGGCTGAGCCAGGATCCAAATCTTGGCCTCTAGAGTCTTAATTATGAATTATTAATAATACACTTTCCTTTGAAAAAAATAATCAAAAGTCTCCATATAGTAAAGTGAAGTGAAGTCGCTCAGTCGTGTCCGACTCTTTGCGACCCCATGGACGGTAGCCTACCAGGCTCCTCCCTCCATGGGATTCTCCAGGCAAGAGTACTGGAGTGGGTTGCTATTTCCTTCTCCAGGGGGTCTTCCCAACCCAGGGATCGAACCTGAGTCTTCCTCATTCCAGGCAGATGCTTTAACCTCTGAGCCACCAGGGAAGCCCCCATATAGTGCCAGTAAGCTACTTATCCAACAGTCTCCTCCTATGCAGTCATAGCATCTTAACATGAGTCTGTTTGACAGACATAGCTTCTTTCATATAGATTTTATACATTAACCTCTGCAGTACACAACCCTTCCCATTTGTGTTTGGAAACTGTTCTAGAACAGCGGGCTTGAAAGCTTTAAATCAGACCATTGAAAATCATTCCAGTATCTCAATGTGTACAAATTGCTTCCTTACATGTGCATTTTCTCTTATAATGCAGCATATTCTTGTACTAAATAACTACATCTTTAAAACTTCACCACTATGTGGATCACAGCCATGGCTCCCTCCATATCCATATGGAATAACATATGAAACAGTTGTAAGTGAATTAACAATGATACCCCACCTCCATATTTTTATATACAGTGTGCATACTGAGTTTAGTGTATGGGCTGTCACTTCTGTAGCTCCCGGATTCCCCTATTAAATAATTCTCACAGACCACCATTTATAACATCAACACACTGGCTAGCCAATAACTGATGCTACTTAAAACGCCAATTCTGAGTTACACTGAAATCCTTGCAATTATTCCTATTCAGAATTAAGGTGAAATTTCTTTTCCCCTAAATGAAAACACTTTCAGGGACTCCTCAATCAAGTGAAATTATTTCTGTGAAGAACATGATGGCACTATTCTTTCCTTAAGCCATAATTCCAATAACTAATTATATGTATAATAAGTATGGGTGGTTTAAAAAAGCAAAGTGAGAGTCGCTAAAAAAATCGGATGCTTTCTCTTAGCAATTCAGGACTTAAGCAGACAAGAATGGTGGGGTTGTTGAGTAGATAAAGCACAGGCTCTGTAGTTGCCTACTGAGAAATGGAGCCAAAATTGAAACCCGAGTCTAAAGTTAAGGAACTATTTTCAACTCATGGAACCTCAGTCTCCTCATCCAAATAACAGAGATAGTAACATCACCTGAGGTTATATGAAATAGCACCAGCATTGTTCATAGGAAAAAAAACAGGTACTCAAAAGAAATTTTAACTGAATTGATACTACCCCTCAATGCTTAAGTGGCCCCCATTTCTCTAATGCCTCAGAGGAATTCTCTGACCCCAGATGTCAAGCAGATACAGCATGTCATATTAATTACAGCCTGCTGACAAGTAGAACACAGTGTTTTAAGAGCCCAGGATTTGACATGGGAAACTTTTTTTTTTCTGATCCTTTCAATTCCAGGTGTTATAAATAATCTGGGTAACTTTTTAACATCATCGAGCCCCTGTCTTTTCCTCCATTACCTAGAGATAGTACTTACCCATGGATTTTTGGGTTTATAAAATGATTATTAAGGAAGATAATGCATTTAAAATATTTAACCATCAATAAAATAGTAATTAGCTGATTACTACTACTACTGCTATAGTTGGGTTTCCCTTGGGGCTCAGCTGGTAAAGAATCCATCTGCAATGCATGAGACCTGGGTTCAGACCCCGAGTTGGGAACATCCCCTGGAGAAGGGAAAGGCTACACACTCCAGTATTCGCACGTGAAGAATTCCATGGACTGTATAGTCCATGGAGTCACAAAGAGTCGGACATGACTGAGCGACTTTCACTTTCACTGCTGTAGTTATCACATTCTACATTATTGCTGGGTGATTGTGAAGATCAATCAGTGTAAAAATACTGCTACTCCATATCTTATTGAGTCTCCTTTGTGCCATGGCTTACACAGGAAAGCCTATGTGCGTATAGGGTGCTTAGTGTAATGACTTGCAGCAAAGAGTAGATATCTACCCCCACAGGCATTAAAATTATTATCACCATCGCCTTATCTTTATTTTTCTTAACCACCCAACTAGGTAACTATTGCAGTTTCTGCTAAAAGATGAAAACGCATGAACTTCTGTGATCTTATCAAGTTATTTATATTCTATGAGCTTCAGCATGGTTGAGATGGTCACAGACCTGATATCTCTTTCTATATTCCCTGTTACATCCACTGTTTTCTCCTACACTTTGGAGGATCAGCATGTATGCTAAGTCACTAAGTTGTGTCTGACTCTTTGCCACCCTATGGTCCATAGCCTGCCAGACTCCTTTGTTCATGGGATTCTCCAGGCGAGACTACTGCAGTGGGCTGCCATGCCCTACTCCTGGGCATCTTCCTGACCCAGGGATCAAACTCCCATCTTTTACATCTCCTGCATTGGCAGGAGGGTTCTTTACTGCTAGCTCCACCTTGGAGGGTCTAGATCATCACTAACCACGGACTGACTTCAGAGTCCTCTGCATGGCAAGTTTGCCTGTTAGCATCCAATAATAATTGTCACTCTTCCTCTTTAAGTAATCTCTAACCCAGAGGTACTAAACCAACTCAGCGACCTCCCTCAGGGGACTTCCAGGAACTCACTAACCTTGATTTGAAGTATCTATAAAAATACAGAAAATAAGCCAGACACTGGTGATGTGTTTGCCATTGCTAATGAAATTTTCCAAATTAGCCAAATCCTAAAACTCAAATTTTCAAAGACATGTTGGGCTAATAAACCCATACTTTTGCCCCATGTGTCACTGTGTGTTCAGTAACAGACGATCACTGTATACATGAATTTCTACATGTAGGATTTCCATATGTATGAATGAAGAAGGTTCCCATTCACATAGCACAAGGCTTCAGAGACATGGGGTATCAGTTTGTTTCCATTGCTTTAATACAGGGAGGAAGGGCACACCTACACCCAGGAGAAAGCTTCGGCCAGGAAGGTGAGGGTCTTCCTTTAATTATAACAGCAGCTGCCATGATCATCAGACATGTGCTGAGAACTTGTCCTAGCTGCTCTCAAAGTAACAACCAGGAATTGAATGGGCTCAAAAGAAATATTCTAGGGCCTCTTACTGAAAGGGAGCAAGACCCCATAGTCCTTGCCTCCCCATGTCCACTGCATGCCTTTTGCCTGAAGCTTAATCAAAGAATACTTTGATAATGAATTCTTTAATCAGAGAATTGAGAACATGCAGAAAAAAAGGACAACAGGCAAAGAAGACAAAATAATAATAATAATAATATACTCATTAAGCACAATCAGGAACCTTCAGTTCTTTCTCGAGCATTATAGGTAATATTTTGAGCCCTATCCTGTGAGCTGTCTTAAGGTTACTAAAACACTAGGTGGAAGAAGTTAACTACAGGATGACCTGACTGTACCCGGGACATGAACTGCCACAGTTTTAAGAACTGGCCTCAGAGAAGTGGAAATAAATCGACCCTGGAACCAAAGATTAACTGTACCTAAAACAATCGAGATGACAACTGGTCAGACCACTGATGACCAATCTGAAAAGATAACTTTCAGAGAGGTCTGTGCTGTTTTGGCAGGTAGTCACCCCCCACCCCCAACCTTCTGTCTAAAACAGCTCCGGCCCCACTGGTTGTCAGTGCAGGGAGTTGACCTTGGTACAGAGGTCCACCCTCCTCCCCCAGTTGCTGACATCTGAAATAAATCAAACTTTTCTTTCCATCAATCTAGCCTGTTTATTGGCTTTTGGGCAGCAAGCAGCCAGACCCCACCTTTCGGTAACACTATCACTGTGTTGGATGCTTGTGTTGCTTTTTTTTTAATCAGACAAAGAGCTTCATAAAACATTGACATGTGCAAAAGTGAAAACATTTTCAAGTCCTGAGAGGAGCCACATAATAAAATCACTCCACACCCTGCCAAGTTGATTCAGTAAAATTTAAGGGGCATTGATCTTGCAACTAACTAACCCTGGAAAATCTCCTCACCACTCCTTTTGTGCCTTTCAACCCAATGCCCTCCTTGACCCCTTTGATACATTACCCAAGTCCTGTTTTTGAAATCCTTTTAAGTTCTTCTTTGGGGTTGCAGGCTTTCTTCCTGGCAGAGTGACTTCTCTGCTTTCCTTCACATTAGCTCTCAAAATAGAATTCTCCTCCTCCTTCCCTCTTCTCAGACAAAGGTGCTGCGTGATTCCCGCTTCATCAGATCAGTGTCTGCACAAGAAGGACTGTCAGCTTCCCTCCCCCAGCTCTATACCTGTCCCTCCTCTTTGCTTTTTTTTTTTTTTAATATATCATGGGCTTTAGTTTATTTTATTCTTTTTTATTTTCAAGCATTTTCTTCGCATGAAAATGATCTGTACAGACAATGCCTTTCAGCTCCCATCCGTGGACCCATTCAGATGCTCAGAATGCCCTGGGCTCTGTTTTGTCCAGAATAAAGAGGAAGAAGCAGGATGGCTAAATGACTGACAAGGACTCAGTCTAAGGTTTCACAAATGTTTCTCAAGGAGCAGTCTGTATGGAACACTCTTTCAGGAACTTAGGAATGCAGTGGACAAGACAGACCAGGAGGCTAACTTTGTAAGGTGAGTGTGTTAGTCACTCGATGGTGTCCGATTCTTGGCAACCCCGTGAGCTGTAGCCCACCAGGCTCCTCTGTCCATGGGATTCTCCAGGCAAGAATACTGGAGTAGGTTGTCATTTCCTTCTCCAGGGGATCTTCCTGACCCAAAGATCGAACCTNTAAATATAGTGAGGTATTTGGAATGGAAAGAAGAAGTAAAGCTCTCACTGTTTTCAGATGACATGATACAGTACCTAGAAAATCCTAAAGATGTATCAGAAAATTTCTAAAGCTAATCCGTGAATTTAGCAGTTACAGAATACAAAATCAATACACAGAAATCATTTTCATTTCTATATATTAACAATGAAAAATCAGAAACAGCAATTAAGGAATCAATCCCATTCACCATTGCAATAAAAAGAATTAAATATCTAGGAATAAATTTACCTAAGGAGACAAAAGAACTGTACAGAGACAATTATAAGACACTAATGAAAGAAATAAAAGACATAAATAAAATGAGAAAAACAGATGGAGAGATATTGCATGTTCCTGGGTAGGAAGAATAAATATTGTAACAATGACTATACTACCAAATGCAATCTACAGATTCAATGCAATCCCTATCAAATAACCAATAGCATTTTTCACATAACTAGAACAAAAAATTTCACAGTTCCTATGGAAACACAAAAGACCCTAAATAGCCAAAGCAGTCTAGAGAAAGAAGAATGGAGCTGGAGAAATCAAGCTTCTTGACTTCAGGTTATATTACAAAGCTACAGTCATCAAGACAGTATGGTACTGGCACAAAAACAGAAATACAGACCAATGGAATGATATAGAAAGCCCAGAAATAAACCCATGCACCTATGGGTACCTTATTTTTAACAAAGGAGGCAAGAATATACAATTGGGCAAAGACAGCCTCTTCAACAAATGGTGCTGGGAAAACTGGACAGCTCCATGTAAAAAAATGAAATTAAAATACTTCCTAACACCATACACAAAGATAAACTCAAAATGGATCNCATGCACCTATGGGTACCTTATTTTTAACAAAGGAGGCAAGAATATACCATTGGGCAAAGACAGCCTCTTCAACAAATGGTGCTGGGAAAACTGGACAGCTCCATGTAAAAAAATGAAATTAAAACACTTCCTAACACCATACACAAAGATAAACTCAAAATGGATCTAAATATAAGACCAGAAACTATAAAACTCTTAGAGGAAAACATAGGCAGAACACTCAATGACATAAATCAAAGCAAGATCCTCTATGACACACTTGCTAGAGTAATGGAAATAAAAACAAAAATAAACAAGTGTGACCTGATTTTAAAAAAAACAAAAAACTTTTGCACAGCAAAGGAAACTATAAGCAAGGTGAAAATACAACCTTCAGAATGGGAGGAAAAAAAATAGCAAATGAACAATCGTCAAAGGATTAATTTCCAAAATATACAAGCAGCTCATACAACTCAAAACCAGAAAAACAAACAACTCAGTCAAAAAGTGGCAAAAAGACCTAAACAGACATTTCTGTAATGAAGACATACACATGGCTAACAAACACATGAACAGATGCTCAACAATGCTCATTGTTAGAGAAACGCAAATCAAAACTACAATGAGCTATCACTTCCCACTGGTCAGAATGGCCCTCGTCAAGAAGTCTACAAAAAATAAATGCTGGAGAGGTTATGGAGAAAAGGGAACACTCTTGCACTGTTAGTGGGAATGTAAACTGATACAGCCACAACGGAAGATGATATGGAAATTCCTTAAAAAAACTAGGAATAAAACCACCATTTGACCCAGCAAGTCCACTAGCAGGCATATACCCCGAGGAAATCAAAATTGAGAGAAACACACGTATCCCATTGTTCACTGCAGCACTGTTTACAATAGCTAGAACATGGAAGCAACCTAAATATCCATCAACAGATGAATGGATAAAGAGGTAGTGGTGTATATACACAATGGAATATCACTCAGCCATAAAAAGGAACACACTAGAGGTAGTTCTAATGAAGTAGATGAACCTAGAACCTATTATACAGAGTGAAGTGAGTCAGAAAGAGAAAGAAATACTGTATTCTAACAGATATATACAGAATCTAGAAAAATGTTACTGAAGAATTTACTTACAGGGCAACAATGGAGAAACAGACATAGAGAAAAGACTTATGGACATGGGGAGAGGGGAGGAGAGGGTGAGATATATGGAAAGAATAACATGTTAACTTACATTACCATATGTAAAATAGATAGCCAATGGGAATTTGCTATATGGCTCAGGAAACTCAAACAGGGGCTCTGTATTGACCTAGTGGGGTGGGTTGGGGAGGGAGATGGGAGGGAGGTTCAAAAGGGAGGGTATATATGTATACCTATGGCTGATTCATGTTGAGGTTTGACAGAAAACAGCAAAAATCTGTAAAGCAATTATCCTTCAATTAAAAAAAAAAAGAATTCTGCCAAGGATCCTATGTCATCACACTGTTTTGATTGCCCACATATTTTGGCTTCCCAGATGGCTCAGTGGTAGAGAATCCACCTGCCAAGCAGGCTACATGGGTTCAATCAGGGGGTCAGGAAGATCCCCTGAAAAGTGAAATGGCAGGCCAATCCATTGTTGCCTGAAGAATCCCATGCCAGAGGGGCCTGGGTAGGTGGCAGTCCATGGAGTCACAAAGAGACAGACATGACTTAGCGACTAAACAACAGCAACAACATATATCTCTTTTAGGATTTATCATATGCAACACTGCAGGCTCAATGGCTAGCAATGACTTTAATATTAGGGTGTAGATGTTGACTAGGTATCATTTAATGTGAATTACAAAGAGATTCTCATTCATCAATGTATATCCTAGCATTGCTGGACAGCTTGAATTTATCTGAATATTTCTTCTTAAAGGTCTGCACAGGAAAATTCTTTAGCCAGTCCTCAAGGCAGTGGAAATGATAATTTATGTAATCCTGATATTTTTAGAAAAGAGATCTTCTATGTTTGCAGTTTATCACTTTGGCTCAGAAGTTATAACAATGACTCAATTCCATAAAGGCATTCCATGAAGATTCTATGTATTATCCTTGATTTTTATAAAAGAGAACCATTCGTTAAATGGATTATTTTTTCCAAGGAGGACTTTTTGCCTTAGCTCATTTTCACAGGTTCCACTGAGACAAATGCTATTTGTATCCAATGAAGAAAGATGGTCTAAGTCTCAAAAAAAGGTCAATGAATTAACTTGGTTTATTTTGCACCTGGTCATTTTTCTTAGTCTTGATTGCCTGGAGCAATGTGCACACTGTCCTGCAACTTTACCCTGATTTCTTCAGATAATTAAGCATTTACTATTCACTTGCCTTGAATTTTATTTAGATGTTCCATCTTCAGTCACTTAGGATGGTCTGCAACTGTTTTCTCACTGCTGTCCTCAAATTAGTAGCTTTTTAAATAAATGCCACATTTCTCCCTGTCTGTGCCCAAAATGTTACAAGCAAACATATGGTATTGGGGGTGGCAGGGAGGGGAAAACAAAAAAAAAAGAGAGAGAGAAAACATTTATAGAATACAAATAAGCTATTTTCAGCCTTTTGAAGCTATTCACAAAAATGACACTTCATTTTACAATTACTACTGCCTCACATCTTATCTGACATCAAACTGTTTCCTGTGTCCATGTATAAAGGAGACCTGGGCCTGATTCCAAGTTCTATGGGTCCATTTCTATACCAACAGCAGCCCCGGGAACGAGACACAATGCCTGGGAGTCAGGTGGGGTTACAGGAGAATGTGAAAAACTGGATCTTGTAATCAGAGAGACTCACGTGAAACTGCTTCAAACACCTTGTGCAATAGATGTATCAATATCAGTTCTGATCCTCTGTCCTCTCATCAGTAACACGGAGATGACATTTAGTACCTACCTCAAAATATTGTGTGGCATAAATTAAATTAAATTTGATAATGCACGCAAACCCAATTAGGACACTGCCGAGAACACAATACGTGTTCAATAAATGAGGTGGTTGTTGCTTACAGTCTTCTTTTTATTCTTCCTGTTGTTTATAATTTGACAGAGAGTTTGATGTAAGGATAGGGAAGACATTTTACCTTACTTTCTCTGAAATACAGTTCTGTCAACTGCAAATTGGAGACAGAAATTCTTCCTTCTTCACTGTGGTTTAGAAACACAATAATATTTTACCTTTTATTACTATTATTACTTTTATTACTATCACAGTGATCTCCAGAATAGGAAGATATATTAATACCAACCTTTCTTCTGCAATGGCTGAAACAGTTCCCTGAACCTTTCCATCTCAACATCTAATCTAGAACCGAATCTGAGCAAGAGTTTGTAAGTCTCAAGGTTCATTTCTGCAAGTACCAGAAGAGCATTGCATTGGCTAGACATTAAGATATAGCATGAGACTTGGAAATGACGTGAATTTGAGTCTTCAGTGAATCTCAGTAAAAACAACAAAAATCACACGTAAGGTTACAGTGGTGTTCTTCCTACCACAGAAATAGACAGAAGGAAGACAGGCTGGAAACCAAACTGGATTCCCTTCCTGGTGTTTCCACATCTTCTCTATAAGTTGTGGCAAGCTTTTCCCTTTCTCTTCATTAATTCATTCCTTCCTTCTCTTCTTTTTCCCCACCCTACCCTCTTCATACCTTTCTGTCTCAACTACTTACCGAATAATTTCAGGTGCCAAACTCTCTGCTAGGCATAGGGATGCAAAATGAACAAATTAGATAAGCCCCATTCTTTCATGAGCTGTACATTCTAGCATGAAAACTGACTTCGAAACATAAGCAAGTCAATTACAAGATAATTTACTGATTAGGAGACGCTCACAGGAGAGAATAAACAGAATGAATAGCAAATCTTTCTGAATCCTAAGCTGATACCTAAAACAAGAGGAGAAGCTTTTCCTGAGACAGAGCAATTAACGTGCTCTGGTGACAGGAAATAAGTCCATAAAGTTGGAATGTAACAAGCAAGCAGAAAAACAGAACTGCTATGTTCCAGAGTCTGGAGTTCTGTCCTTAGCATACTTTTGAGAGTAAAACAAGACACATACATGTGTTCTTATCTCCTGTCCTTGGGTTTTGTGAGTGGATCCACCGACTGAACCCGCCTACCCTGGCCAGGGAGGCCAGTGGTCACGTGACCACTTGTGGCAATTCAGAACTAACAAGCTACTGCCAACTGGAAGAATTCAGAAAAAGCCAAAAGGAAAGAGGAGACCAGTCCTTACATCCTACCACCGCTCAGAATCCTTCTCACTGGCATCCATCTTGGCTGAGTGATGTGTGCAGCACCAAGAAGGACCCTGAGACAGAGTGATTGGGCAGAGACAACCTGGAAGCTAACCCAACTACCATAAATCTCAAGACTGCGAGCCACGTGGTGGAGCAGTTCTCCTGAGTTCCCTTGCCCTCCTGCTTTCTGCCCAGGCACGCCTTCCCAATAAAGTCTCTTGCCTTCGAGCACAGGTGTCTCCTCGGAAAACTCATTTCTGAGTGTCAGTCAAGAGCCCACCCTCAGGCGCTGGAAGGGGGTCCCCCTTCCGGCAACAGTTTTCTTTTCCTTATTGAAAGTATTCTAACATCAAGGACTTGCTGACGGTGGTCAGTGGGCAGTCTTCTTTATACAGATTATTCCTCCAAATGATTCTCCAGATCCCAGTTTTTGCTGGAGGTCGTGTCGCTAAGTCGTGTGCAACTCTTCTCGACCCCATGAACTATAGCATGCCAGACTTCCTTTTCCTTCACTATCTCCTGGAGTTTGCTCAACCTCATGTCCATTGAATCAATGATGCCATCCAACCATCTCATCCGCTGGCGCCCCCTTCTCCTTCTGCCCTCAGTCTTTCCCAGCATCAGGGTCTTTTCCAGTGAATCAGCTCTTTCCACCAGGTGGTCCAAGTACTGGGGCTTCTGCTTCAGCATCAGTCCTTTCAATGAATATTCAGGGTTGATTTCTATTAGGATTGATTGGTTTAATCTCTTTGCTGTCCAAGGGACTCCCAAGACTCTTCTCCAGCACCACAGTCTGAAAGTATCAATTTGGCACTCAGCCTTTTTTATGGTCCAACTCTCACATCCATACATGATTACTTGAGGCATATGTAGGACTGTTTTTTTTTTTTTTTGATGGTAAGAAAAATATCTTATCTTTTTTGTTGTTTTTTCTTTTTCCATTTTTTGAAATTTAAATTTGTTTATTTTAATTGGAGGCTAATTAGGACTGCTTTTAAGTTTCAAGCGGGTATCTTACTCTTCCTTGGTATATCTCAGCCAACAGCTGCACATGGCAGGTGATAATAAAGCCTGGCCATTTGTGTACACTATGAGACTCCTTTTAAGAGAAATCTTTGTTCCAGGGACCTCTATGGGTTTGGCCAAGATGCTGGTGAATCTACATTGCCTTAGCGTATATCCTCTCCTAACTTGCATGGGTTTAAGGTCAGAATTACAGTATGGTGGACTTCCCTGCCTCAGTCTGTTTCATGTCTAACCTGGATTGCATGTTTTTGACCCTCTGCAAATTCATATGGTAAACTGTAATCCCCTCTGTGATGGTATTTGGAGGTGGCAGCTTTGAGAGGTAGATCATGAGGGTGAATCCTTCAATAATAGTATTAGCATTCACATAAAAAGAAGCTAGAGACCTAGCTTCTCTTTCCAAGGGAACAGGAGAGACAGCCTCTGCAACCCAGGAGGGGCAGACACCAGAACCTGACCGTGCCCACCCTGATCTCAAACTTCCAGCCTCCAGGCCTCTGAGAAATAAAATGTCTGATTCTTCTAAGTTGCGCAGTTTATCATATTTTGTTACAGCAGTGGAACTAAGACAGTACTTCTTCTATCTTTCACAGTCTTTAAGCCCCAAGAAGTCCTTGTCCTCCTAACTCCAAGTCAGAGTCTATTTCTCAGATACAAATTTTTTCATCACCAGAAAACGTATATTCTTTCCTTTTGCTTAGAAAATAAAAATTCAAATGTTCTATGTTCTTTGTACATTTTTCTAATATAAAATATTTAAAAATATCCTTAATGTATTTCTGCCTTTCTACCCTCTTCTACTATGTGCATATGCATTCACACCAGTCTCAATTTTTCTTTTAGAAAGATGAACAAAGGTCTCAGAGATAGACAAATTTAGATCCTTTGGGAACAACTAACCCTCTGCTTTCATTTGAACAAACTCAAGTATGATTAAGCAAACATTTACACAATAATGCTTACTTTTCGCTTAACACATTGATGTTTCAATATGTGATTTGATAAGCTGTTTGATAAACTGTATCAATGTGCTAATTGATAAGCTATTAAACATCTGTTGCTGACTCTATTATTAAATTTAGCCTCCACTTCCTTCTGCACTCGGGCTGCTGGAGTTAAAAACCTTACCTTCATTCAACCAGTATTTATTAAGTAACTTCTATGTACATGCTTCAAGTATCATTTCTCTCCAGTGTATTTCCACAATAGTACCAGAATACACTTTCTAAAATATGAATCAGATAACTTTGTATCTGTCAAATTGGACATGATAAGGCTAAAATGAATATGTGTTGAGAAAACACTCATTATGCTGAGTGAAAATGTACATATTAAATGTTGCTGATGACATTTAATTAAGTAAATAGCAATATATGTCAAATGAGATTTAAAGTTGCCCATATTCTCTGACTCAGTACTAGGCTTTTATTCTCTGTACTTCATGGCAAGTTATTCCTAAAGATATAAATTATTTAAATGGCATCATCATGCTTCCTTGTATTTCTGTTGAAAAAAAATCTGTCTGCTAAAATGGATTGTGAACTATTGTAGGCTGAGATTAGCCTTTGTGAATCTGTCTCCTTATATCTAACTTGGTTCCTGGCACATAGTGAATACTGATTTGGACATTTGTTGGAAGGTAAAAACTTACAGTTATAAAATAAATAAGTCTTGGGGATATAATGTTCTGTGTGGTGGTGCTAGGGGTTAAGAACCTGCCTGCCGATGCAGGAAACTTAAGAGACTCAGGTTCAATCCCTGGGTTGGGAAGATCCCCTGGAGAAGGGCATAGCAACCCACTCCAGTGTTCTTGTCTGGAGAATCCCATGGAAAGAGGAGCCGGGTGGGAGACAGTTCATAGGGTCACACAGAGTCAGACACACATGAAGTGACTCAGCACAGCATGACACATGGTGTCTAATTACTAGACTGTGTCATATATTTAGAAGTTGCAAAGATCCTAAAATTTCTCAAAAAAAAAAAAAAAAAAACCAACTGTGTGGTGATGGATGTTAACCAGACTTATTCTGATAATCACTTCACAGTATATGCTGTCCTGCACTCAATCATGTCTGACTCTTTAAGATCCCATAGACTGTAGCCTGCCAGGCTCCCCTGTCCATGGGGATTCTCCAGGCAAGAATACTGGAGTGGGTTGCCATGCCCTCCTCCAGGGAATCTTCCCAACCCAGGGATCAAACCTAGGTCTCCCATGTTGCAGGTGGATTCTTTACCATCTAAGCCACCAGGGAAGCTCTCTTGGGCTTCAGTATTCTTATACTGAAGTGAATAGCCTATCCTTTCTCCAGGGGAACTTCCCAACCCAGGAATTAAACCAGGGTCTCCTGCATTGCAAGTGGATTCTTTACCAGCTGAGCTACCAGGGAATCCCTATTAAATCTTTATGCTATACATCTGAAACTAATATAACACTATGTGTCAATTGTTTCTCAATATCTTCTCAATATACTTTCTCAATAATTGTTTCTCAATATATTACACTGTAAATGGTGAACCAAAAGATTCAAGCAAACAAACAAATAGCCAAGGAGTGAAGAGGAAATTATTCAATTTCACTTAAGGAGTTAGTACTTTTCTGTTTTGTGAATGCCGCTATACCATAACTCATGCCATTGAAAAGAGAAGTTGGAACATGTCTGACAGTGGCTTTGAAATTAAAGCCCTGGATGTGAGTCCCAACCCTGGTCCCATCTCTCACTGTGACTCTGGCCGAGGAGTAGGACATCTTCAGATGCTTCTCTTTTCCCTTAAAATTCAGAGCTGACCACCTTCTCTACTCTTCCCCAGGGTCATCAAAGAGGACAAAGGAGATGACATCTATAGCAGCTTCTTCACTGAGGAAAACCGTATGTAATTATGCCCCTAATTAATGTATTTTATAAGAGTTATTTCCTGTTTCTGAACCTAAATTCAATTTTGAGCCATGACCTATTTATGTATAGATATACTTTTTCTCACTTTTAAATGCATGAGGATTTTTCTTTGAATTTAAAAAAAAATGAGAAGAGGTTCTAAATTTTTAATTTAATTAATAATTGACTTAATGGTAAGACATGAAAATTCATCTCAATACTGCTGAAAACTCATGAATCAAAGTAACAAATGTATATGTGCCCACATATTGAACTTTTCCATTTGGAAGTCTGCAGACAAAATCACCAGATACAGGAAAAAACTATACCCAAAAGATGGTGCTATTTTAAGTAATTTTAAAATATGCTATAAAAATCATGAGATTATAAAAAGTCTGACACAGTGTCTTTATTCTCTTGCTACACTGTTAAAATTAAACAATGAAAGATATATCTTCACTTACAAAAACTGTTATTTTATGAAGTTATCAGCCAAATCATTAAAAATAGATTTTTTTTTGTTTGCCTGTTTTATTTTTTAAATAACTTATTTCCTGTTTGCTAAAATCTACACCATTGAACTCAGGATAGTCGTTGCATTTAATATTGGCAAAAATGATCATATTTTCATGAGAGTTCTAGTACACAGATATCAGAATCCTGTTTAACAAATGAGGAATCTAGTAAAAAATATAATAATATCCATGCATGAAATGATTACCACATGCCATGTACTGTGTGCAAAATATTTGTTGGTTCATCTGATCTTCATAAGGCTATGAGGAAGGTTCCACTCCACTTCATAGATGTGTGAGTTGAAACTTAGAAATCTTTATAAATGTTACTGGCCAAGCATTTTGCAGCCAATAAGTAATTGTATTTATTCTTAAAGCTGATATCTAAGTTGGCCTGAGGTATAAGCATACTTTTTTCCCAGGGATGAACAACAGTGCAGGCCATCTGTTAAACAAGTGATATTCTACAAAGCATCTGCAATTCATTTTAATATGTATCAAAATGATTGTCAGGCTTGCCATGTACCTGGCACTGCACAGGAATAACACATTCAAATGTTACTGATAGGCAGTGAAGTTCCTTAACCAGAGCATTTCATAATCCATATCCTAAGAAAAGTGTTTCCCTGAAGCAATGACATAGTAAATAGAATTCAAAATTTAGCCCACAAACCTGTTTCAGGCTCAATGGAAAAATAAGGTTGCCCTTCCAAGATGCTATAAACCAACTTCGCACTGTTTCCATAAACTGGGTCATCAGCATCAGTAGCTGTTACATTAGTGACAGACGTACCTAAAAAAAAAAAGGAAAAGAAAAAGAGAAAATAAGAATTAACACATTATTCTTTGCCAAGAGCTGAATTTTGTCAAGATATTATACAGAAATCCATGTGTGGTAATGAGGAAGAAAAGAAATCTTTTTAAAAATATGGAGATAAACTATCATAACTTCAACGATATACAAGCCTTTTAAAAGACAGAGTACTGCTAAGTTGATGTACTATATAAAGACAGCTCTTTTAGAATCTGTATTATTTAAGATTCCTTTGTAGTTTTCATTTGAAAGATACCTATCAGATTCTTGGGCTTAGAGAATATGAAAAGGATACATATCAAAGAAATATGAAACATAAGGTTAATAATATGATGGATATAAAATGTAACATTTAAGTTCTCCAAAAAGCCCAACTGAATTTATTTGGAAAAACTGGCTGCTGAAAAAGCTGCACAAAATATGAAAGGAATATTTTATCCCATCTTATTTATCTCCTCAAAATATAAAATTACATTGGACTACTAATTAATCATAATATTTAGATAACTGGGCCTATGCATAACAGAATCAAAACTTTTATTTTTTCCCCAGATTAATTTTCCATTTTTATTCATTTAGCCATTGAATACATTCAGCTTGCCTGAAACGAAGTCAAAACTTACACTCGAGAAGCTTACAGTTTGGTNAAAAAAAAAAACTCTCCTGAATTAATTTAAATCTTAGAGAAAAGTTGCAAACATAGTTCCTGTATACCCCTTACTCAGATTTGTTGTTGTTCAGTCGCTAACTCAGGTCTGATTCTTTTCAACCCATGAACTGAAGCATACGAGGCTTCCCTGTCCTTCACCATCTCCTGGAGTCTGCTCAAACTCATGTCCATTGAATCAGTGATGCCATCCAACCATCTCATCCTCTGTTTCCCTCTTCTCCTCCTACCCTCAATCTTTCCCAGCATCAGGGTCTTTTCCGATGAGTTGGCTCTTCGCATCAGGTGGCCAAAGTATTGTATCTTCTGCTTCAGCACCAGTCCTTTCAGTGAATATTCAAGGTTGATTTCCTTTAGGACTGACTGTGTTGATCTTCTTGTCATCCAAGGGACTCTCAAGAGTCTTCTCCAGTACCACAGTTCAAAAGCATTATCAGCTTACCTCCAGTGGAACATTTTAGGTAAAATTAGTGCAAGGACCAAAACAAGAGAAGTATCATATGACTATCAATCCCACTCCTGGCATATATCCAGACAAAATTATAATTCAAAAAGATAAATGCACCCTTATGTTCATAGCAACACTACTTCCAACAGCCAAGACAAGGTGATGACCTAAATTTCCAAAAACAAATGAATGGATAAAGAAGATATGGTACATATTACAGTGGAACACGACTCAGTCATAAAAATCGAATAATGCCATCTGCTACAAGATGAATGCAACAGAGATTATCACACTAAGCAAAGTAAGTCAGAAAGACAAATACCATGATATCATTTATATGCAGAATCTAAAATATGACGCAAATGAACCTACCTATGAAACAGAAAAAGAATCAGAAACATATAGACTGGTGGTTGCCAAAGGGGTGGGGGTGGAAGAGGAATGAACCGGGAGCTTGGGATAAGCAGATGCAAAGTGGTATATGCAGAACAGGTAGACAGCAAGGCCCTCCTGTATAGCACAGGGAAATATATTCAATATCCTGTGAAAAAACCATAATGAAAAGGGAAAAAAAAAGTAGCTTATTTTCTTAAATTTGGAAGAGGAAACACAAAAAGTCATTCTCAATATAGCAAGTTAAAAAACACACAATCTCATGTTCACCCATCTAATCAATTTCATATCAGTTTCCTCTGTGGCATAAAATTGCTCAAAAATACAATGTGTTTTGATGTAGCAGGCACAAGATCAGGCACTGGGCACATCCTTGGTACAAGTGGCTTAGAGTTACTTGAGTGAATCGCTCCCATATTTGAATGTCACATCTCCCAGTCCATATGAATCCCACATGCTTCCCGAGAAGAACCATTGGGCTGAGGACTGTAACAAAGCTAAGACAAGCTTTTATCCACATCCTCCCTCAAGATCTTTCTGCCTGATATCTGGCTTCTTGGGAAATCCACATCCTTTAGCTCCAGACACCTGGAAATGAAAAGGCAGCACTCCTTTCCGTCAAGGATGATATTTCTCTTAATAGTGATTCAAGACTGTTGACGCACCTGTACACTGGAATAGATGTGCATGGAGGTTTTGTGGATGCATTTGTCAAGTGATTACCCAGAGGGGGGAAAATGGATGCTTTGAGGTTAATCTTGCAGCAGAAAAGATTTCTAGTCAAGCTGTGGTGTGGGTTCCTCCACGGGAATGCATGCAGAATGCAGACCATGGAGGCAAATTGAAAAGTGTAAACCTTGCAGGATAATGTTTCTTCAAAGCGGCATGTGTTGGTGTGTGATAAATAGGACCCTGAGTAATACCCAGGAAATACAACAACAGGATTCTCTGTTTGTGTTTTCATTTGGAACTGTTTCTGTCCCTTGGTTGACGGTACAAGAGCCTCATTTAGCTAGTGACTATAAATTTGACACCGTGCCATTTCTCCAAGAAAGCCCCTATTATAATCCAACTTGATTCGGATCCTAATTATAATAATATAGCTGTTGTATTTCCAGCTGTTTTTCAACAAACATGATCCCTGTCATCACAATTCATACTGCCAGTGTCAAGTCAAGTGTGAACGGCGTCAATCCCAAGGTGAAGTCCGCTTTTAATAAACTCATATTTTTTCTGCATTTAGCTTCTTGGTTAAACACAATTGGCTTGGATTTCAATTAACACGGTGCTCCCAGAATCCTTTGCCTCTGGCCATACCTGAAAGTTCCCTCCCATTAGCAACAAAACACACCCCTCTCTCCCCTATAATGACGGCACATGCTACAAGGAAAATTAACCATTAAAATTTTTACACTGTCAGGGTAGAGGTTCCAGCTTGCTGACAAACTAAGATGAAAGGCCTTCGGGAAAATAAGATGTTGGGGTTTTGGGTAGTGCGGCTCTGTTAGCGAGGCTCTACTTTTTTATGAGCAAGTCAGCACACCAATTCTGCACATTATTCAGAAAGAAAAATGCTGGTGCTGACACCCTGAGCGGAAAAACAAAGGTTTGGTGCAGCGTGAAAATGTGCACACTGGAAAAGCTAAAACCCTTATGATGAGAAGAACACAGACCCCATTTGCAAAGACTCATTTGAAATACATTTTCACAGAATAAGCATTTCAACAGCAGGTGAAAAATAAAACAGCTAACCTTACTAGCTGACACTCAGAAAGGTGTGCACAACTGGCCCTCCCAGGAACATCTCCCAAATCTGACTTGCCCTTTCAGCTACCCTGGTCCAAGTTCAGTATGGACAACCCCCAGACAGGGTAACTGGGGGTTACCCATCTGAAAATACATTCTTTAAACAGTCACACTTTCCAAAGCTCATAGGCCTAACAGGTAACAGCAACCTATGCAATGCCTTCATTATTTTAATAAAATTGAGCCCTCAACCCATTTCCCCTCACCTTCCTTATTAATTCCCCCAAGCAGTAGGCAACACAAGTGGTAATGGGGCACAGGTGTTAATGACAACCCTTTTGGGTTGCTGTTGCACCACAGAGCAATAATTTCATGATACCCATGTAACTTGTTGACGTTTAAATTATCGCTTACTAGAAGCTGAAGCATCTGACCCTGGAGGTTTTAAATGTGTCATGCGAAGTCCTTTTTTTTTTTTTTTAAGTCTTATCAAACCTGGGATTCCTGTGCACGCACTTTTAGAGGTTTTTTGCTTTTTTCCTGTTTGTTTGTTGGGTCCGAGCAGAGACCTTGTATACTTAAGAAAAAATTCAGAGAAATAAACGCAGGCAGCCAATATTCCTTTTTCTTCACATCTCTTTAACTGATATCATAGGCTTCAACATTCATTTCTCCTGAAGGGACTCAAGCAATCTCCCCAAGTGGGGAAGATGACCTAAACTTTACTGATACTTTTTTCCCATTTTGCTGTTTAATTATAGAAGACACACACCAAATATCCAAACCTGTAGGGGGTCTTTGGAGGAGCAAAAGGATTAAACATGGATCAGTAGAAATTGCAGCTTATTTATTTTAACCCTGTATATGGAGAATCCCTCCCCATCTAAATTCTGAGGGAAACAAATAGTGAATTGTACCATCTGGCTGTTCATTTACCTATAAGCAGGAAGGTTTCCACTTCCTTCTATGAATCTGTGCTATGACCTACTGTTGGTTAACTAGGAAAGTTACATCAGGGCACTAACAGACGATCTAACCTTCCCTTTGGATGGTGATGGATCTCGCAATTGAACAGGAGGATGAGGCGGTGTCTGCTTGCCATGTCATTGCAGAAACTTCCCTTTGAAGACACACAGCACATACTGCAATCTCAAACAGTCACTTCCCGTGCTGTCTTCTTCCACAGAGACCTAACCATTGCTCGCTGGGTGTTTTCCTCCCATGCCAACTCAGCCTGTAGTGCAGAGTCACTGCCAAACTCTACAGGCTCCAAATTGAATTTATTATGGGAACAGGGACAGACTCGAAACTGCAGTCGGGCGGATGGACAGCACCGAAATGTATCTTGTCATTTCTCTGGCTCTGTTTTGGAACATAAACTCGGGAAATAAAATGCGGTTTCCAGATTATATTTTGGAGCATTCTGAGGTATAAACTGTTTTGTAACTTAATGAAACAGCCCATACAGACTCAACAGGGTGTTTTTAAAATGAGCCTGGAAGTTTCTGGAACAATTAAACACTTCAAAAGACACACTAGAGCACACAGATGTCTGCTCTTCACCCATGCAGCATTCCGGCAAACATCTGTAATGTGCATCGGGTGAAAGAAATGAAAAATATTGTATGAAAATGTGTAACTGTAAAATCTCAGCCCTTGTTTACTATGCACAGGAGGAAAAATGCCTTCTGGATCCCAGGCAAACAACGCCAGGATGATGGCCTACCCACTGCTTCCGCAAACAGATAATGAGGACAATTGGAGGCCCGGTTGTGAAAACTAATAAGCTGTCTGTTTTACAGTTTCATGTGTCCCTTCAGAATCAGAATGACTCTTTTATAATATAACGGGGCGGGGGGGAGTATCTTTTCTTTTCTTAGGTGGCCTGTTCCCAGCAAGCAAGCCTTTGCTGTTCTGTTACCTATGGAACAAAATCCTATAACTGCTTAAGAAGTAAACTAGCATCATTTATGCTTTAGACTGGCAGCTATTTCCAGCCTGACCTTGCACAGTTATGCTACTGGTGGCACTGCAGGCATCTTCCGCAATGTGTCAGGACTGCAGTAGGTGGAAGGCTTTGTTGGTCCTGTTTTATTATCTGAGTTCGTTCATTCCCTCACACAAAGGCGATTTGCATAGTATGCACTGTGTGCAGAGCTCAGAGCTAGATGCACAGGGTACAGGACTGTGCAGCAGAGCCCGAGTTGCTGTCCTGAAGCAACAGTATCTGAAGTTTCTTTTAGCAGTGCCTTCACATAGTTTCACTTTGTTACAGGAAAATGTGCAAATCTTTGCTAAGTTTAGAAGGCATGATGCAGTGGAAAACTCCTATATACTACAATTATAAGGTTAGAAGATTTTGTTCACATTATCCTATTATAAGACAGATCGTATTTTACATCATTGATTTGCCACTCTCACACAGCGAGCCCATTTTTTTTTAACATCTTTAAGGTTCAGATTCTTAATCTAAAAAATGGGAATGATACCACTCACAACAAGTTCTTATTCTACAGCTCCTTAAAGCAAGGGTGCCCAGCCTCTGGGATCTGATGCCTGATGATCTGGGGTGGAACTGATGTAATGGTAACAGACACAAAGTGCACTGTAAATATAATGCACTTGAAACATCCCAAAAACCATCCCCTCACAGTCGTCCTTGGAAAAACTGTCTTTCATGAAACTGGTCCCCGGTGCCAAAAAGATTGGGGACCGCTGGTATAAAGACACCACACAATCAACACTCCCTGGGTGAGGGGACACTGTATAAATCACAGCCCTGGGCTCTCAAGGGCATGCTACTACTTTATTTATATTGGATAAAGTAAGAATTTGGGGCCAAGTTGCATAAGAAAAAAAATACAGGCATGGCACTGATTGTTCATATTTTATTCTTTCAGAATAGGCTTAATTTTCTAGTTAAAAGACGGGACTTTAAAATTTTTTTCAGTAGTGTGGTCATGGCTACCCTCCCTTTCTTTCTGTTTTTTCCTTTTATCCCCTAGTTTTATTGAGGTATAATTGACCCAAAAAATTGCAGTATATTTAAAATCGTGTATAACATGATTTGATACGCCTATACATTGTGAAATGATTACCACAATCAACTTAATTAACACATCCATCACATCACAGAGTTACTTTTCTTCCCCCTACATGTGAAATACAAAATGNAAGAAGAAGAAGAAGAGAAAGGTGAAAGAAAGGACCTGAATAACACAGGAGGGGCAACTAAATAGCTATAGCAAGGTTTCAAAGTGGAGGGGACACTGATATTGAGATTAGATTTTTTAAAAGGGTGATCTTGAGTCAAGGTTCAGAGGTGGGGTTGCAAATCAGATGGAACCCTCATGAAAGAGGTTAATCAGACTGGAGCTCAAAAAAATGGAAAGTTAGAGATGGGATTTGAACAGCGTTTTTATACCCATTACCCAGAGTTCACTAATTTTCTCAACTTTTTTTTTTTCCCAACACAGTTGCTCAAACAAGCATATTCCTATGATTCCCTAATACATCCACTTAAGGTCACACCCAGATTCAAGATTTAGTTGATTCCTGAGCTGAATCATTTCTTCTTTTTTTTTTTTTTCTTCTAAACTCTAAAAATATCTTTTTTGGACTGTCTCTCGGGGTACATTTTACTTTTATATATAAACTGCAGCGCATATAGATTTTCCCCTTTCAGACTGAAAGCTTCTTCAAAACAATATTCTTTCTTATTTGCTCAACTTTCCCCACTAATCTCTTTCTCCAGAATTAACTCATTCCTCTTTAATGTAGCTTCATCCCTTTATCACATCATAAACACAGCTCTATGCTGTTCTATTTGTACAAATGCTAAGAACGGCCTAGTATGAAATATTTATTCATTTAATCTTTGCAAAAAGCCTTTGAGCATTTGCTATGATTATCTCCTTTCAAACAGGAAGGGATAAATCCTGTATTCAAAACCAGAAGTTTCCAAACTGGCGCTCATTACTTCTACACAAGCACAGTACTCTAAGTGCAGAGAACATGGCCCAGGTTTTCTCCCTGGCACCTCAGAAAAAAAGTGCCTTGAGTATAAATATCTATTAAGTGAATAAATGGATGAATGCTGATTTTCTTCAGGAAGAAATATTTAGAAATGAATACAGCAGGTTGATCCACTGATAGTTTTAATTAGAGGTTATTTTTATTGTTTGGCCTTATTTTCATATTGTTAACTGTTGGTGAAGAAACAGTCGAGATTTTGGATCCTCTTAAAAGACAGCAGTCATGGCAGAAAACAACAAAATTCCATAAAGTAATCATCCTTCAAATAAAAGTTAAAAAAAAAAAGTGTAGTCATGATTTTTTCTTCCTAAAGAGAAGCTCACTTTCGTGGCTATAAATAAAAGCTATTATGATATCAAACCCTTATGTAAGCTTGTGAAAAGTTTCTATAGAAGAAATGGTGAGGGGTTTCCCTGGCAGCCCAGTGGTTAAGAATCTGCCTTTCGATACAGAGAACACAAGTCTGATCCTTGGTCGGGAAACTAAGATCCCACCTGCTGAGGGGTAACTCAGGCATCGAAACTCGAGAAGACCATGCCCCACGATGAAGAGTTAGCATGCCACAATGAAGACCCAGTACAGCCAAATTTTTAAAAATGAAGAAATGATGGACTGCCTCCAGGGTGGAACATGTCTTTACCAGGAGTAAGCACTATCCCAAGAGAGATAGGTTGGTGCCTGCTTAGGGTTTACAAGCCTGTGCCAAGGATGTCTGCAGTCACATGCATGATGGCTGATCATTAAGAGACTAAGTCTGAGAACCAGGCATCAAAGCCAAGTTTATCATGGAGTGAATGAAGAGCTACGAGGCTCCCTTCCTCCCAGGGAAAGCACAGGTCTAGCAGAAAATTGGACTAGGAGATTCCATGAAAGCTCACATCAACAGTCACTTGATCATAAAGGGTGGTAGAAATGGCCAGGGATGAGTTGGTGACAGAGGATGGAGAAGAGCTAGACTCTCCTGCCTGCCCTCAGAGCTTGAAGCCAAGTGGACCTTTTTTGTGTATGTGAGGATTAAATCCCTCTGGAGTTGAGCCACAAGTACTTATTCTCATGGCTTTCTGCCCATCTTGCTAGTATGTGCTGAAGAAAATTCTGCTTAAACCAGAGAAAATAAGTAGAGATCGCATTTCTTGAATCTGAGCCACTACTTGCTAGATGTTCCACTAGCATTACATAGGAAATCCCCTTAATCTCTATAAAAATATCACAAACAGGGTACCATGGGCTACTTTTTTTGCACCCTCCCCGCTTCATATGCTGCTCATTCATGGATCAGAACCTTGTCATGGCAAAGGGACTAGTGTAACTCAGTGACATTAAAAAAAAAAAAAAAAAGACTAAGATCATAGCATCCAGGCCCATCACTTCATGGCAAACAGAAGGGGGAAAAGTGAAAGCAGTGACACTATCTTCTTGGGCTCCAAAATCACTGCATATGGTGAATGCAGCCATGAAATTAAAAGATACTTGCTGCTTGGAAGGAAAACTATGACAAACCCAGAGAGTATATTAAAATGCAGAGACATTACTTTGCCAATGAAGGTCCATATAGTCAAAGCTATGGTTTTTCCAGTAGTCATGTATGGATGTGAGAGCTGGTACTATAAAGAAAGCTGAGTGCCAAAGAATTGATGCTTTCAAACTGTGGTGCTGCAGAAGACTCTTGAAAGTCCCCTGGACTGCAAGGAGATCAAATCACCCCATCCTAAAGGAAATCAACCATGAAGATTCATTAAAAGGACTGATGCTGATGGTGAAGCTCTGATACTTTGGCCACCTGAGAGGAAGAGCTGACTCAAAAGATGGAAGGCAAAAAATGAAGAGGGCAGCAGAGGATGAGATGGTTAGCATCATCAACTCAATGGACATGAATTTGAGCAAACTCCAGGAGATACTGGAGGATGGAAGAGATTGGGATACTGAAGTCCAAGGGGTGACAAAGAGTCAGTCACGACAGCGACTAAACAACAATATGTTGAGTTCCAAACCCTCAATGGGATAGTATTAGGACATGGGACCTTTGGGAGACAAATAGTTCATAAGGGTAAAACCTCATAGTGGGGTTAGTGCCCTGATAAGAAGAGGGAAAAGACAGCTTGCTTCTTCTCTTCTCTCTCTGCTCTCTACCATCTGAGTACACAGCAAGAAAATGAACATCTACAAACCAGGAAGTAGGTTCTCACCAGACACCAGATCTGCTGGCCACTTGATCCTGGACTTCCAACCTCCAGAATTATGAGAAACAAATGTTGTTTCAGTCACTCAGTCTATTGTAATTTTTCATAACAGCCTAAACTGATGACTAAGACACAGAGGATGGGGAGGGAGGGATAGTTGCTCAGTCGTGTCCAACTCTTTGTGACCCCATGGACTGTAGCCCAGCAGGCTCCTCTGTCCATGGAATTCTCCAGGCAAGAAGACTGCAGCGAGTTGCCATTTCCTTCTCCAAGACACAGAGTGCCTGTCTTTTATTACCAAGGTCTAGTTTATAATTGAAGAAGCTGGCATTCAAGTCCAGTTCCATCTGATCCAAAGACAACATTTTTACTCTATTAAAAAGAAAAAGGCATACATCATTCGTCCTTTGGTACCAGAATATTTTAAATTAAATTTTACTTATCATTAAAGCAGAGACGGTCAGTCTGAAAAAGAAGAGATATCGCTTGGTCCTAATCCCAAATTCTGGTTAGGTCAGAAACAGTGAGACCATTATTTGTCTCCAACTACGTGTTACACACTGTGCAAGGTCCTTTATCTTTCCTTATTTATTTTTATACTCCAAATACATCTATTAAGCTGAAATGGTTGTCTCCATTTTTAGATAGGAAAACAGTCTCAAAGAAACTAAATAAATGTATGAAGACATATACTTCATAAGTGTAGAAATACAATTCTGTTTCATTTTCCCCTCAGAGTTCAGCTCTGGAGTTCTAGCATCTTACTGTAGATAGCCATAGGTTTGAAACCTAACCATCTAACTTAGGAATTCACACATATACAACCCACACAATCAACAACATGAGGGCTACTGAGGAAAATTTAGCCTTGACATAGGGACCTCACCTCAAAAAAATAAAAAAATTACCAGTTAGATTTAAAATCCAAGTCAATTCATGTCAATTCCCAACCTCATCTTTTGCATCTCTTGTGCTATTAGCTCTTCCTGTCTCCAGGGATTCCTGGATGCCAGTGGGAGTCTGTTTTCTTCTCCCCAGTTCATCCTAGAAGATGTATGAGAGGAAAGGGGACTTCTCCAGCAGTATAGGATGAAATTAAGTGTGGCCAAATCAAACAAGCAGAGCATAGAAACAAAAACACAAGAAGGATATGGGGAGATCATGGCACCTGCCTGCTTGGAGAGAGTTGGGGAAAAATATATTGGAAACTCTACACGCCTTAATTAAAATCATGGTAAAACCAAAAGAATACATGAAAGACTAGGAACTAATTTCACCAAAAAAAAAAAAAAAAAAAAATCAAAGATCTGCCAACATCTGAAGGTTATTTTTTCTTTTGTCTTTTAAACTGGGAGGATGGAAACCACAAAAAAGAAGATGAGACAGAGAGAATAAGACTGATGACGCTTTTAGCCTGACAAGGTACTGATGAGTCTGATACACACCACACCTTTAAATAGCTTAAGAAAACCAAACTAATATTTCATCTCTTCATCTTCAGTTGGCCTTTGTATCCTTCTTTCTCTTTACTCTCCCTTTCTTAGTCCCTTCTCATTCTATAGATATTTATTGATTGATATATATTTCAAGTCTGTGCTTGGTGCTGGAGTATGAATATGGGTCAGGACTTCCCTGGTGGTCCTGTGGTTAAGAATCTGCCTTCCAATGCAAGGGGCATAGGTTTGATCCCTGGTCGAGGAACTTAGATCCCACACGCCCCACCAAGGGACATCTAAGCCTGGCGGGAGTGGGGGGGCACAACTACTGAGCCTGTGCTCTGGAGACTTCACTCCACAATTAGAGGGAAGCCCAGACACTGCCACGAAGATCCCATGTGCCACAATGAAGACTCAACACAGCCAAAAGTTAATAAATAAAAAGATATTAAAAAAAAAGAAGAAGACTACAGGTCCTTATTGGTCTTTAGGAGATTCACAGCCTAACAGGAGGAGAAGCTTGGAAGAACCATCTCCTGTAACGTAGGGGGGGTTCCAGGTGCACTTACAGAGATGAGCCCAAGTCCTTCTGCTGGGAATGGTGGTGGGCAGGTTTGAGGTGTGTCAATGAAACCTTCCCTGATACAAGACAGGGCAGGTAACTCAACTTCAAGGGTGTTTTGTGATTTCAGAATTTTTAAACTCAGTAATGAACAGGCTATGTGTGTGGAGGTGTGTCAGGTTTTTCAATCTGTTCTTAATCTGGATCACATTAAGGTAAGACTGCTTCCAAATCAGGGTTTTATTTAGAAAAGAACTTACTGTGTGCATCAATTTATTTGCACAACTCATTTGAAAATATCAGTATTTTCTTAGATTTGTTTAAATTTTAATCATGCTGAGAAAAGTGACTGTGCTAGTGACTTTCCAACAAAAGGTATAAGCAAAAATGAGCAGATTTGAAAAACACATGCATAGAATTTGGGGCTACATCAAAGAAAATGCCGATTTCATTTTTAAAATAGCCAAAATGATAAAATAAAGTTCTAATCAATTATATTTCCACTCTGTTCACTTCTTCCTATTACCACATTTAAGAATTTCAGGTTGAATAAGAGAACACACTGTATATGCTTTTCAACAGCTATGTCTTTCCGACTATATGTTACAACATCTAAGGCTTTTTTCTCTTTAACGTTTATACTACCTTTGTGTTTACCCTTTGGGCTAATTTGTAGTTGACCCTCATAATAGAGCCCTTTTAACCAACATTTTGTGACAGACAGTCATTGATTTAGCAGTCTTGCAGAATGCCTTAAAAATCAATGTACTCAGAAGAACAAACTGGTGGGACTTCATAATATCACATCTCGTTTTTATCACAAATTTCCAATTTACCAAGTTCCTGTCTCATTATTTATACCAGACAGGGCATGCTGATGAGATACACAACCCGTTCTGTCCCTTTTGGCAATCCATTTATAACTGAAGCACAATTAATATCTTTACAGCTGTTCTCCAGGCAGAAGGAAAAATGTGGCGGCAAAGATTCTGTACATGTTTCAGTATAAATGTGTGAAATGAGGAGCACTGGGATATGCCTAAAAACCGTGGAATCTGGGTTTTTCTTGTTTTTAAACTCTCTGGAGAAATATTTTCAAAATAGTATTTCACACAGGAAGTGAAGTTACCTTTAGTATCTCTCTAGATTTCTCAAGAAAATAATTAGGAGGCAGGAAAAATCTTTAAACTCAAACTTCATACATGATACTTTTTTAAAGGAAAAACACTAACTGGAAAAAATCCACAAATTTCTTTATTTCAACCTCCTTTAAAATATCCATTGTCAATTGTTTTATTTTCAAATATTAATCTTCTTTTTTTAACTAGATACTGATAATTGCTATCAAATTTAAAGAAACCACCATGGTTCTGGCCCATATTGATTTAATTATCTCATTTATCTTCCCGACCCAGGGTTCAAACCCAGGTTTCCTGCATTGCAGGTAAATTCTTTATTGCCTGAGCCATCAGAGAAGACCCATTTAGACCTCACATAAACTCTAAAAATTACACTTAAATCACATTTAGATTCCTAAAAAAGGATAGGAATTCCCAAAACAAGATAGGCACCTAATAAATGTTTGTTTTTAATTAATCAATCTACGCAGTTACTGGCTTCCCTGGTGGCTCAGGTGGTAAAGAATGCACCTCCAATGCAGGAGACCCAAGTTCAGTCCCTGGATCAGGAAGATTCCTTGGAGAAGGAAATGGCAACCCACTCCAGTATTCTTGTCTGGGAAATCCCATGGACAGAGGAGCCTGGTGGGCTATAGTCCATGGGGTCACAAAAAGTCAGACACAACAGAGAGACTAACACAGCTCAATTACAGATGAGTTTTCTATATGGATACTTTCAGAATAAATGTATTTGTTTATTTACTGGAGTATAGTTGATTTACAATGTTGTGTTAGTTTCAGATGTGCAGTAAGGTGATTCAGTTTTACATACATATATATTTGTTCTTTCTCAGATTCTTTTCTATTTTAGGTTCTTACCTTGGTTCCCTGTGCTATATAGTTGTTGTTTAGTCACTCAGTTGTGTCTCTTTGGGACCCTATGGACCATAGCCCACCAGTCTCCTCTGTCAGTGGGATTCTCCAGGCAAGAATACTGGAGTGGGTTGCCATTTCCTTCAGGGGATCTTCCCAACTCAGGGACTGAATCATGTCTCCTGCACTGGCAGGTAGATTCTTTACCACTAAGCCACCAGGGAAGCCCTGTGCTATACAGTAAGTTCTTGGAAAAAGACGACTGAACAAGACAAAAGACCTGTGGCCATGGAAACTATAAGATGCTGATGAAAGAAACTGGAGATGGCACAAACAGAAGGAAAGATATACCATATTCTTGGATAGGAAGAATCAATATTGTCAAAATTGATTCTCCAAGGCAATCTATAGATTCAATGCAATCTCTATCAAATTATTAATGGCATTTTTCACAGAACTAGAATAATTTTATAATAGCATGCACTCTGGTAGTTAGTCCAGCCAGTATGTCATCCAGTATGTCAGCCAGGAAAACAAAACAGATAGATACATGGATAGATAGACGATTGACACGTAGACAGAAATTGATATAGATATACTAAAAACATCTGATTTAGCAATTTCGCCTCCTGGAAATTATTCTAAAGAAAGAATTCAAAATATGAGCAGACTTTCTTATTGCTACATTCTGATGGAACAAAAAAATATATTTATTTTTAAACATTTAGAATACATTAGTAATATTTGCAGTAAGTATAAATACAACCATAGTTTTTTTTAAAACCCTGAAGATATAATAGGTTATGCAAAATTAAAACCAAAGACAAATAAGAGAAACATAATGACTGTTAAAAAAAAAGAAAAGAAGAGAAAAGGAAGGAAAAACTTAGGTGTTTAGCTAGGTGGCCTGGGTTGCCCTTACTGACAGATGTGGGACCTGCAGTAAGAAGCTGGTTCTGGTAGCAAACTGCACGCACTCTGCAGTATTATACAATGCTAGGTGCCATGCATGTGCTATGTACTGTGTACTAAGCTATGCTGCTCCTGTATGCCTAGAAGAAACAGAACTCATCAGCTATTTGAAAACAGAATGTGGAGACACTCAAAGGACATATTTGAAGCTATCAAAGTACAGTTATGTCAGGAAATGGAGCAGTGTGTCCAGTGCTTGGGAAAGAAGCCTGCTTGGAATGAATGACTCCTCCCCCAGGACCAGAATCCCCTGAGAAAGTGAGATTAAAGTGCAAATAGATCCCTAGGTCCTACTCCTGGAATCTCGGAGGAGGGGACAAAGAATATACATCACATCCCACCAGCCCCTGGAAAAGTGCTACTTGTGAGTCAGGAAGAAGAAGGGGCTCATACACCCTTTAAAAAGTTATATGTTATTTCAAGTTTTTAATTACAAAAATAGTACATACTCATTGTGGGAAACACACCTCTTTTAGTCAAAGAGACACCTTAGAAGGCCCAGAAGTGAGAAGGCTGGGCTTTTAGGACAGTGCAAAGAAGTGTTAAGAAGTTAATTAGCACCTGCATCATAAAGAGCTATCAGGTACAATTTGGGACAGACAGGGGGGTCAAACAATGTGAAAAACACCCAGGAGAGCCCAGAGAATGGTGAAAAATAATAGCTTAAATTTCACTTCCCTAAGTATTTAGACGTATATGTTGTGATTTTCTGTAGAGCTAAGGCATCAGGACATTTCTAACACTCTATAATTAAGTGTAGCTTGTCTGAATGTATGTCTTTACTAATGGACATAAATGATGGAAACAGTGGCTAATACACAAATAATAAAAAGATCAGTCATTTAGACAAGCACAAGTGTCCAGTAGACTCTTAATTTACCTAGATAAGCCTGAGGTAGGCTGAATTTTTCATCCTCTCTTTATTTGCTGGCATATCCCCCAGGCTGGCATTATCCCTAAAAGGAATAAAAACATCTGTAACAGTGTTTTCTGAGTTGCAAACCACACAGGCTACCTAATGAAGAAGCCCACTGTGAGCTTCAATGTGAAATTCCCAGGTTCCACAAAGAATTTCCTGTAGAATAGTACACATCCACTTGTCTGCTCACAAGTAATTAAAGAGTTGCGTGGTTCACAGTAAGCTCTCCCTGCATTTATTATATTTGGTAAATACTTTCGAATAATGTCTTGCATCGATATGAAATGCCCAACTGAGCATATTATTTCCCCAGTGGAGTGCTTCCATCATTGTTGCTTTTTTCCCTAAAGCAGCAACTAAACACAGACAGCTTACAACAAAAGAAATCTTGTCTAGGACCACACAGATGGTTGAGGCTCCATTCTTGCCAGACTTCAGCTTAGAACCTAGAGATTTAGGATTGGGGAAATAAACACAAAACTTGCCTTTGTGGAGACCCTAAGTTTAGAATATTTGTGGACTTTCCTGTTGCTCCAGTGGTTAAGTCTGCCTTCTAATGCAGGGGATGCAGTTTCGATCCTTGGTCTGGGAAGATTCTGCAATGCCTTGAGGCAGCTGAGCCCATGTGCCACAACTACTGAGCCCAGGCTTTAGAGCCTGGGAGCCACAACTACAAAGCTCATGTGCCGAAACCACTGAAGCCTATGCACCCTAGAACCCACGCTCTGCAAAAGAGAAGCCATCACAAAGAGAAGCTTGGCATTGCAATGAAGAATAGCTCCCACTCATTGAAACTAAAGAAAGCTGTGCATAGCAACAAAAACCTAGTCTGGCCAAAAACATTAATTAGTTTTTGTTTTTTTTTTTTAAAGAAGAATATTTAGATGGACACGTCTGAAAATCTGTAGTAAGTTAGGCAGCCAAATTAGGGGATGGATTCCATAGGTAGAAGTGGACAATTATAAACTGGAACTACTTTGAGGTCTTGCATTTTTTCTCAAAATATGTCAAACACTTCCTGCATTTCATTCACCCTTATTTCTTTAAAATTTAAAATAGTTTTACAAAGCCTTCGGTAACTCTTCGAAAAGATGCGTCAGGCCTCTCTTATTTTGTTTCCAGAATCTTTTGGCACCCTACCAGGAAGAGATGCCAAGTGGAGTGGACTCCAAGTAAGGAAATATGGCACAACAGTCACCACCAGGCAGGGAGTTCTCAGAGTGTGGTCCCCACGCCAGTAGCATCGGTCTCCTCCAACTATGTGTTAGACATGTAAATTCTCAGCTCCACCCCAGACCTACTGAATCATAGACTATGTGAGTGAGGCTAAAATATTATGTTTTAGCCAGTCCCTCCAGCTCTGCTAATGCACACTCAAATTAAGGTAACTTTGTATTGAGTGAACAGTAACAACTATTTAGGACTTCTCTAGTGGCTCAGATGGTAAAGAATCTGCCTGCAAAGCAAGAGATCCAAGTTTGATCCCTGAGTTGACTATATAAGATCAACATAGATATACTTGACCTAAAAAAATGAAGCCACTAAGATAATATGTTAGCTTCTTTTTATGACTTTACAACCTTCTGAGTAAGGTAAGACCATTATGAAGTTCCTAATTTTATAGAAAAGTAGACTGAAAAATTCCCTTAACCTTTGTGTTAGAAAGTTGTACAGAAAGTACCAATATTCAAGATGCTGGGAATACATCTAGGTGTGCTTCTTAACCTTTTAATATATGATCCATTTTAGTGTAGTGTTGGTAAGTCTATAACTCGTAAATTCCCTTATGTTCACCCAATGCCTTCCAGTAATGATGGTGTCTTACTACCAAATGGCAAGGTGTCATGACCAGAATAGCTCATTTTTCTTTAGGATGGAAAATTGAGAGATACAGGATGCAGTCTAGTTTTCATATTAATCTTTTTACTTTTCCAAAATTAATATATTGTAACACATCTAAGTACAGTTATTAAAATTACATCCTTTGTGAAATTTTGAGCAAGAATTAAATAGGCATAAATTTCCAGGCACATAATTTCACAAATCCTTTAATAGCTGGCAATTGCTGCTTCCCATCTTCCACGTTAGATTTGAAGATTCCAAGTTCCTGATATCAGCAATCTGCTCCCCATTTGTTGTACAAAGAACCGACACACTTCAAGTCTTTAGAATGTCCAACAACTCTGGATATTTTGCTGGTATGACAGTTTTCATACCTTCAAATAACCTTCAAAATGAGGTCTAAGCACACTTGAATATGAGGCAAACAGCCTCTGCTAACTTGGGCTTAGCTCATTTCTCTCTACATGTTTGTTTAAGGGACAAAAGAAGAAGCAAGGGAACTTCCCTGGTGGCCGAGTGATTAACCCTGCCCTCTCAATGCAGAGGGCTCAGGTTCAATCCCTGGTCAGGCAACTAGATCCTGCATGCCACAAGTAAGACCCAGCACAGCCAAATAATTTTTAAAAAAAGCAACAAGAATTATGAGGTACTGATCATGAAATAGCATTCTCTCATATATGCTCACAGCTAAGACGTTCTCCTTTCTCTTCATTAAACGAATATCTACCAATTGACCACAAAGAACATGTTCATTTCAACTTTCCATTTGTGTCTGTCCCTTTCCCTTTTAATTCTGATCCAGGCATTATCCTTGATTTAGTGGAAAGCACATGGAAAGCACATTTGGCATAGGAACCAGTATACGTGGGGCTTACGGATAATCAAAGCTGGAACACCCAGACTGAAAGCAAGTCGCTAAATCTCTGAGTCTAATTTTCTTATCTGCTTTACCCATTTTACTGTACTATCCTGGAAAACCGGCAGCGTAACAAAGATATACAGCCCTATTCAACAACATATGAAAATCTCATGCAAACATTAAGACATCCATAAAGATAATTGCGGTAAATATATTTACACATTAGGTGTCAGTTCCCTTGCATTTTAACTTCTCTCTCTGTCACCAGTACGAGAAGCCTTTTTAGATACCACCACATCTATAAAACCTATTGAAATCAGACACAATCACTTTAAGCACCATTATAAGAAATAATTGCATCATCTTAGAACAAGACTACCTGATCTGTACATTATGGTTGGAACTGACAGCTCATGAAGAAGTGAATGGGGAATGTGGAATTCTTAAAAAAGAGAGAGAGAGAGAGGCTTCCTAGGCATTTGCTGAAACTCGATCCTTTGGAACTTGAATTCCCTTGAATTGCCTTGAATCAGAGCCCACAATATAAATAATTTCTCACCCCCATTTTTGCCAAGATAATACAAAATTAATGATCTCACATGTCCCTGTATAGACTTTAGAATTTGCACATATTTCACTATCCGTGTATGTATAGAGAGAAATCTACCCTAGACAGAAAAGCGAATTCCCTTCAGGACAGAATTTATATTTCAGAGTAGAGAGACTGTGAGGCAAGCCAGCTATTTTTGTTGTCGTTCCAGACTCTACACATTTTTCTCTTTGATTTGGAAAGAAAGCAGCATTTTCTCTCCAACTTAGACAGTATATATCACACAAATCCACACACAAACACACATATATTGCGACATACAGAAATAAAAGAGAATGAAGAGAAAGGGAATGTGTGTGTGAGGGGGGAGAGAATAAATTTGTACAAGACATATAAAATATTAAAGAACTCTTCTCTTTTTAAGGGTTAAGAGAAACATTTTTGGAAATTGCATTAATCTGCAATTCATAAACAGTAACTTACAGACTAAGAAAGGAGACTAGAATCACAGTTTTCAAAAACAGGTTTCTGCTTTTGGTCACAGTTGAAAAAATGACATGCAAACAAAATCATGCCTCAGGACTTCTGAGTGCAAATCATTTGTGCAACACGATGCTAAACATGTGTGAACAGTGGTCCTGCCTTCACAGAGCTGGCCATCTAGACAGACGTCAGACGAGTGTGAATTTCCTTTTAGGTGCTTGTTCCATTTACTAGTGATGGATGAAAGAATGAGAAATGAATTTCATTTTCTCTCCCTAGGGAAGGTATCCTGAAAAACATGGCTCAAGGAGCACCTTGAATAAGTGATGCCCAGATTGAAGAAAAACTTCTTCCCCTGGTTGAAGGGACTGCAACATCACTCTAAAGGCTTTTGTCTGGGGATAACAGGAAGTGAGTAAAGTCATACCTTAAAATCGTTTGTGATTCTGATAACATATAGATAGTAAATAACAATGGTGTGTTTCACTTGGATGTACAGAATCAAGCTGTAGTTAAACTGTTTGTGGGTAAGACTGAAGAGTCCAGTTCCAGCCTCATTACATATTTGCTGCAAGACTCTTAGCCAATTGCTTTACTGCGTTTTCTTTATACAAAACAAAACAAACAAATCTTCCTGATAGATCTGTGTGACTTCATTAAGTCAGATGAAACTACACAGCACAGTGTTGGTCCAGATAGTAGTTATGATCATGACGTTAATAATGAGGATGCCAACGATGTCAATTTACTGAGTACCTACTGTATGCAAGACACTGCTGCTGCTGCTGCTAAGTCGCTTCAGTCGTGTCCGACTCTGTGCAACCATGTAGACAGCAACCCACCAGGCTCCCCCATCCCTGGGATTCTCTAGGCAAGAATACTGGAGTGGGATGCCATTTCCTTCTCCAATGCATGAAAGTGAAAAGTCAAAGTGAAGTCACTCAGTCGTGTCCGACTCTTCGCGACCCCACTGCAGCCTACCAGGCTCCTCCGTCTAGGCAAGAGTACTGGAGTGGGGTGCCACTAGCTCAGATATTTTGTATGTGCTATTATTTTTGGTTTTTTTTATATTTTTTTAAATAGTATGAAATTAGTTTTTATTTTGACCTCAAAATAAACACTTAACATTTTTCCAAAACTAAAGATGAATACTTAGAAACAAGGGTAGAAGATTATTTTTTTTCCTTCCCTGGGGAAACCAGTAAGGCAGTGGTTCTAATGAGGCTTGCAAGGCTCTTCCATTGGACTAATCTAGACACAGTTAAGACCCTCCCCAACTTTTCTCTATTGTCAGTTGTACCTACCAGGGTTATGGCTGGCAGGAGAAAAACCCCAAAACAACCCCCCGCCCACTCCCCCGCCCAACACAACAATCAAGGGATTTGAAAAGTTGGGAAAATCGTTGAAACATGTGACCAAGTGTTCATATAAAATCCATATTATTTTTCTTAATCAACAGATACTGAATGCCTACCAAGTGTCATTGCTACAGATACATACAACGTACTGTTTAAACATATTACTGTTCTCTAAATAACAGTAAAGGAATATCATGTTTAAAATAATATACTGGATGTGCAGGAAAGAGACATAATGCATCCAAATTTGTTTATTTAATGAGGGGCCTTCATGAGCCACAGGTCTGCAGAGCCCTCATGTTCTCTGCTGCCCATTTCAGTTTATATTGAATATCTCATGTTATACATTCAATCCTATTTTATAACAGGCTATCTAAGTTACTGCCTGAAGATTTTGATCCCTTATATTTGAATAAAATTAATGTATCCACCCCCATGACCTGGGTAAATTTTTAAAGCCACTGAAAATAAAAGATGATTCAGCAAACCTCATATTTCATTGTCTAAATTCTACACAGATGAGTTTCCTCAAAACTAAGGGAGACTGATAAATTGTTATTCCCAGGGCTCCCATGATGCTCCTATCTCTGATGACCAAATTTTAAAAGATAATAATGAACTGACTCAATTGACATGAGTCTGAGCAAACTCCGAGAGATAGTGAAGGACAGGGAAACCTGGCATGCTGCAGTCCATGGGGTCACCAAGAGTCAGATTTAACAACAACAACATTACTTCCTTTATATTGAATCATCAAGGGAAAGAATGTGACTGTTTTAGGACAAATTTATTTTAAATATGAGGGAGAAACTTGAGCAGCATGAGGGAAAAAAGAAAGATGAGGAGGTCATGAGCATTTTCTCACTTGAACAGGACTTTCCTCATTTCTACATCAGTTTGGTTTATGTAGGGAGACAGAAGACACGATATCATCTAAAAGAAATTCCTTTTTTGTCACATTTCCGGATCAGTCGCCTTGTCACTCTGAGAGGCAGTACAGAGCTTGGTAACATTCACACACCAAAATGCCTCATGTTTCTCTGAGACACTGAAGTTCACTTCACCACTTTCTGAGTGCTCTCTCTCACACTAGCTCTTGTCATCATCGTCTCAAACCGTTCTGCGCCTCCATGATCACGGAACCTCTCCCAGTCTCTTACAGTGCACTGTTCAGGATCACAGACTAAAACGCATCTCCCTATGCCTCTAACATCATCACTCAAAGGTCTCTTGTCTGTTTCCCTAACTGCCATTGAAATCTGCCGAGAACATTGCACACTGTTTCAGCCCTACCCTCCTTTTGTTTAATATGTATTTTCTGAGATACCGACTATGTGTTTGGCCCTGTGAGGGGCACTGGAGGACATCAATCAACAGTAAAAACGCAGGCTCCACCTTCAGGGAGCTTTATTACAGCCAAGCCCGGAGAACTCCACAAGGAACTCATCAGTCAATGATAAATCTGTATGAAGAAAATTACAGAAAGATATGAAGTCTTCAACAGACTTGGAGAAAGTGATCCTTACCTGAGACTGGAGGGATGAATAGGAATTAAGAGTCTTCTGGGCAAAATCAATGGCATGTATGAAGACTCTGAGGCCTTCAGACATGAGGCACAAAAAGCAGGCCAGTAAGGCAGAGAATACATGTCGAAAACATGGGGATGTTGACATGGTTTAATTGTGCAGAACATTATCAGCCATGTTATAAATCTTGATCTATATCAGAAAAGCAGTGGAGATAGACTAACGTTCTATAAATAGGAACATGTCATATCAGAGGATGCATTAGAACAGAGCAGTAGTGAATCCAGACAACCAGTATGGAGTCTAGGCAGAGGGCTAAGTGGATTCTAGTCTCTTGAAGTAGGATTGGTGAGAGAAGGCACAGTGGTTGAAAAGTAGAATGTGACTCTTATTTATTGTAAAATGACTCAAATCCACTTACATTTATTTCTCAGAGCAAGGGAAAAGCACTCAAGTATATGTGTAAGAGAATGCCATGCTCAAAACCATGTTTTGGAAATATCACCCTGGCTAATGTAGACTGGAGGAGAGCAGTAATAAATATGACCTGGGACTTGTTTGTAACTAAACAAATATAGCAGAGGTGACCGGAGTGCGTGTTTGTGTGGACGTGCCGATTTTATTTGAGATTGCAATGTCTACCAGGCCAAGACTCTCTTGCTGGCTGTGAAGCAACTGGCCACCTTCTGAGCTGCCATTTGGGAAGTCCCTGGAGCAGGGAGTGGAGAGTCCACCGGAGACAGGTAGCGCAGGAGCTGAGCCCTTCAAGGACCTGAAAGCTGACAACAACCACGAGACCTCGGAATTGGGGGCTTGCCGGTCAAGCCTCAGATGAGACTTCAGCCCCCATGGAAACCCCAATGTCAGCCTCCTGAGATCCTAAAGGAGCAGAACCCACAGACGTCCTAAACAGGTGGACCATGAGATAATAAATGTGGTTGTTAAAAGCCATGAAATTTATGGTAATATTGTCACACAGTGACAAATAACAGATGCATTCGGTCTTTTCAGTTTTTTGTTTTGTTTTTTAGAAAACTAATGCACTGGTTTTACCAATAATAGAAACTTATGCTTTTTGAAAGATACTGTTAAAATAATGAAATGATAAACCACAAACCGGGAGAAAACACTTGCAAAGCATCTATCTTTCAAAGGACTCAGGTGCGTGACGTATAAAGAACTCTTTAAAGTTCAATAAAAATCAACCAACTACCCAATTAAAAAATGCGCAGAAAATTTGAACAAATACAGATGGTGAATAAGGAAAGGATGGTTGACATTACCTCTGACCAGGGAAACAAGTGCAAACCCTAAAGAAAAACCACATCTACTAAAGTGCCCTTCAAATGTGACACACAGTCCTGGTGAGGGTGTAGAGTGACTGCAGCTGTCTTGAGGGGAGAGGATTTGGGGTTTGTGGCTGGAGATGACTTCCAGAAGGGCTGAGGACAAAAGAGGAGTTGCATTCAGTTTTGAATGTGCTGGTTGTTAACCAAGGCACCCCAGTCTCACATTTATGTGTCACATGGGCAGTCTGAATTGTAGGCCTGGAACTCAGAGCCAAGTTTAGAAATAAGATGCTAATTTCAGAGGGTGAACTTAAAAGAAAATAAAAGAGAGAAGGGCATTCACAGAAACAGAGGATAAGGATATCATCTGAAGTAAAGCTAATGGATTAATCAGTTATTGGCTTTGGACATATGAGCTTAATTCTGAAAATTTATCATAAACAAAAATATCAGAGAGAAAGACTCAGCTCTATGTTCATCAATGCTCAGAGAATTCAGAAGCAGCACGCTGATGAAAAGGAAGTCAGGGTAACCTTCCTAACATACAGCTATAGCTCAAAGCTGGGGCAAAACTGACATTTATTGAAATATTGCATGTCAGGCAGAGTATTTTATCCTTTCACATAATTTTCCTTTTCAAATCCCTTTTTAAAAAAAGAAACTCAGATTCTGAGAGGTAAATTCCCTTCTCATGGTCATTCACTAGTTAGGAGAAGATCCACAATTCAAACAGTCTGGCTTCAAAGCTCCAGCTTTTATCTTTGAGCATTTCAAGAAAGCATTAAATCAGACACAAAGAAGCACATTTTTGTATTCTTTCTGTGGTCCTAAGCCTAACCTTGAATCCCACATTCTAAGCATCTCCCCCTTCAAGTTGACTTCTATAGTATTAGAAGCTCTATAGAACTTAAAGAGCTACAGATGTATCTAAAAACTCGGGCAAATCTTAGCATTAGTCAGGAATATCTTTTCTGTTCAAAGCAAATGCCAAGTCTAATGTGTTAGAATATCCCTTCAAAATCCAACATGGTCCTGGTCCCTGGGGCTGGGGGAACGGGAGCTTTACAATGGCCTATATTGCGATTGCTGATAACACAGCAATAACTCACTTTAATCATGCCATTTTGAAATATCTTCAGATCAAAGGTGTTTTACTTGATGGATATAATGTAAAAACTCCAATCCAATATTTAAAACAATTACATACATTTAAATCCATCCACCTGCTTCCTCATTTGACTATGATACTAACTGCTTATATACAATGGGATCCTTCAGTTCAGTAGCTCAGTCGTGTCCAACTTTTCGCAACCCATGAACCGCAGCACGCCAGGCCTCCCTGCCTATCACGAACTCTCAGAGCTTACCCAACTCAAGTCCATTGAGTTGGTGATGCCATCTAACCATCTCATCCTTGTCATCCCCTTTTTCTCCAACCCTCAAACTTTCCCAGCATCAGGGTCTTTTCAAATGAGTCAGTTCTTCACATCAGGTGGCCAAAGTAGTGGAGTTTCAGCTTCAAAATCAGTCCTTCCAATGAACATCCAGGACTGATCTTTAGGATGGACTGGTTGGATCTCCTTGCATTCCAAGGGACTCTCAAGAGTCTTCTCCNCTGCTTTATTTTTATCGTAAGATACAAGAAAACATTCAGTCACTATACCAACTGTCTATGCAGTCCCTGGGGTTGCAAAGTGTCGGACACGACTTAGCAACTGAACAACAGGAACCACGCAGGTCCTTTCCTTCTGCAGAACAGAAACTACACAGTCCTCTCCCTTCTCGGAGTTTGGGAAGCACAGCTGTTACAGACACTGATACCAGGTAGAGCAGCTGGATTTCTTTGAAAAGTGTTTATTTCAATCTTCATGATTTCCCGCCCATGTTTTCCTAAAGAATTTCAAATTTGTTTGTCACTCTGAATCAAATAAGACAAAAGCGATAATCAAATCCATCAAGATATGTTTTTCTCTTTCTCACTTTGCATCTCTCCTTTAAAATAGAGAAATGTTACCAATCCTTTTCAAAATCTAGCTGAGAGAGAGGAGGAAAACCACCAACTCTACATTATAAAAAAGATGTACATTAGGTTTAAGACAGTTTGTCAGTATGAACATCCTTTGATGTTTTAAGCTTCTATACCATAAACTGCTTCTTTAATAATAAAAACATGAAAATGAATTTCTAATTATTAATTGGGAAAACTTCTTTTTATGGGATGAAAATGTCTATTGGGCAGTGACAAGAATAACAAGCTAATGCATGTAAGCTAGAATCATCATAATTTTTAATTTGCTCTTTAGAAATTGCAAATTTGACTATTTAGCTGCATGCTAAATTAACATGTTACCTAACATAGATTCAAAATTCTCTTCTCATTAGACATGTGTTTTTATAACATTCATAGTACAAAATTATGCAGTTTTGCAAGAAACTTTTTAAAAATAGTTTCTGGAATCATATAAATGTCTGAATCTCCAAAAGGGCATAAAAGATGAATTTATCAAATTCTTATATACTAATACTCTAAACAGTCTGATGTATGAAAATCATTTTACTTTCTTTAATTTGGTGTTTACCAATTAACTTTTATTTTTTTCAGTAAATCTATTTTGAGCACAGGTTGGGGCCATTGCCATAGATCTGTTGTACTGTAAATACAACTGAAATACACAAGAGAATAGAATTTGAGAGTATCATATAGTTTCCTGCCTGCATTCCTGACTGCCTGCCATGTAAACAGTTCATTCCAAAAGCCATTAAGTATGGCTGGGCCAGGTAAGAACTCACAGAAAGGCAGGAAGGTAGAGGTAGAGTGAATCAGCGATAAACATTTGTGTCAGGGAGTCAGGGGATGGGCAGAGCAGCAAATGAAAATCACTTCTTACAGCAGTGAGGGGTGATGCTGACACCAAATACATCAGGGTTCTCAGTGTTGGAGAAAAAGAAACAATTACAATGAATCCTGTGGTGTTGCTTTGGCACTGGCGGTTTAGAGGTGAACTCATGGTAATGCATGTGGGGGGATCTAGATTTGATCCTTTTGCTATAAAAAGACTTTTTTAGGACAACTGGAGACATCTGACTGAGGTTGGTGCATCCACTAGCAATGGTGTATCACTATTAATTTCCTAATTTTGAAGGTTGTATTGTGCTTGTGTAGAAAATCATCCATGTGGCAAAAACTGATTGAAGAATCTCATGGTGATGGGGTATCATCTCAGTAATGCACCCTCTAAAAGTTGAGGAAACATTAATTTGGACTACAATTGCAACTTCTAAGATTAAATGTGTTCCAAATTAAAGGTGATGAACAACACAAAAGAAATGGACTGTATTTTACATGGGCCTTCCTCCAAAAGAGGATTTGAAGAGGTTTACCATAAAAAAGGGCTTCACAGGTGATGCTAGCAGTAAAGAACCCACCTGCCAATGCAGGAGACAAGAGACACGTGTTTCATCCCTGGGTTGGGAAGCTCTTTCTGGAGGAAAGCACGGCAACCCACCCACTCCAGTATTCTTGCCTGGGGAATCCCAATGAAGAGAGGAACCTGGATGGCTACAGTCCATGGGGTTGCAAAGAGTCAGACATAACTAAAGTGACTTAGCACGCATACACACACCAAAAAAAGAACAAAATTACAAAGAAAAGACACACTACTAATGGTAAGAGAAGACAGGAGAGAGAATAACACAGAGAAGGGACATCACTAAAACTATTCTCAAATGTCAACACTTTACCTTCGGCTGAGTCACTGTTTCAAGTAGAGTAAATCCCCTTGCATATTATGCACTGACATCCATAACCTCTACAGTTACGAGCCTTTGCAAAGCAATGAGATTTTCCTTTCCAAAATAAATTTTACTAAGTAACCTCTGGACCTTTTGATTTTTTGATTAATATTGTTTGATGGAGAGTGCATTCTCTTTTGCAGTCACCAGGAAGGAAATCCAAAGTCAATCCCAATTATTCTCTTTAGTTTTTACTTTAATATTAATAGCACTTCAGCCCCAGTTATTCACCAAATGGCTCTTAATTAATTTTACTGATTATGTGATATATTGTTCTTATATTTTTAACATGCTGATATTCCTATTTTAAAAACTGTATAAGATTTCACCCACAATTCTCTTTGTCCAACTCCTGTCCTCTTTGTCCAACTCCTCAATTTAATTTGAAAAGTATGCTAATCTAAAGAGCTCTTCCACCTTGGAAAAACAGTAACTATTATTAATAGGCAACAGAATCATTAGGCAATGGAATCATAGAGCATATATAAATGAAGTTCTCTAGAGATATTATCAAAGTTTAGTATAGCATACTGGTTAAAACCTTGGAAAGAAGAGCCAGATATCCAGATTCAATCCCAGCTCCACCATTTAATATCTCAGTTTGGATTATCTATTATTTTCCCCACTTTTCTGATTAAAAATAATGAATAGAAAAGTTAATATTGATACTAATGTTAAAAGACTATTGTAAATATTGCACGCTTTTAACAGCATTGGGAATATAGCAATTTTTAAATACACATTGATCACCATTAGAGAAGCCTTGAATCTCAAAGAAAGCTAAGAAAACCTGCAGTGCAATGTTTTACACAACTTTGTACTCAACAATGCAGTCATTCATACCAGCTCAAGTCCTACTCGGCTTTCTCATCCATCCCTTTATCTCCATTTTTACTAACATACTCTTTAGAGTAAAATAGGGTTCATTCCAATGTGTGCAATTGTGAAACATAAAGTTAAGGCTTCTTGAGCAACTTTTCATTGACTAAGGCATTCACAGGGCTTCCCTCATAATTCAGTTGGTAAAGAAATCTGCCTGCAATGCAGGTGACCCCACTTCAATCCCCCGGGAAAATCCACTGGAGAAGGGATAGGTGACCTACTCCAGTATTTTTGGGCTTCCCTTGTGGCTCAGCTGGTAAAGAATCTGCCTGCAATGCGGGAGACCTGAGTTCGATCCTTGGGTTGGGAAGATCCCCTGGAGAAGGAAACAGCTACCCACTACAGTATCCTGGCCTGGAGAATTCCATATACTGTATAGTCCATGAGGTCGCAGAGTCAGACATGACTGAGCAACTTTCACTTCACTTTCAAGGCATTCATATCATATACACAATTTATTGAATCATACTAGTATAAGCAGCTCGAAGATGGATGTTTGTAAAGAAACAAATATCAACTGACCACCAACTCTATGTCTATGCCAAGTAATTCGAATATACTCATTGAACTTTTCCAAACATATTTTCTTAGGTAAGGAGTCTTACGCACACTACACAGGTAGAGAAGGTGAGGTTTAGATAGGTTATATCACTAACACAGGTAGAAAGCAGATTTGCAGACAAATTATCTGAGATTCTATTTCCAAGCTAAATACAAAGTTCATTTTACCTGAACCCACGGGTGGACGCGAGAGATGAGGGTTTGATCCCGGGGTTGGGAGGATCCCCTGGAGTAGGAAATAGCAACCCACTCCAGTATTCTTGCCTGAAAAATTCCATGGACAGAAGATTCTGGTGGGCTACAGTCCACAGGGTGGCAAAGAGTCAGATGCAACTCTGCACAGGTGTGAAAACACAACCAGGGTTTACAATCCCTCACTCCAATATCCAATAGCATAAAAATATTTAAAGTGTCTGGAACTTATTAAGTGTGGGCAGATTTTCATTGAAAACCCAGCTTTAACCTTGCTAGCTTGGGATCCACAGTAAAAATCAGATAAGCTCACACATCGCTCTTTATGCAGTATTGCTATAAAAGTGAATTCTCATCAAGTTCTGAAATAAACAGTAAAATATAAAAGAGTTCTGCCTCCAGTTTCCAAATAAGATATTTCTAAAATAATTTAGCTGCCATTTGGGCAAATATATATGTGTGTTTTGTCTTGACAGCCTGTCAACTGGCAGACAGTCCTGGAGTATCACATTCATTTCAATATAATATTGGTAAATTTCTCAATTATAATTTTATTTTTCTCTCTCTGCAACAGTGAAATCCCCCAGTCCTTGTTGGCACTCTTCAGGGTGTTCAGGTGCAGGTGTTGGCATTTCTGCAGTAGCAAAGGAAGAAAAATGAAAGAAGAAAGGTAGGGAGGGAAGAGGCAGGCTGGAAGAGAACAGTGGTAATAGGGAGAGAACAGAGATATGAGCTGACCTTCATCCTGATATTCACCTTCATGAGAAATGAAGGGAATAATTCACACTTGACAATAAAATAGTGCAGCTGCCTCTTCCTCCTTTAACCAGAGAGGCTGGAGTCAAACAGAAACCAGACACCTGATGCATAAAATCGATACAGAGGAAAAATCCAAAGGTAATATGGGAATGAGATTAATAAAAATAATTTTATAAACCACAACTACCAATTATTGAACACTTATTTACTTTATGGCATGCTTTTACCTTGTATTTTATCATGCGATTCTCAAAAAATGAAAGCAAGATAGAAGTTGTTATCTTCGCATTGTGGCTAAGGGAAATAAGCAACAGTTTCACCTCCTTGAATTTCAAAGTCAAGCAGATAATAAGGGAAAGAACCAGGACTCAAAATTTCATCCATTTGGTTTCAAAACCCCCATCTTTCAACTGCAGCATATTCCATGTGGTTTTCAGCAGAGATGTAACAAGCTAAGCATTTTTAAAATAACTATGTAAGTTAGTGTCGATTATTTCTTTTATAAAGAAATACTATACTATATTGTATACATAGTATAGTATTGAGCAGTATATAGTATAAATACTATACTATATTTATAAAGAAATGCTATACTATATTGCTATACTCTTATAAAGAAAAATCTTTCAGATAGAGGAACAATGTATAGGTTCACATACACCTTGCGTTATATAGCTAATAATATCTTTAAACTCCTTTCGTTAGCTGAAATTTACCATGAAGTTTGTATTTTATTTTTTCCCCTGAGCATATTTATCAGGGACATGACTCATATACACAGGAATGGAAGCCTCTGACACATCTACAATAAATAGATAGACTTGGCCGTTAAAGATGTAGAAATTATAATAATGGTATAGACTTGGCCATTAAAGATGTAGAAATTATAATAATGAGGGAAAGTAGCAGCTTTCTGTTGATCATTTCTTTGTAATTAAGAATTCTGTATGTGGGGCTTTCAGGTGGCTCAGCAGTGAAGAATTCATCTGCCAANAAATTATAATAATGGTATAGACTTGGCCATTAAAGATGTAGAAATTATAATAATGAGGGAAAGTAGCAGCTTTCTGTTGATCATTTCTTTGTAATTAAGAATTCTGTATGTGGGGCTTTCAGGTGGCTCAGCAGTGAAGAATTCATCTGCCAATCCAGGAGACATGGGTTCTCTCCTTGGATCAGGAAGATCCCCTGGAGAAGGAAATGGCAACCCACTCCAGTATTCTTGCCTGGGAAATCTCATGGGCAGAGGAGCCCAGCAGGCTACAGTCCATGGGATCAGAAAGAATTGAACACGACTTAGCAATTAAACAACAATTTTCTATGTATTGTAAGCGGCAATAGTCCTTTAAAATCACCTCACGCTAAGAGAGACAGACTCATAAACATACAGGTCAAACTTATGGTTGCCAGGGGAACGAACAGGGGATGGAATAGTTTGGAGGTTTGGTGGACAGGTACACACTGCTATATTTAAGATGGATAACCAAGAAGGAACTACTGTATGGCACATGGAACTCTGCTCAATGTTACGTGGCAGCCTAGAGGGGAGGGGAACTTGGGGGAGAATGAGTGCACGTGCGTGTATGGCTGAGTCCCCTTTGCTGTTCCACCTGAAACCATCACAACATTGTCAATCATCTGTACCTCGATATATAATAAAAAGTTTTTTTCTTTAAAGATGGATTAAGCAAGTTCTCTGCCCTAAATAACTTGATGAAATAAGAAGCAAATAAAAAGAAAGAAAAAAAATACAGTATTTCTCAGCTCCTGTTTACCTGTCAGAATTTAAAAGAAGTATGAACATGAAGGTGTTTTTGATTGTTCGTGGGTTCCTTTCTGTTGTAGTAGTGGTGGAAGAGAAATAACTTCCTGCTAGAAATCCCTAGAAGTTTCCCACAAACTCTTCCTAGAAAAAGTGTCATTTCAGCTTACCACAGAGTAGTGATTTGATTTTGATAAGAAGGGGGAAAATACATAAAAGTAGGATTCCTCACACAAGAAATAGACAAAATAGGGTCTTGGGAGAAGAAATACACTGGTAAGATGTGAACGCCTGAAGTCAATTCTGATTTGCTGCTGCAATAGGTGCATCTACCAAAGTAGGTTAAAAAATAAGAGATCGAATGAAGCCAAACTATTTACCTAATTTGGGTTTTTGATTTATATCTCTATTTGTGTGTGTGTGTGTGTTTTATCAAATTATGCTCACCTACTTCTAATTTATGTGATTTTGCTGCATAGATTATATCTTTATAGGTTGCCTTAAATGCAGTTTAAAACAAACTAGGGTATCCATTCCATCCACTGTATGCTTAGAAATGACTTTGGTGATCTTGGGCCCTGGATCTTGGATTCTGTCCACTACTTTTGTCAGACAAGGAAGAACTCTAAAATTCCCTTTTATCCTGGTATAAAGTCCTGGGTCAGGAATTCCTATATCAAGGCCAAAGTTTGGGGATGAAGTAAAGTGAAAAGTCACTCAGTCGTGTCAAACTCTTTGCAACCCATGGACTGTGGCTTGCCAGGCTCCTCCGCCCATGGAGTTCTCCAGCCCAGAATGCTGGAGTGGGTAACTATTCCCTTTTCCAGGGAATCTTGCCAACCCAGGGGTCAAACCCAGGTCTCCCGCATTGCAGGCGGATTCTCTACCATCTGATCCACCAGGGAAGCCAGAGAATACTGGACTGGGTAGTCTATTCCTTCTCCAAGAGATCTTTCCAACCCAGGAATTGAACTGTTGTCTCCTACATTGCAGACAGATTCTTTACCAGCTGAACTACCAGATAACACTGATTTGGGGATAAATAAGCAAATACAAAAAAAGGGAAGAAAAATGTAGAAAACCGAGTTTTGAAATAATTGTTGTTCTGTAGAGTATAATGAATATTTCAATGGCTCACAAAAAGTGGGAGTGAGTCATTGGTGATAGCAAGGATTCTTTTAAAAGTTCAGTTCAAGTAAGATAAGCACAACACACAAGCCTCTAGTAGCTGATTTCCTAATCCACTCTAGACTCTACCCACCAGCTCAATGCAATATCTGGCTGACTACAGACCTAGATGGTTTTCTATTTCTCTATGTGCTATATCTGCATGTGAATACACACAAACAAATAATTAAACATCAAGCAAATATCAATAGGATTAGTCTGGCATGTTGGAACAAATCTTGATAAATCCGCCTCAGTAACAATACTCGAACTCCAGGTCTATGAGAGGAATACAAATTCAGCCTATTGAAGTACTGTCGTGCAAGGAGAGAGATTTTAATAAAACTGCTTCGTCAGTTCCTATTACTCAGGGACTAAAGCTATTGAGCTATGGAACTGAGGCCAAAAATGGGGATTTGGAAATGCAAATTAGAGATAAGACGGTAATAAATGTCTCTTATTCAGTCACACACTATCCCTGATGCCAAAAGCTATTTTAAAGATGATTCTTAATAGTTTCGTGAAAATGGAAGCATACATACCCAAAATGGACATCTCTGGCACGGTGGCATGATAGGGTCCGTTGAGAAACTCTGGGGCATTGTCGTTGATGTCTTGGACTTTAATAATGAATTCAGAAGGAGGCTCAAGAGGCTTATTTGTCTCCCAGTCCACTGCCTGAGCTGTTAGGGTGTACTCAGCTTTTTCCTCTCGGTCAAGTCTTTTTATAGCATGGATATCTCCTGTTACGTCATTTATTTGAAAGATAGTCCCAGCTCCATCGCCTGACAGGATGTATTTGATTTTTTTGCTCCCAGGATCCAGATCTGTGTGTAGCTAAAATGAAACGGGACATTGGTTAGTGATGTGGCAATTTGCAAAGTATGTTTTAGCACCTCATGTTCCAATATAAAGTTGTTTCTTTCTACATTGATTATAACTTCATCAATTTCTGCCAACAGCAGCTGCACAGAGTCTGTGCAACCCTCTGTATATCAAGTATAATGAGAGTCAAACAAATACGTTTGAATGCCTTTAAAAAATATTCTGGCACGTTCAGTATAAATTGATACACATTTACAATGATAAAAATATTGAGCAGAAAACACTAAAGGATATGTGTTCCTTCAATTTATTCATATATTTACTTGCTTAGTATAAACTGATGTGCAATTAGAATGATAAAAAGACTGATAAGATTATATTAAAATGTATGTATTTTTTTCAATTTGTTAACACATTTAAAGTTATTATTATTTATTTTTATGGGCTATTATCTGTGTGCCGAAAACTCTGTGAATCACTTCTCATGTACTAATTCTTTTCATTTTTTCAAAAAGTCATAGAGTTAGAATATTTCATAAGAAACATGAGAAATGGGAAGTTTGAGAAGGTATATTGTAACATCTCCACAGATTCTTTTTGATAGAAACAAGTGCAGCAGGCCTAAAGTTCAACTCAGCTCTGGCTGCTATATTCATAATGCTGCCATAGTTCTAACAATCTGATGGATATTAAGAGCTTACGTTTGGGTAAGTTTTTTTTTTTTCCACTTTGATTTGTATAATTCTTCTAGTCCAGGAAAATTATTCCTATTTTACAAAGATGACTGAGATCAGATTATGGGAGCACATTTTACAGAAATGAGACTTTTTTGAGAAATAAAAATTTTGCAGCAGGAATTCAGATCCATCTTCAATCATGGCAACAAATATTTATTGAACACCAACTCTGCCTAAAACATTTTGGTATGTACTGGGGAAAACAGAATCTCAAAATTTCATAGTTTATTCTCAGGAGGGAAACAAAACTGTTCTGATATATGGTGCTTTTTCTTTATACTACATAGACTTCTATTAAAAAATAAAATAAAACAAGAAAATATATTTTTAACTTGCATTTTTAAAAAGAAAAGTCATTGGATTATAGTTGTAAAATATTGCCTAAGTGAACATATTTTCATATAAACACAATTATTTAAATGCCAATATAATTAGTTCTTGGTCTTCCCTGGTGGCTCAGATGGTAAAGAATCCACCTGCAATGCAGGAGACCTGGGTTCGATCCCTGGGTTGGGAAGACCCCTGGAGGAGGGCATAGCAACCCACTCCAGTATTCTTGCCTGGAGAATCCCCAGGGACCAAGGAGCCTGGCGAGCTACAGTCCATGGGGTCACAAAGAGTTGGACATGACTGAGCAACTAAGCACACGTGCATAGCTAGTTCTTGCATCATGAGATTTTTAAATACCTGTTCCTTAAAATATATATATGTATAAATTGAAGAAAAAAGTCTTGTGCAAAGAAACACCTAGAAACTCAAAAGGCATTGCATTCTCTTGGGATCACTTTTTATTCAGAACAGATTTTATCACTTTCTTTGCCAATTTAAATATTATTTAGCTCCTCAATAAATGAAAAGATTATACAAAAGAAATAAAACAGCAACGATGCATCCAAATGCATCTAGATCGCCTATTTTACTTCTGAATATTTTAAGAAGTTAAAGCATAAGATTACATCAAATATTTATTGAACCTCAAATTGTATCCATTTCATTTATTGTACTAAACTTATTAACAAGAGGAAATATTGAAATGCCACTTTATCTTAATGAATGTGGGAATAAATTAATTAATGTGGTTTTAATCCAAATTTATGATCATTTTAATTTATGTGCATTTTAATATTCTATTAGCATTTTTATTAAAAAAGAAAAATTTGAATAAAGTATGATTCATGGATGTTCCCATTCATATACATGCATTCCTGAGACTCAGAATGTATTGACATGCGTCACTCTTGACCATCACAGTTTTGCTATCAAAAATTAAGTCATTCAAAATACTGTTATTATTTATGTTAGAACTTATTTGTACCATATTTTCCATACATTTATCAATAGCCTCTGATTAGTAAATAATATCATATTCTTAGATTTTGATGGTCCTTTCCTTTGTATTTAGAAATAACTGAGGGAGAAGGGAACAGCATAGGTTTTGAAAAAACAATAAGCTAAGTAAGACAGATCTCGCTAACTACATGAACTGAAGAAATTAACACATTTATTTGAGCATCAGTTACTTTGCCTCTAATATGGAGATAAGACACCTATTTTGCAGAATTGGCTTTATAATCTGAGATGATCTATTTGAAAAAAAGAAACATTAAATATTAACTATACAATAACTGAAGCTGTTTCTACTTCATAACATCCTCATCTACAAGCAACTATCTGAAAACATTATAATAAAGCCTATCTGCAAGCTGAGTGAAAAGTTCCCAAAATTCCATCCTGAATAAATGGAGAAAAAAGCTGTTAGCAAACACTGTGTACTTCCTCTTTCTTTTGGAGAATTATTTTTAGCAAATCTCAGCAAAATCCAGAGCCCTCATGATCTTAAAAGGCAGAGTATTGTGTTTCTATATTCATTCCTTTCATCCGGTTATTAATATTCACATACACACACACACACACACACACACACACACTTGCATATGGCTCACTGAAGTAACCAACTTAACATTACAAATCAAGACCTGTGGGTGTGTAAGAATAGCAATTTACAGGGGGCAAATGTTCAGAAGACTCTACATCTGGTCCTGAGAAATCAGAATACATGCTAATAAGCTGCTGCTCTCTTGGTTGGTCTTCATGTGTCTGTTTAAACCTGCTCACTTCAATGTATCAAGACTGTTCTGTCAACCCACTCCAGGACCTTCTCTGTGAGATCATGATGCCAAAGACACCCCAGATTTTCACACATCGTGCATCATCTGGAAGTATGAGGACCATCTCTCCTATGGGCTGCTTCTGCTAATTATATCAGGATAAGGGCCACATGCAAACTGGCTGCAGTGGTAAGATGCTGGCCTGGCTGTGGTACAAAGACCTCATCCATTCACTGGTTAATTATGCACCAAACATGATTATAAGCAACACAGACATGGTCTCTGCCCTCAAAGACCCACAGCTTTGTGGGAGATAACACAAACAGAAAATATTTGTTATTGTTACTGTTCCTATCACTGTCACACGTACTGACTACTTATTATCTGGTAAACATCTTGCATCTACATATGTAATCTATTCTCACAGCCAACCAGAGACCATTCCTGCATTTCAACAATGAAATGACTGAAATTCAGATAATTTTAGGCAACTTTTCCATAGATCTTACTATCAGCAAGTGGCAATCTTAACAGCATAAGGTTTAAATTTCCTGGATTCAAATACATGCCCCAAGGCTCTGATACAGAAAGAAAGCTGGGGTGGTGGGGGGAGGTGGCGATGGAGTGCATATGTTAAATTTATTTAACTCACAAAATGGAGTGTGGGGAACAGCAAAGGCCACTACAAAAAAGTAATGATTTGGGTTTCCCTGGTGTCTCAATGATAAAAAATCCACCTGCCAGTGCAGGAGTCACGGGTTCACACGCTGCTGAGTAGCCAAGCCCACACGTCACAGCTGTTGAGCCTGTGCTCTAGAGCCTGGGAGTCACGACAGCTGAGCCCACGAGTCTCAACTACAGAAGCCCGTGCACCCTAGAGTCTGGGCTCCACACCAGAAGCCCCCACAGTGAGAAGCCTGAGGACCACAACCATAGAAAAGTCTATGCAGCAATGAAGACTCAGCACAGCTAAAAATAAATAAATAAAATGATTGTTTTAGCTGAGTTGGTAAAGAATCCATCTCCAATGCAGGAGAATGCAGGAGCTCCCAGTTCGATTCCTGGGTCAGGAAGATCCCCTGGAGAAGGGAAAGGCTACCCACTCCAGTATTCTGGCCTGGAGAATATTATTTTTAAAAAGTAATGTTTAAAATTTCAGATCACAAAGCGGGAGGGGATACTCTCCAAGCACAGGTGAAGTATGGGTGAAGAGCCACAGATAAGTCACAGCATACTAAGTGAGAAAAGCTAAAGATGATTTACAGAGTCAGTGTACTGACTTTAGGAAAAAGAGAGGTAACAAGAAATAAGGATAGAAAGCCAGGAAGGGGTAAGATTATGTAGAGTTTTGAGAGCAAACTACAGAGTTCAGATCTGACCGTAAAGACAACAACAATCCATATTCACACAGTTTCAGTAAGTAGCCTGGCATCAAAAGAGTTTTGTTTCAGTAAATCACAGAGGTAAGCAGGCACCCATTAGCGAAAGTCTTAAAAGCAAAGGGAAAGAGGAAGTCAGAGGAAAACTTAGACATCAATTCACAAAGCTACCTCAATTTGGGATTCCAGGTTCAGCCCAACACCCACGGTCTGTGTCACCTACAACAAGATGAACCCCTGTGGTCACTCCCTGCAGCCTTGGCAAGGAGCACCGAGCGTCGGGTATACAGTGAGCAATCGTGGTCATTCATTGGTCATTCATGTTGAGTCTTCAATTTCAGGGATCATAACAGGACTACAACATAATTGTGCTGAATTGTGAGCATCAATGTAATTACACCCTCACTATCTTTCATATATTTGCATAATATCCCCTAATTACAAGTTTAAAACTTTAAAAGCTATGGGAGGAAACATTTGCATTTCCACTTTCCTTTGCATTCCCACTGCCTAGTAAGGTGTCTGTCATGCTCTTGGGGCTCAGAAAGTAATTGTGGAGTAAGGTGAATGTAAAGGAAGGAAAGAACACTGTCTCATTTTATTTTCAAAATAGTGATTTAAAGAAGAGTGAGAAAATTTAGCAATGTGAGGTCTAGTGAGCTGAAACCTTATCTACTCTAAACATGAAACCCTTGAGTTCCCTCAATTCTGCATTCTATTTTAGCAGAACTCCTGAGACATAGCAGAGGGAACATCAAGGGAAGGACGAGCGGATGGATGATAATGGGTGAATAACAGACAACAGAGGAAAGTGCCTGATACTCACATGGCACTGTCCTCAGAATAAGAGCCCCTCTCACCCTATTCTTCAGTGTCACCCATCTCTCTTTTTTAAATTAGAAACATAATTTTTTATTTAAAATAAAATACTGCATTCATTTTTAAAATTTAAGTATGCAGTGAGATTAGTCAAAACTAATACAAGCACTGGCTAATCCCTGTTTAATTGTACTACAAACAGTTTGTATTTTACTCTTCTAAATTTCTATATTGAGCCTATATTGTCCTTACAAAAAGAGAAGAAAGCAGCTAAACTAACCTAACATTTAGTGATTTCAGCCAACTTATTACAAAAGGCTAAACTACTTTGAATTTGTGGCACTTTCTGCTTATTGAGGCTAGAAGAAAATAAACTTTTTGCTTTTCTAAATGTTCAATTTATTTCTGAATTTAAAATGAGTAAATTTACCCTTAAAGATCAGATGAACGAAGATAGTTCTGTGGCTGTCAAAAATAAAAGTACAAACTACTTTTCCACCTTCTTCTGCAGAATTCTTGAGGACACTGAAGTACTTCTAGTATCAATACAGTAGAGCCGAGAGAAGATAAACTCTCCTCTGAGGGCCTATCTTTAATGCCAAAGAATGACTTAATTACCGTGCTTGCCAACCTCTTCCTGGAGAGTGAGTGATGTAGAATAGGACTCAGTGAACTATGGGGGAAATCAGTTCCTCATGTGAACATCTGTAGCTCTGACGTTGGAACTTACTTTGAAGTTCCACTTGATCCAAAAGGACATCCGAGGAGAGTTTCTCAAGTTTCCTGTCTTCCTCTAGAGTTACTGGGAGAGAATCAGCATCTTTGGAACCCAAAGGGGTTAACAAGGATCACTACAACATGAATCTCTCTCACTTACTGATTCCTGGTTTTCATCAATCTATTCTCCCTTGGAGAGAAGAGCAAGCTTAGCACACTTAAATAAAGTCACATCTTACACTATGTTCTCAGTATCTAATAGGTGCCTGTCAGGGAGACACGGGTGCTTTGGGCTGATGTTCTATATCAGTTATGAATGGATGGATAATCTAATTCTTAAATGGTAACCGATTGATATCAAAGGTGAGATCAGAAATGTAACAGAGTATAAATTTTTGACTGAAATGATAAAGAATGCAGGACTTCACTGTCAATCAGGCATACATCTAGGCTGCTAGAGGAGTGAAAGGGTAGGTAAGGAGAAAGAGCAAATTGATACAGGAAAACAATACATTCCTGTTTCTAAATTCCCCGCTCCACCAGAAGGACCAGAAGTTTGACTTGAAGTTTACTTATTTTAACCTGTAGTTCACTCTTTTTGCACACAATAGAACATCTCACAAAAGATGCTGACCCAACATGAAATGGTCCGTTCAAGAACGAGTTTGCTTCCATCATTGTATTCGAGTAGAACTAGATAACTGTGGGTTCTTGATGCTTTGAAAGTGAAAGTGAAGTCGCTCAGTCATGTCCAACTTTTTGTGACCCCATGGACTGTAGCCTATCAGGCTCCTCCAACCATGGGATTTTCCAGGCAAAAGTTCTAGAATGGGTTGCCATTTCCTTCTCCAGAGGATCTTCCTGACCCAGGATAGAGCTAAATTAATCATAATATGATGGTGGGAGATGGAGTAGGAGGAGTGAGATTGGACTCACATCACTTGTAAGATGCCTTTATATGCTGAAATGTTTACACCACTTTAGTAAATCTAAATAATTATTTCATCCAGTCATGCCATCTTATATTCCATTTACTTTATTGAAGTATAGTTGATTTTCAATGTGGTGTTAATTTCTGCTGTATATCAAAGTGACTCATATAGATAGACTGATGTGTTTTTTTCATATTCCATTTCATTATGGTTTATCACAGGATATTGGATACAATTCCCTGTGCTATACAGCAGGACCTTATTGTTTACACATTCTATATATAACACTTTTCCTCGCTAAACCCAAACTCCCAATCCTTCCCTCCCTTGTTCCCCCCACACACCAGCAACCACAAATCTGTTCTCTATTTCTGAGTCACATCATTCTTAACAATTTGCAGAAACAAATTATACAACTACAGCTCAGTAATAGACATAAAACACCTCAGCATGTTAGTAAGATTGAGTTGGGAATATGCACTTATGTGTGTGATCATCCATTCTGAAGAAATAATTCAGTGAAATGATAACAGTCCTTCATTCTCATACAAACCAAATTACCCTGAAATTTGTCTTACAGGGTGAAAGGGTGAAGAAGACACCGTCACCAATTAAGAGACTAGAACAGAGCATCTTACATTGGAGGTGAACTTCTACTTCTACAAAAAAATTCTGATGTTTTACAATAGACAGATGCGTAGCATCCTGATATCTCAGATGTGCAGTCTTTGCACTCTGCGTTAGCTGCTGGTGTGGGTGCTGAACACCTTACCCTTGCCAAGGTGAGCAATGCCCAGAGAAATAGAAAACTGGAAGCAAGTCTGAGTGAACTGCTGCTTCTGGCTGCAGGAATCTGAAATTATTGTCAGAATTATGAATGCAATACTTGTGCTACCGTTTAAGATGGTAAGTGCCACAAAGACAGGGCCTCCAGTTACGTTATTCAACAATCTTCTCAACAATAAACATAGTAGCTGGTACATAGCAGACGCTCAGTAAAGCCTAATGGCTGTTGTGTCTGTACAGGATCTATCATAATGTCCTACATGTTGTCAGTGATTTTACAAGGATGAGAGGCACAGGTTCTGTAAATATATGGACTTTCTCAAGTTCACATAATTAACAAATAACAGAACCAGATGTAATTCAGTAAATCAGATTTCAGAGCCTATACATTTTGGCATCTTTCCAGAGAAACCTCCAGGACTGCATACCTAGTTAGCCTGGGGGTTTCCTAGTTCACTGTATGAGAAGGAGATGGGCTGGAGCAGGCTCCCTACTCTGTCCCTAAACAGCAATCAGCATTTCTTAAAGACATTTAGAAGCCATGTGCATGAAGCTATAAGTACAGTTTGTCCTATAAAAGCTTGAAATAGAATAGAGACAGAAATAGAAAGGCAGTATGCTCAACTAATAGGAATGCAAACAGAGAATATTGACAAGAAGAGGCTGGCGGGCTGTTTACCAAGAGACTTTGCAAGCCAACACTCATGACCTTGGCAAATTTGCTACTTTCTTCAGTCTGGACCACAGCTTTATGGGTTTGGAAACATGACATGTAAGTTTACAGCAAATCTATCTCTCTCAGCCAGACTCCAATAAAGAAAGTTCCCAAGTCCAATTTTTTTTTNACACAGCACTGTAAATCAACTATAATAAAATTTAAAAAAAATAAAAGTATTTGAAAATCACTGTTCTGAGTACTCTAAGACCTATGACTAGGCTACACAGGAATGCTTGAGAGCTCCAACTGCAATCTCATTTGTACGATGAGTCCTTCTCTTCAGTCGAGTTAGTAGAGTTAGTCCCACTGAATTGCACTTTACATGCAATAGTTGCACTTTTGTGACCTACATTAAGGAATGATAGAAATTAAGAGCCCTGTGAAATGCCTAACTGTGATATTACGGCGCCAGAGTCGAAGATGCTGCTCATTACCCTGCCTAGAGCACTGCAGGGAGAGAACGTGTAGGTGAAAGTAACTGCTCCCGACACAAAGACACTAACAACATTTCTTGAGATAGATTAGTTTATTTTATCCCCTGGATATCCTTCTTTGTACTAGTAATTAGCTTTTATAATCACAATGGACACTAGGTATGCTGAGAGCCAACATGTTGGCCCCACCAGTATCAAATGTATAGAAGTTCCATTACACAATTGTGCGTATTAACTAAATTAACTGTGTGCTTTTGCTCCTGTTTGTTTTCCATTTTCATCGCTTTGTTCTCAACTATTACCAGTTTACGTAGTCCTGCCATTGTTTTTACGTTATGTTGTGGTTTTATTCTTAAAAATATGTATTTTTGGGACTTCCTTGGTGGGAAGAAAATGCCTTGCAATGCAGGGGATGTAGGCTCAATCCCTGGTTGGGGAACTAATTAAGATCCCACGTGTCATAGGGCAGCTAAGCCCGTGCACAGCAATGAAAGACACCTCAGGATGCAAAGATCCTGTGTGCTGAGCAGCCAAATAAATAAATATTAAAAAAAAAAAAAAACACTCCCAGCATTTAAAAAAATACACATATTCCTCTGTGGTAAGATTTAATGGGCTGAGATAAATATAGTAAACTTAACATTTGAGATATTCAAATTCAGGCCCACCATATGCATATGCTAATTGCACATTACAAATGTTCTATTTATAATTCTACCTCTTTCATCATGAAATCTGTTTCACTCTAAAATTGATAGAAAAGGTTGAGCTTACTATGACTCTTAAGTGTTCTGGGTAACTGCACCTATTGTCCACCTGCACCTCTCTTCCATTATTTCCTGTTATCTCTTGTCCAATTCTAACGGAGACCAAGACTGCACATTTAGCCAACAAATAGCCTCATTCCCTGATTCCAACAGTGACCCCTATCTTAAGGAATCTAGTCAGTAAGAAAGGTTTAGCATCCTTTTAAATAAGCAAATGGAAATAGTACTACATTTTAGAGACCCAATGAAAGTCAGGGATATAAAGGCTTTTTGAAGGTGTTCAAGATACAGGTGCTGTTGAACAAGCCAAACTATTCTTCCCTGTCTGTATTCTAATATGCCAACATATTTGGAGCTATGATGGCCTCTGGTAAAGTTTAAAAAGCACATAGAAGCAAAACAGTTTGTTGAACTATAGACACTAGATAGCTATTTTATAGAGGCTACAGGTTTTCTGTTTGTTTAGAGTCGTACCTGTTGTCAGGTACTGTACTATCTACTTTCTATGTATAAACTGATACAAGCATTTGGAGCCTTGATTTTCTAATGTATGCAGTGGGGCTAAAGATACACATCGAGTTGCCTTGATACCAACCCAGTTACTCTGACTCCAAAACTTTTGCTCTTAACTATGTGACCATAACTGGACTTATTACCAAGACCTTCTTCTTTAATGAGGAAAGGAATCAGTTAATCAATCAATAGGTTGACATATACAAAATCTACATCAATGACATGACTTAGTCAAAGGGCAGAAGGCAAATCATAGGTCAGTTTAATATCTGCAAAGTCATTTTCTCTATGGCTCTGCTCCATAAAAAACACATGCCAAGGATAGTATTTAAACAGAAGGGTTATCATTACTCATTCTGTAATCACATTAGCAATGACAAATGATTGCTTAAAAACAACTGCTTACTTAAATTTGTGTTATTCAGAACTAACAGCAAAAAGAACTGTTTAAAGTAGTGGAGGGGGGAAGTATGGATAGTGAAAGTAAGAATCATATAAATATGAAGTAATTGCCCAGGAGATTCCTGTATAAACTACCTGCTGCTGCTAAGTCGCTTCAGTCGTGTCCGACTCTGTGCGACCCCATAGATGGCAGCCCACCAGGCTCCCCCGTCTCTGGGATTCTCCAGGCAAGAACACTGGAGTGGGTTGCCATTTCCTTCTTCAATGCATGAAAGTGGAAAGTGAAAAGTGAAAGTGAAGTCGCTCAGTAAGTGTCTGACTCTTCATGACCCCATGGACTGCAGCCTACCAGGCTTCTCCATCCATGGGATTTTCCAGGCAAAAGTACTGGAGTGGGTTGCCATTGCGTTCTCCAATAAACTAGCTAACATTAAAGAAATACAAACACATACATATGTACACAGTTACACATATATTTTTACTAAGAAATATAATTTTTTATATTTAAATGCATATAATCCTCAAATGCAAGTTAACTAACTGTTGCTGGGACACATCTCAATTTGAGAAAAGGATGAAAATTCTTCATAATTAGAACATTAAGTCACTAACCTTTGCTTACACTACAGTTAGGTTGCTTGTTAGTCAACACAGCTTTGAAAAGGGTTGGAGACTAGCTTATTTCTTTCATGCCAAAAGGAATGTAAGTTTACAACCCTGCATTGGCCTTTAGAGTTCTAGATTCATCATTCACAAACCTTAGGAGACACTTGCTTTCAGCTTAGAATGTGCATTAAGAACCTCGTGGACCTTCTATTCCATAAAAATAAACCATAAACTCTTTCCTGATCCTGGTAAAAATCATGTCCAGACTTAAAATAAGAACTCAAGTTAGAATTTGTACTATATCATTCCTTTCTCCACAGACCATTAAGGATATTGTAGCTACAATTCTGTCTCGTTAAGAGAAGTAGTCTGTGGGTGTTTGACTGCAACCAAACCAAACCAAAGGCCTGAAATGTCACCCTCGACAAAATTTCTGATGTTACTCTATACTACTTGGCTTAAATCATGCAAGGAATAAAACTCAAGCTTTCAAAAAAGCCTGACTCACAACCTGCTGGCTCCAACCAACTCCATCCATATCTAGCCACCCTCTGGAATTAAAAAGTTACCAGGACATCACATCAAAGATGGTACTTACTGTGGCATTTTTCTCTGTATTTGATTCTGTCAATTTAAAATTGTGAGATATAAATATATATTAATAATGTTTCCATGAAAATGAAAATGTTGGTCATGAGGATTTCTTTTAACATTCTTTAGGAGTCACCTGGCCTCGGGGCATGCTGAGTGAAATGTAAACTATGTTAGCTTCTTATCACACTGCTGGGCCACTTCTTCTGGATGCTAGAAACACCCACACTCCACTGGCAGTAACTGTGAACCACAACGTCATCTGAATTCATCAGAAAGTTCACAAGGGATTTGCTTACTATAACAGTGGCAAGTGTGAAACAAAAAGAGCATAAACATGTACCTACAGTTATAAAATATGCTTTTGCAAAATCAATGGTATTAAATATGTGGTTCTGGGGTTTGTGCTGAAAACACATATGCACACACACACACACACACACACACACACATCTATTCAGTAATTGGATTAACATACATCTAATCAACAACTGGATGAGAAATTAGATGTTATAAAATATAATGAGAAAGCACAATGCATCTCCATGACACACCAAGCTATTAGAAATAATTATTACAGATAATGCTAAAAACAAAACCTGAGAATGCAGGGTACATAGGTTTGATCTCTGGTCCAGGAAGATGTCACATGCTGTGCCCTCGCGCTACAACTACTGAAGTCCATGTGCTTAGAACCTCTGTTCTGCAACAAGAGAAGCCACCGCAACGAGAAGCTTGCCCACTGCCCCTAGAGAGTAGCCCCCACTTTCTGAAAATGGAGAGGTCCTGCATGCAGCAATGAAGAACCAGCAAACCAAAAAATAAAATAAATAATTTAAAAATATTTTTTTAAACTGTAAAGCATTATGAAGACAAAAATGCAATACAGAGGTTTGGATTTATATGCTCTGAAAATACATTTAGGGAATGTAAATACGCTTCCCCAAATAGTTCCACTTTCTATGCCCTGGGGAAAAAATGAACCTACAGTCATTTGAGTTTTGATATATACAGAGTCCTTGAATAGCATGCTACACTTACATAATGATTGACAGTAATCAGGGTTAGGATGTAACAGTAGGTTCTGGGTGGTGAAAATTGTGTCCTGATTTATTCTCTGGAACATATTACTAACTTTTAAACTATTGTCCTTGAGTGATTTTTCATGTAAATCCTGGGGATATAACAATGAATAAGTCAGAGATATCCTCAGCCCTCAGTGGCTTACATCTTACTGGGAATGATGGCTTGATTTGAATTCTACAAGAGAAACACAGTAATTAAGAAATATTACCACCTGTTTGTAAATAAGCTCCCAATGTGCACCTATATTATCTAGTGAATCTTGTTAAAATGAAGATTTTGATTCAGTAGTCTATTGTGGGGTCTGAGATTCTGCATTTCTGAAAAGTTCCCAGGTGACATTGATGTGATCTAGGGAGCCCAAGGGACCCACTTTGAATAGCAAGACAAAGATCCAATCTTTGGAAGATGAAAATAAAGAGCAATTGCTCTTATAAGAAATAAATTGCCTTTACTAAGGTGGGTATTGTCTTCTTTCTTATTCATAATGATTCTGAGAGTGAAACATCCCCATCTCTATTTGAAATAAACTGCAACACAGCCAAAGATAAACTAAATCTAATCAGAAATTTGAGTCAAGGTCCCAAGCTCTTTCTTTTTGCAATCAACACTACTGTATACCAAACTAAGAATACCAGTATTAGTTGAATAGTTTCAAGAAATCTGAATAAATCCAGAGGATACAGAGGATAATGAAGATAATAAGGAGAGTGACAAGAACAGAGGATAATAAAAATTGACAAGAGGCTGAAATCATAGGCAGTGGTATCTTCTTGTGGGCATCTTATAGCTACATTAAGGATATTAGACTTTTACCCAAAGGAGTTTGGAGAAATTAATGAAGGATTTAGAGAAGGACAATAACATACCTCAAAATGCTTAGAAATCAAATTTTCTTTGCAACCCCACGGACTTTACAGTCTTTGGAATTCTCCAGGCCAGAATACTGGAGTGGGAGCCTTTCTCTTCTCCAGGGGATTTTCCCAACCCAGTGACTGGACCCAGGTCTTCCCCATTACAGGTGGATTCTTTACAAACTTAGCCACCAGGGAAGCCCAAGAATACTAGAGTGGGTAGCGTATCCCTTCTCCAGCATATATTCCCAACCCAGGAATTGAACCAGGGTCTCCTGCATTGCAGGTAGATTCTTTACCAGCTGAGCTACCAGGGAAGTCCCTTTAAAAATACACAGTGAACTAAATCAAACAAATCGTGTGGAAATGTGCCTTAAGGTGGCTACAGGAAAAATGGAAAGGCATGGCAAATTTTAAGAAATATTTATTGGGATAAAGCTATCAGTGGGGGTATTCAGTAACTCTCAGGCCTGGGTTTTCTGTTTTGTTTGTTTGTTTGTTTTGCAGCTTTCACATGTGGTTAAAGGGACAGAGTTCCAGGATATATTATCCTCCTTTAAGATCTCATATGGTCTGGCATATTTTGTGTTAGCACTGTGTTTCCCAAAAAGGGATAACAAATTTAAGTGGTACAGAGAGAACGATTTTAAAATGTATGGATTTATTTTCCTCTGAATGGAAAGAGCAGCTAACAGTAAAACCTGTGATTGTAAAGAGAACACTGCTTAAGTCAAGGCGGAAATTATCTAAAATACTCTGATTTGATCAACAATGGGTGTGTTTGATGGTGCTGGCATATGGTACGAAATGAGAAGATAATATCCGTATGAACGATGGTGCCTCAGCCCACACCTTCCAGAAGCACTGAATGGTATCCAGATTGAACCAAAGACAAACAGGTTTTGTGTTTAGTGTTCTAAACATCTGGAACACTAAGGCCCTACTACTGTACACCCCAGGCACACCAGTGCAGGTGAGGGAGTGACATGGTTCAGAAAGAAAGATTAAAAGGGAAATATAAGATATATCTGGAAAGGTGAAGAGATACCCAGCTATCCTTCAAGCCCTCATTCACAGCTTCCTGCAAAGGGCTTCCTCAATCTGCTGAGTAAATAGTAACTCTATACTAGCTAGAATAAACTAAAGGATAAAAATATGGGAAACGTTAATGCTAAAACTCAGGAAAAACACTACACTCTTTCGTACCTTATCAGTTAAGAATGTGGGTTGTGAATGGAATACTACACAGCTATCAAAAAGAATGGCATGTGCCACAACATGGAAGAACCTAGAGACTGTCATACTGAGTGAAGTCAGACAGAAAAGGAGAAATATTGTCCTGTTGTTGCTTAGTCACTAAGTCATGTTCGAGTTTTGCGACCCCATGGACTGTAGCCAGCCAGGCTCCTCTGTCCATGAGATTTCCCACACAAGAATACCAGAGAAGGTTGTCATTTTCTTCTCCAGGGGATCTATCCAACCCAGATATCGAACCTGCAACTCCTGCATTGGCAGGTGGATTCTTTACCACTGAGTCACCTGGGAATCCCAAAATATCATATGACATCCCTTGTATGTGGAATCTAAAAAGAAATGATGCAAATAAACTTATTTACAAAACAGAAAGAGACTCACAGACTTAAGAGAACAAACTTAAGGTTTCCAGGAGGAAGAATGGGAGGAAAGGATAGTTAGGGAGTTTGGGATGGACATGTACACACTGCTCTATTTAAATGAGTAACCAACAAGGATCTACTGCATAGCACAGGGAACCCTTCTCAATGTTATGTGGCAGCCTGGATGGGAGGAGAATTTGGGAGAGAATGGATACATGTATATGTATGGCTGAGTCCCTTTGCTGTTCACCTGAAACTATCACAATATTGTTAATTGGCTACACCCAGATACAAAATAAAAAGTTAAAAAAAAAAAGAATATGGGTTGTGGATCAGCTATGTGTGATTTGGTGCATATGTTATTTATTTAATGTTAAAATCATTTACTTCTTTCTATCACAATTTTTCAGATGGAAAAATACGGAGTCAAATAATAGAACTCTGAGAGGAAAATGTCTGGTATGTACTAATTCATTAGTGAAAGCTGCAGCTATTATTATCTCATTATGGTACCAGGACTCTTTTCCTCCTCCCAAATGGGTGTGAACTCCTGACCATATCCCACTCATCTTTGTATCCCTGGCAGTGAGCACATAACTTAGCTTATTGTTGGTATTCAAGACATGCTTGTAGAATTATTGGATGATCACAAGCACTAAAATCACCAGAGAATTTAAGTCTGATTGTCAACAGAAGCTTTTGAAGGATAAAAACATGAGCCTCAGCTTCTCAGGCAATAACTGCAACCTCAGGACATGACTGAGGTTGATCCCATGCCAGATCCAAAGTAAGCAGTTCAGACAAAAAACTGCTGAAAGGATTGTCTGAAGGGAAGATTTTGAATTTGTTAGCACTAATATCAACTAGCCAGTTATGTTCTGGGTTAAAACCCGTGGCCACAGGAAATGCCATCCTTATGAGAGGGTAGGAGAAGATGATGTATGGACTGAGCATTAGATGACATTATTGATGAAAATGCACCAACATCCTGCAGGTTAACCTTGGAAGAGTCAGAAGTGGAGCAGTTGCAGCCTATATGCTCTAAACAAGCACACCCGATGTCAAAGTAGGATATAGCTATCCAATTTTGAATGCATCATTATGCTCTAAGTGTGTATTATGTATGGTGCATAAGTAGAAAAACAGTCGTCATATTATTTCATATGGAATGACTGAAGCTACACATTTTTATTAAATTCCTAGAGCCAACTCATTGAAAAATATCCTGACACTAAGAAAGAATGAGGGAAGGAAGGGAAGCGGGGAACAGAGGAAGAGATGATGGTTGGGTGGCAACATCGACTCAATGGACATGAGTTTGAGCAAACTCCTGGAGATGGTGAAGGGCAGGGAAGCCTGGCCTGCGGCAGTCCATGGGGTTGCAAAGAGTATGACATGACTGAGCAACTGAACAACAAGAAGGCCCAGATACAACTTTATGTAGAAAAGTTCTGACTGGAATAATTTAGAAGTGATGAACAGCAGTGGTATGTAAGTGAAAATATGTATCTAGAACTGTTCCTGGACTGTAGTAAGGCAGCGTGAAGAATGGAATACACATTTAAATGTCCTCTCCTCTTTCTCCATCCTGACCATGAACTCATACTTGTGTGCCTTTGATGGGAGAGGAAGGAGGTAACCTCATATTTCGTCGACATGGATATAATTTTCTTTCTACATTTATTTCCTGTGAGCCCCTTATCCATTTTTCTCTTGAGTTCTATCACTAATATTTGTTGAACATCTAGAATACATCAGACACTTTGCTGTGAACTAAAGATACATAAATAAAGAAGACACATGTGTTCTCCTCTAATGGGCTATGCATTCCTTTTTAAAATATCTATTTATTTCTTTGGCTGCTCTGGGTCTTCATTGCAGCATGTGAACTCTTATTTGCCGCATGTGGGATCTAGTTATTTGACCCAGGCCCCCTGCATTAGGAGCATGGAGTCTTAGCCACTGGACCACAAGGGAAGACCTCCAAGTCCCTGGACTACGTGTTCCTTGAAAAAAAAAAATGCATGCAGTATAGCATCATAGATATGTTTATAATCTTTATAGGAGACAGTGGAGAAAATGGATCATATTCTTTACAGGAGACAGATATCTATGATGGATTTGCATAATCATGATACTTGAAAGCTGTATCTTAAGAGGGTGAGAAAGTAGATATTGCAAACATCACAGCATTGAATTCTGGAATCAGATGTCTTGAGTTCAAATTCCTGACCCACCACATAGTATCTGTCTTCTTCAGAAAGCTACATAACTTCTTAGTGACTCAGTGTCTTCATTTCTAAAATGGGGGGGGCGGGTAACAGTAAGGACCAACCTCGACAGTATATTCAAAAGCAGAGACATTACTTTGCCGACTAAGGTCTGTCTAGTCAAGGCTATGGTTTTTCCTGTGGTCATGTATGGATGTCAAGAGTTGGACTGTGAAGAAGGCTGAGCGCCGAAGAATTGATGCTTTTGAACTGTGTTGTTGGAGAAGACTCTTGAGAGTCCCTTGGACTGCAAGGAGATCCAACCAGTCCATTCTGAAGGAGATCAGCCCTGGGATTTCTTTGGAAGAAATGATGCTGAAGCTGAAACTCCAGTACTTTGGCCACCTCATGCGAAGAGTTGACTCACTGGAAAAAACTCTGATGCTGGGAGGGATTGGGGGCAGGAGGAGAAGGGGATGACGGAGGATGAGATGGCTGGATGGCATCACGGACTCGATGGACATGAGTCTGAGTGAACTCCGAGAGATGGTGATGAACAGGGAGGCCTGGCGTGCTGCAGTTCATGGGGTCGCAAAGAGTCGGACACGACTGAGAGACTGAACTGAACTGATAGGTATAAGGAATAAGTAAGCTAAATATACAATGGTCTTAAAACAGTGCTCATTACCTTGTAAATACTTAAGGTATGTTAACTCTCACTTTGTATATTTCCCTGGAAAGAGAAGAAATTATCATTTCAGAAATAATGAGAGAATCAGAGATTTCTGAGGCATTCAGGTAAATAAATACAGAATGTTGGAAATGAAAATAATTACAGCCAACATGTAAGGAACATTTAACACCAATAAACACTATGCTATATTCCTGCTGCTTAATTTAATCCTCACATCGAAGGCTAGTGGATAAAGATTGCCAAAATACCATCGGCCTTCTAACAAGGTGAACAAACACTAAATTTATCACCATCCCTTCAGAGAGATGAAGTACGTGGTTGGCAAGAGTAATGTGAGAAGTCACTTGAAGAGGGAAAGATGATCTCCCTCCTAAATTGGCAAGTTCAAGTGTTAATGGACTCTCACTCTACTCATATCTAAGGATCTAGGTCTAGTTCAGCAGAAGGCTTTTGTCTTGTTGAGTGGGATTATGAGTATAGAGGGCCAGAGCTTCATTTCTCAGAGCAGAAGAGACAAATCTGAGGACTGCCACCAGGGATTTACTTTTCTGAGCATTTGCAATGTCTTGTTCTGGCTCTAAATAAGTATCAAATTAAAAATTCATTGGTGACTCAATGGTAAACAATCCACCTGCCAAGCAGGAGACGCGGGTTGATCCCTGGGTTGGAATGATCTCCTGGAAAAGGAAATGGCGATCCACTCCAGTATTCTTGCCTGGGAAAACTCAAGGACAGAGGAGCGTGGGGAGCTACAGTCCGTGGGGTCACAAAAGAGTCAGATGCGACTTAGTGCCTAAACAACAAATCAGAAAAAGGCAAATATGATATTGCTCATACAATGAATCTTAAAAATAAGATGTAAATGAACCTATTTACAAAACAAAAACAGACTCACAAAAAAATAGACTCGTTAAAAATGGATGCAGAACTTCAGATTGTCAAGGGGGCAAGTGGGGGAGGGATAAATTGGGAGATTGGGATTGACAAGTAGACACGATTATATATAACATAGGCAACTAATAAGAACCTATTGTATAGCACAAAGAACTCTACTCAATACTCCATAATGACCTGTAAGGGAATAGAATCTACAAAAGAGTGGATATATGTGTATTTGTTGTTTGTATTTTTCAGTGCATAAATTGTGTCCAACTCTTTTGCAGCTCCATGGACTGTAACCCACCAGGCTCCTCTGTCCATGGCATTTCCCAGGCAAGAATACTGGAGTGGGTTGCCATTTCCTTCTCTACAGGATCTTCCCAACCCAGGAACTGAACCTGCATTTTGCCTGTATCAGCAGGCAGATTCTTTACCAATGACCCACAAGGGAAGTTCATGTATATTTATCTGTATGTATATGTATATGTATGTATATGTATAACTGATTCACTTTTCTATACAGCAGAAACTACCACAAAAGTATAAATCAACTATGCTCCGATAAAAATTAATTTTAAAAAAGAACATATTCAGACCTTCAGGACTGTTAAATTCACAGCCCTTATTCTTAACTGCTAGGTAATATACTTTTATTATGTTTTATTATCTTGAAGTGGTTTTAAAATTTGGATGAAAACTGAAATTACTAATGTTGGGGGATTTTGTAAAATACCAAAGTCCAGGTACCATTTCCTTAAATTCTGAATTAGAATACTTCAGCAGGACTCAGGAAACAGTATTTTAGAGCCTCCCAGGTAATTTTCATGTTCACTTGGACTGAAAACAACTGTTATACTGCCCCTGTGTGGACCATAGCTTTTCCAAGTGTAATTAGTGGGTGGTCTCCATGCAGTAGGATTTCTTAACCAGCATATAATCGCACGTTGTTTGCTGTTGTTGTGCTTAAGTTGTGACTGACTTTTTGCAGCCCCATGGACTGGAATCTGCTAGGCTCCTTTGTCCATAGGATTTCCCAGGCAAGAATACTGGAGTGGGTTGCCATTTCGTTCTCCAAGAGATCTTCCCAATCCAAGGATGGAGCACATGTCTCCTACATTGCCAGGCAGGTTCTTTACCTCTGGGCCACCAGTATCAGTATCAGTTCAGTCGCTCAGTCATGTCTGACTCTTTGCAACCCCATGGACTGCAGCACGCCAGGCTTCCCTGACCATCACCAACTCCTGGAGGTAGCTCAAACCATTGAATTGGTGAGGGCATCCAACCATCTCATCCTCTGTCATCCTCTTCTCCTCCTGCCTTCAATCTCTCCCAGCATGGGAGTCTTTTCCAATGAGTCAATTCTTAGCATCAGGTGGCCAAAGGATTGGAGTTTCAGCTTCAGTATCAGTCCCTCCAACAAATACTCAGGGCTGATTTCCTTAAGGATTGACTCCTTTGATCTCCTTGCAGTCCAAGGGACTCTTAACAGTCTTTTGCAGCACAACAGTTCAAAAGCATCAATTCTTTGGTGTTCAGCTTTCTTTCTGGTCCAACTCTCCATATATGACTACTGGAAAAGTTATCAGTTCAGTTCAGTCGCTCAGTTGTGTCCGACTCTGCGATGCCATGGATTGCAGCACGCCAGGACTCCTTTTCCATCACCAACTCCCAGAGTTCACTCAAACTCATGTCCATCAAGTCGGTGATGCCATCCAGCCATCTCATCCTCTGTCGTCCCCTTCTCCTCCTGCCCCCAATCTCTCCCAGCATCAGATTATTTTCCAATGAATCAACTCTTCACATGAGGTGCCCAAAGCACTAGCTTTAGCATCATTCCTTCCAAAGAACACCCAGGGCTGATCTCCTTCAGAATGGACTGGTTGGATCTCCTTGCAGTCCAAGGGACTCCCAAGAGTCTTCTCCAACAACACAGTTCAAAAGTATCAATTCTTCGGCTCTCAGCCTTCTTCACAGTCCAACTCTCAAATCCATACATGACTATTGAAAAACCATAGCCTTGACTCTACGGACATTTGTTGGCAAAGTATTGTCTCTGCTTTTCAATGTGATATCTAGGTTGGTCATAACTTTCCTTCCAAGGAGCAAGTGTCTTTTAATTTCATGGCTGCAATCACCATCTGCAGTGATTTTGAGGCCCAAAAAAATAAAGTTTGATACTGTTTCCACTGTTTCCTCATCTATTTCCCATGAAGTGATGGGACCAAATGCCATGATCTTCGTTTTCTGAATGTTGAGCTTTAAGCCAACTTTTTCACTCTCCTCTT
>SJYV01029949.1:654401-677724 GCA_006410875.1 Neotragus pygmaeus
TGGAACCAGTCTGTTGTTCCATGTCCAGTTCTAACTGTTGCTTCCTGACCTGCATATAGGTTTCTCAAAAGACAGGTCAGGTGGTCTGGTATTCCCATCTCTTTCAGAATTTTCCACAGTTGATTGTGATCCACACAGTCAAAGGCTTTGGCATAGTCAATAAAGCAGAAATAGATGTTTTTCTGGAACTCTCTTGCTTTTTCCATGATCCAGAGGATGTTGGCAATTTGATCTCTGGTTCCTCTCCCTTTTCTAAAACCACCTTGAACACCTGGAAGTTCACAGTTCACTTATTGCTGAAGCCTGGCTTGGAGAATTTTGAGCATTACTTTACTAGCATGTGAAATGAGTGCAATTGTGCAGTAGTTTGAGCATTCTTTGGCATTGCCTTTCTCTGGGATTGGCATGAAAACTGAAAAGCCATAGCTTTGACTTAGACAGACCTTTGTTGGCAAAGCAATGTCTCTACTGTCTAGATGGGTCATAGCTTTTCTTCCAAGGAGCGAGCGTCTTTTCATTTCTTGGCTGCAGTCACCATCCGCAGTGATTTCAGAGCCCCAAAATTAAAATCTGCGACTGTTTCCATTACTTACCCATTGATTTGCCATGAAGTCATGGGACCAGATGCCATGTTCTTAGTTGGAAACCCATAAACTTTAAAACACGGTTCTGGGCTTATAGTCCTCAAAGACTGGGAGATGAAGAACAGGAAGAGGCCGTTTATGACGACATGTTTTGTGCAATGGAAAGTAGCGTGGATTTGATCTTGAGGACAGAAAGAAACAACTGAAGGATGCCAGAAAATGCTTAAATGCATGCTTTAGAATCAAACTGATCATTTTGAGATATATTTCTGAGAGATGATGTGTATCACAATGGACACCGGTGACCAAGGAAACGATCTTTGCTTACTGTCTGCTACTTCCGTATCCCCCACCCCATACACACACCCTTTCTTAGACCCTGAAAAACTGGTGTAAGCCAGAGGAAAATGCGAACAGACAACAAACCATAATTCAGGTTTTCACAGCATGAAAACAAATACAGCATTTCAGTGTAGAGAGGGGCACATGGTATCTGTATCCTTCACAATATCTGTAAAGGAACCTAGATATCTTCTTCCAATTAATCAAGCGTTATATGTAAGCTGCAAATTCTAGGAAGTGAACTGCTTCCTCCCTAAAAAAGAAAACCTTCTCCAGGCAGTAACTGAACCCAGGAGTCCTGAGTCAGAGGCTGAACATCTAATTGTGTTTCCTTCTTTTATCAAGGGCACACCTGTTGCCAATTGCTTTCTTTATTTCTGTTTATATTTTTAGCTTGGCAAAGTGCTGGGAGGATTAATTACAGCAGTTAATGTTTCCATTTGAAAGGAGATGATACGCTATAAGTACTAAATATTATTCAATTTAATGGAGTTAAATTCCTTTAAAAGAAACAAATGGCAGAATTCAGCATTTCATTGAAGCCCTGGAAAATTACAACACCTCATGTTGAGTCATGAAGATAAAGAAATGGAGATTTAAAAAAAAAAACTTCCGAAATCATATATAAAACAATTTCATCAAGTGTATATTTCACCAATTTCTAATGATGCCCAGATCTATGTAATACATCTGTGACTGTAGACAAGTTGATAAGGTGGGAATTAATTATTCAGTTATCCCAAATGACATTTATTTTACAAAATACATGATTTCCATGTTCTTTCCAGTCATTTCAGAACTGAAGTAGTTCATTCATGGAGAAGGATACCATAAAACTGGAAGCAATCATTCCTTGCAGTTAGATATTAATGAGGAGCCCCACTCCACCCGCACTCCTGCTGGCATCTCTCTCTGACTAATGGAGAAAAATATCCTTGTTTTCTGTTTTCCTCTGCATAATACAGAACCAGAGGCCCTGTTCTTTGGCCATACCTCTGCAATATGCAAATATACCTATGAAATGTTAGTGTTAGTAAATCGTACATATATGGAGTCATGTTAAAATGTAAGTTATAGCAAACAGTTAAGCTGAGAACAGAAACACTACACTCATCTATCTGGTAACCTCTCTGAAAATCACAGGTAAGCAAAATCACTCAAATGTCCAAAGATCATTAGCCTCACAGGGTTTTCCTTCCCAGTGGGTTTTGTTGAAAAGAAGCAGTACTGAATTGAGGTTAACATGCAGTAGACAGGCTTGTGTTTTCAGCTCTAATAATACTTATATACTGCATGACCTTCAGCAATTGCTCCTCTGAAATTGAGATGATGCTAGTTCATATCCACTACCAGGGTTTGTGAACACAGAATGAAAAAATAAAGGTAAAATATTTAATATTGTGCCGATATATAGTAAGCACTTAATACATGTTTGTCATTATTCATTGAATATTCACTGGAAGGACTGATGCAGAAGCTGAATTTCCAATATTTTGGCCACGTGATGGGAAGAGCTGACTCATTGGAAAAGACCCTGCTGCTGAGAAAGATTGAGGGCAGGAGGAGAAGGGAGCGACAGAAGGTGAGATGGTTGGGTGGCATCATCGACTCAATGCACATGAGTTTGAGCAAACTCCAGGAGATGATGAAGGAAAGGGAAGCCTGGTGTGCTGCAGTCCATGGGGTTGCAAAGAGTTAAATATGACTGAGCAACTGAAAAACAAGCTATTATACTATTACGTGCAGGTGTACTGTATAAATATTTCTGTTACTCACAAAAAAAGAAAGGAAAGAAGATGAAGAACTCAACAAAGATCTCATTGAAGATGATGCACTAATCCCTTTTTCAGACTCTGAGTTTCTCAGTCCCTAGAGATGATACTATTTGTCAAATACTAAACACTCTTTGGTGGCTTAGTGGTAAAGAATTCGCCTGCCAATGCAGGAAACACAGGTCGGATCCCTGGGTCAGGAGGATCTTCTGGAGGAGGAAATGGCAACCCACTCCAGTATTCTTGCTTGGATAATGCCATGGAAATAGGAGCCCCGTGGGTTACAGTCCATGGGATTGCAAGAGTTGGACACAACTTAGCAACTAAACCACCACCCAAACCCTCTTCAGAATCGTGCATCAGGGATTTCCCTCATGGCTAAGACTCTGCACCCCCAACACATGGTGCCCAGTTCCATCCCTGGTCAGGAAACTAGATTCCATATGCCACAATTAAAGATCCCACACGGCACAACTAAGACCTGGCCTGGCCAAATAAATAAACAAATATTTTTAAAAGAATATTTTAAAAAAGGAATCATACTTCAATATTGGTATTGAATCCAAAAAGTTGAAGAGATATGAAAAGATGCCTCATTTATTGTAACAATTCAGCTTGTTTCCAACAAGAATTAAGACACAGAGTTTAATTCAAGGAATATAGAGAACATGTGCAAATGAAATATGGCCTTCCCATCTCAAGGAGGAAAAAAACGTTTAGGGGGAAAGTTTATTACTACATAATCAGAAAAAAAAAAGATTTCTGTATTGTCCATATTTACTAAGGTATAGATTTGTAGAAATAATTCTAAATTCAAATAAATCATGTTTGGATATGGGAAAGCATTATTTCTCCTCCTTTGCAGATTTTATTCTGACAGCTAAGTTAATTTATGCCATCATTGGGTAAATTTTCAGCAGGTGACTTTTACTCAGATGTTTGAAGAATACAGCTACTTATTTCATAACATGACATTATAATTTATTAGCATTCCAATTAAAAAAATAATTTATCTATAACCTTCAAGTTTATTATTTATATTGCACCTTCCCAGTAGCTAATAAATCATTGGTAATTGACTTTAATACCAAAAGCTAAATACCAAGCCCTACCATAACCTTAAATGATGGGTTATGCAAACATATCTGCCTCTCCTGCCATATACAAAGTTAGAGAGAAAGGCTAAAGGTTTAGCAATTTGGAGAAGCATGTGAAACAACATTGTAAGTAACTGTCACTAAATATAAATGGTGTCATGCTGCACAGATAAGAAACTGAGGCTTCAAGAGTTTAAACAATTTGTGCAAGAGAACACTGACTTTGGGAGTTTCCTGGTGGTCCAGTGGTTAAGAATCCACCAGCAATACAGGAGACAGAGGTTCCGTCCCTGATCTGGGAACTAAGACCCCACACTGCCACAGCGAAGACCACAACTAAGACCCCGTGCAGCAAAATAAATAAATACATTCTATTTATTTAAACCCATGCACCATAACTCTGACCCTGAGCTCTAGAGCCCAGGAACTACCACCACTGAAGCCAGTGTGCCCATGCTCTGCAACAAGAGAAATCACTGCAATGGGAAGCCTGCACACCGTAACTAGAAAGCAGCCCCCACTCAAGGCAACTAGAGAAAGCCCTCAAGCAGCACCCCAAACCCAACTTCAGCATAAATAAAAGTATCTTTTCTTCTAGAGAGAGAACACTAACTTGGAGGGACAGAGATTCAAACCAGAAATGTCTGGCTCACAAAACGCCCTTGTCCTCTCTTCTCTTGCAATCCTCATAAAAGAGGTCCATCTCTTTGCTTAGCAGAAAAAGTGACAAATATCGGTCACTCAGTCATGTCTAACTCCTTGAGACTCCATGGACTGTAGCCTGCGAGGCTCCTCTACCCATGGAATCCTCCAGGCAAGAATACTGGAGTAGGCTGCCATTCCCCTCTCTAGTTGTTTAGCACAGCTCCTTATTAATTCACCAATTTTACCACATCACAAGTAATCAACATCCAAGTGAAAATAAAAGTCAGTCCTGGAATTATATTTCTTGGAGAGTTTGTAGATTTTTTACAAAAGTGAAGAATATATTTTAAATAATACATCCACCCCTTATCTTTGTTTCCATCTTCCTTACATCAAATGATGCACATCAGCATCAATGAGTCACCACAAGATCGAATCACACTGTGCTCCCTGCCCCATCCAATATTTATTTGCACATTAAAGGTCTCATTACTGGCCCGAATTGGCTTCTGAATATGTGTGCTCCTCACCAGGGCCAGAGTTTACAGCCTTTCTGGATAGAGCTAATGGGTCGTTTTATCTTAAAAAAAAAAAAAGGCCCAGAACTGAAGTTGCTGGAATCCCTTGTCTCTCTGAGTCTGATGTAACCATGGCTGATTCAACAGCAACTTCACGGCAAGGAGATGCCATATGGAACACCCCAAGAGATACCCTCTTCCCTGTCTTTTCTGTCTTTCAAGAATTAACAAAAGTAAAGTTTTTTATGAGTCACAAATCTTTTTTTTTCTTTTTTAAAATTTAAATTTATTTATTTTAATTGGAGGCTAACTACTTTACAATATTGTATCGGTTTTATTTTTTAATTGGAGGAAAATTGCCTTTCAATGTTGTGATGGTTTCTGCTGTACAGTGCAAATCAGTCATAATTATACATATATCATCTCCCTCTTAAGCCTCCCTCCACTCCCCCATCCCACCATTTTAGGTCATCCCAGAGTGCCAAGCTGGGCTCCCTGTGTTACACAGCAACTTCTCACCAGCTACCTGTTTCACACACGATAGAGAATATATGTCGATGCCACTTTCTCCATTCTTCCCACTCTCTCCTTTGGCCACTGTGTCCACAGTCCATTCTCTGCATTTGCGTCTCCATTCCCTCCCTGCAAATAGGTTCATCAATACCACTTTTCTAGACCCCATAAATATACATTAATATACGATATTTGCTCTTCTCTTTCTGGCTCCCTCCACACTGTGTAACAGGCTCCGGGTTCATCCACCTCACTAGAACTAAAGGGTCTTGGATCTTAAGGACAAGAGAAACACATGCATAATAATGATAATAAAAATGGTAATAGCAATAAACTAACAGTGAAAAAATGTTGGCAAAAAGAGGAGTCACAAGTGATTATATTCATCATGTCCCATTTCAAAGGCACACAAAACTCAATCAGGTTGAACTTGACAAAGAAAAATACACAGTCATTTTACAGTAATACAACACTGTTTTCAAAGAATTGTGACATAAACCATGAGAAAAACAAGCAGTTGAGGCTGACTGCATTTATCCTTGGTTCTCATTTTATTCATGTACAGCCTTAAAAGACAGTTTCAGTTGTACTGTGAAATTTTCAGAGGTGACCTAGAAATACGGCCAATACCTTTCTTTTTTTTCCTTTTTGGGAAGTTAAGATTTCTTCAAAGCACTCTTCAAATAGCTCTTGCTTTGACCCAAAATGCTTTTAATTAAAATAATGATAACAGCTAGTAAAACAAAGAGTCACATTCTCCTTGAAACACTTTTTTGCTTGATTCCCCAAACACTTCACTTTTTAGGTATATACTCTTCCTCTTGCCCACGGATGCACCCTCTTGCTCCAGAACTCAGAAGGCTGGACTTCCCTCCTGCAGTGCTGTCCTGGGTCTTCTGTATTCACACACTCTTCTTAGCTGATCTCATCCTATCTTCTGCCCTTCTTTCAATGTCGATGATCCCACAAAGTGCATGTTGTGAAAGACCTCCCTCTAGACCCCAGACTCATACTGTGTTTGACAGTCCAACACTGTATGTGACAGTCCCAGCTACAATCCCCAGAGAAGTCTCAGTATCAGTAGGCTGCTGTTAAGACACTTCAGTTGTGTCTAGCTCTTTGCGACTCCTCTAGAGGAGCCCACTAGACTCCTCTGTTCATGGGATTTTCAAGGTAAAAACACTGGACAGGGTTGCCACCATGACCCAAGCAGAACTCTCAATCCCTTGAACTCATCTCTACTCATAGCCTGCTCCTCACTTGAGGAAGCAGCAATGCCATCTACCCAGTTCAAAGCAGAAATCTAGAAGTTATCCTGGTTTCTTCTCTTCTCGAAAGCTCCACATCCAAATGAGGTGTTGCCTCATCCTCTAAACACTATTCCTAAGCTGTCCTGTTTTCTCATCTCCACTGTTATCCACCTCCTCAGACCATGAAATATCATCCCTTGATTGAGCCAATATAAATGGTCTCTCCTCTTGGACTTTTACCTCCCTGAGACCAATTCTACATACTGCATCTTGAGTGATGATTATAACATAAGTAAGTGTTAGTCGCTCAGTCGTGCCAGACTCTTTGCGACCCCATGAACTGAAGCCCACCAGGCTCCTGTGTCCATGAGATTTTCCAGGCAAGGATACTGAAGTGGATTGCCATTTCCTTCTTCAGGGGATCTTCCAGACCCAGGAATCGAATCTGGGTCTCCTGCACTGCAGACAGATTCTTTACCGACTGAGCTACAAGGGAAGCTTTGACATGTTATTGTCCCTAGTTTAAAACTCTTTAATACCAACCCCCCCAACATATTTAGTACACATTTAGAAAACAAGCTAAACTCCTTATCAACCCATAAGCATCTATTAACTGACCTTGATGTTACACTTTGACTCCATCTCATAATACTGCACTCCTAGCTCACCACTCTTCAGCCACCCTACATTACTTTCTATTTCTCTAACAAGTCCATCTGTTCCTTGCTAAAGGTGTTTGTATTAATTCCTCTTATCTTTTCATGGATGGATACTTCTTGTCATTCACATCCTAGGTGAAAAATAATCACTAATTCAGAAAAGATTTTCTAAACAAATCAAACTAGTCGCCAGTCATTCTACATCATCTGGTTCTGTTTCATTCTATTTTACTATTCCCCAGTCTCAAATACTAGAGCATGAGGCTCATGAGAGTAGACAATTTATCCATCTTGCTCAGTTTGTACACTGGTGCCTAGGGAAGTGTCTTATCAATATACAGTGCTGTGTGTAATGGGCCACTGAACAAAAGAACAAAGGAACAGAGACAAACAGTGGCATTGACATGGATTTCCACTGTCTAGGTTGCAGACACTTGATGAGGATAAAATTCAGAGGATTCCTCCTGGCCTTTATATTAGCTTCGGATTCTGAATAGGTATTTGCAGCTCAATCTCATGTCAAGATGGTACTGAGCTCTTGATAGAGTGGCCATTCTATTCTCAGTCAAAGCTTAGTCTGCATACCTGGACACCAAGTAATCCCCAGCTACATCTGTGTGAGAATAGAATTTATTCAGATATATAAGATATTCAATGGAAGTTTGTTGAATGACTATTCTATTTTCTATGTACTGTTTGAGTTTGAAAAATACAGCACATATACTTGAGACATAACCCATTTTCTGAGATCTCATAATCTAATAGGAGTGATAGAACAATAAACAGAATATTTATTACAGCATGGAAAGTGAAATTATATTTATTATAGCATGGTATTATGAAGCCCAGAGGCTGATCATGAGAGAAGATTTTTTTGTGTAAATGAATGCCTCTTCTGATTCTCGAAGCAACATAGAGTAATGTGAGAATGGAGAAAAATAGAATCAGGAATAGTGTCAATCTACGAAGAAAGCTAAGTGACCAAATCCTATGGAGGACAACTCTAAACAGAGAGATATACAGCACAGCATAATGGTAAAGAGCAGATGCTCTAAGATCAGGCAGAACTGGATTTGCATCCTCGGTTTATACATATATACATGTATATGCAAGAACCTCTTTGGGAAAGTTACCTTTTATCTCCTACAGATGAGGGCTTCCCGGGTGCCTCAGTAATAAAGAATCCACCTGCCAATGCAAGAGACACAGTTTGATCCCTGGGTCAGGAAGATTCCCTGGAGAAGGAAATGACAACCCACTCTAGTATTCTTACCTGAGAAATCCCATGGACAGAGGGGCCTGGTGGACTACAGTCCATGGGGTTGCAAGTGTCAGACATGACTTAATAACTAAACAACAACAGATGAGAACAACAAAGGCTTTGAGAGCACTGCTCATTACCTCAGAGCTGTGTGGTGAGGCTGGAATGAGACAATAAATGGAGTAAATCATGTAATGCCACACTCCCTAGCACACGAGTGCCTGGCAAGTGTTTGCAACACTCAGTTGAAAGGCGTAGAGTGACAAGAAATGACTCTAGAGAGGCTGAAATGTTGATTAGCAGAGAATGGACATCTTGCTGGCTTTGGATTGATACTTCTAACACAAAAATAAGAGTTCTCAGGGTTTTCCCCGGTGGTCCAATGGTTAAGAATCTGCAATGCAGGGGATGAGGGTTCAATCCCTGATCAGGTAACTAAGATCCCACGTGCCAATGAGCAACTAAGCCTGTGTACCACAAATACTGAGCCTGCCCACTCGTGAGTCCACACCACAGCTACAGAGCATATAAGTGCAATGAAAGATCCTGCATGACGCAACCAAGACTACATGTGCCACAACAAGGACCTGAGACAGTCTAAATAAATAAATAAATTCTTTTCTTAAAAAAATAAATAATAAGAGTTCTCCGTGATCCCTTGCTAAACACAGAGGGAGGAGGTGCCATTGTCCACTTGATACTCAGTATAGTCGAGGTGCCGGTCTAGGTTAATGCAGGATGCAGGATGCTTGGGGCTGGTGCACGGGGATGATCCAGAGAGACAATGTGGGGTGGGAGGTGGGATGGGGATTCAGGATTGAGAGCTCGTGTACACCTGTGGTGGATTCATGTTGATGTATGGTAAAACCAATACAGTATTGTAAAGTAGAATAAAGTAAAAAAATAAATTAATTAATTAATTTAAAAAAAACTACTGAATAATATAGTAGCTTGAATACATATTGGCTGTGTCACCTTTTCCAAATTATTTAAGCCTTAATTCCTTTTCCTTTTAAAAATAGGAATAGTGTTGGTGGTTGTTTACTAAGTTGTTCTGAAGTCTGAATGAATTAGCTGTATGTAAGGCACTTACAGTTTAAAGTGAAAGTGAAGTCACTCAGTTGTGTCCGACTCTTTGTGACCCCATGGACTGTAGTCTACCAGGCTCCTCTGTCCATGGGATTTTCCAGGCAATAGTCCTGGAGTAGATTGCCATTTCCTTCTCCAGGGGATCTTCCCAACCCAGGGATCGAACCCGGGTCTCCTGCATTGTAGACAGACCCTTTACTATCTGAGCCACAGTTTAAAAGATACTGGTATCTATATATTCACAATCATTAGAAGCAATAATCCAGGCATGATTCTGATTTCCTCATTTCCTGGACAAGGCTTCTCCAGAGTAAGGAGTCTGTTAATAATATAAAAACAGAAATAAAAGTAAAATGTTTAATATATATAGAGATACACACACACATAGTGAAAATTCTACCAATGTTACAAGGCTTCTCGGGTGGCTCATACTGTAAAGAATCTGCCTGCAATGCAGGAGACCTGAGTTCAGTCCCTAGGTTGGGAAGATCCCCTGGCAAAGGGAATGGCTACCCACTTCAGCATTCTTGCCTGGAATATCTTATGGACAGTGGAGCCTGGTGGGTTACAGTTCATGGGGTCGCAGAGAGTTAGACACAACTGAGTGACTAACACTAATTCGGCAAGAAAGACAAAAGAAAACATGGTCCAAAATCTAAGAAAACAGGTTCAAACAGAAGCAAGTTCATCAGATTTATCACAACTGAAGACTGGATACTGTCATCCATTAGGAAGAAATGGCTTTTGAGGTTTTTGAGTTTGACAATCTGGGTCTGAAGATTTTATTCCTATGAGCTATGTGATATTAGCAATTGCTTAAGCTCTCTAAGCCTCCTTTAAATATTTTTTTAAAGAAGACATGAAAATACCCACCTGTCACGATCCTTGTGAAGATGAACTACAATAGTGCTTGAAAAATATGCTCTATATTTGTTAACAGAATTTGCATCTAGATAGTTACAAAGTCTGCTTTTCCATTAAAACTGCTGCCACTATCCAAAGAGAGATGATGAGTGGCAGGATGCTCATGCCTCAGCCAGTCCTGCCCCCAAACGAACTTCATTCTGAGCCGAGATGACTGACAAAAGGCAGAGATTCGAGTTTATCCATGCGATATGTCACCATTCTTACCCCTAAAGGTTACCTAAGCTCATAGAGGCTGTGAATCTGTGGGAGCGTCCTTACTCAAAGGTCAGCTATTAAGGCTCAGTTTATTTAAGCTTTAAGAGTGGAAAGTTGAGGAGGACTAATATTAATACCTTCTGCAGGAATTTCAAACTCAGGGAGTCATCGGCAAAGGCTGAGAGATTAGCTTCAAGGGAAATAGCTATTCCAAGACACTGAGAAGAAATTAGAAACGACCAGCTGGTGTGAATCAAGAGAAATATGTTGCTAAAAGGTGGTGGAGCAAGCTGCTTACAGAGAACTAGGCTTTCTAACAGCTTTCTCAGGCATAGTGATTTTTTTTTTCTGTATGTTTCATTATTTCCTCCTATTTTTCCTTTAAATCCCTTGGAAGGCTGTAGAATGAATAAATGGAAAACGTGAAAAGAAACGTGGCTGAATCAAAGATACTTTGTGATTTCCCTTCATTTCAATAAGTCTGAGGCAGAATGGATTTCAGCAACTTCAAAATCAGTACCTGTCAAAGAAGTCTCAAAAAATTTGAGTCCATTTCCTTACTTTGAAGCCTCTACCACCCACTGTGTACCTCTAAGATCCCACATGAACACACACACACACAAGTGGAATCATCCTTCTGCACTAAGACCTGCTCTGCTGTTTTGGAGAACACTACAAGGGCTTCTTGCTAGTGGTAACTTTTGCTTCGCTGGCTTAAGATTTATCCAAAAAATGAACAACTCCATAAAAAGTTTGAACAAGACTGCGAACTCTTTTTTTTTCCTTATCTCTAAATTAAAAGTCTATCTATATGAAATTCTGGAAATAATAAGAATTGAAGATTGTATACTGTGCAGTGCCTAGCAAAATTCTAAAAAAAAAACACTGATTTTTTAATACCTTTATTTACAGTTTTTCTGGAGAGGCTATTTAGGAAAGAAATAAATTACATACATTTCAGAATCAGGTATGTCACGACTTGAGTTCAATCTCTGACAGCTGATGCCTGATCAAACTTCTGTTTTCTCCTTTGAAGTACGTAGGGATCAATACTCATTTAGTGAACTAGGAAGCTGAGGTTTGAAAGGTATACTATTAGGCATACAGTAAATGTCCAAGACAGATTAGTTTTCTTCCACCTTTCCCCTCGTACATGTCAACCCTCTTGACCCTGAAAACAAGATGGCACTTAGAAAGAACAAAGATTATTCTGAAGTTCAATGCCACTGAGTGACTTGTCCAAGGAGGTACAGCTCATAAATATCTGCAGATTCTAATTTCCAGTTTGTCCTCTTACCAAATATTTGCTGAGCTGAATGACAGTGTTTCTCTTCTTCTCATGGCTGGGGAAAAACAATCTTATGTAAAGAAATCAGAGAGGACAAGAGAAGTAATTGAGCACCTAGTGACTGAGGATCTGGCATCAGACTGTAGGTAACTGCATGCGTGCATGCTAAGTCCCTTCAGTCGTGTCTGACTCTCTGTGACTCCATGCATCATAGCCCGCCAGACTCCTCTGTCCATGGAATTAATTCTCTAGGCAAGAATACTAGAGTGGATTGCCATTTCCTCCTCCAGGGAATCTTCTCCCTGTAGGTAACTAAGGTTGACCATATCTTGTTATCTGGTTCTCAAAGAAAAAAGTGAAACTGTTAGGGCTCAGTTGTGTCTGACTCTGTGTGACCTCATGGACTGTACACACCAGGCTCCTCAGTCCATGGGATTCTCCCAGCAAGTATACCGGAGTGGGTAGCCATTCCCTTCTGCAGGGAATCTTCCTGATCCAGGGATCGAACCCAGGTCTCCTGCATTGCAGGCAGATTCTTTGCCATCTGAGCCACCAGGGAAGGTTCCCAGGTAGAGGTCAATTCTCTCATTTATTGGGTGGACTATTCCACAGTGACTGAAGCAATGTCTCCACTAGTGTACTAGTATGCTCCTGCTAGGGGGTGGGGGTGGGATTGAAACAGCTGTTTACTCCTTCAACCCCAGAATTTAAAGATTGCTCAAAAACAGTATCACAAACATTATCAAAACAACTCCACACCATTATTTCTTTCCCATACATGAATACTATTGTAAATCTTATTTCTAAATTGAAGTGTATTTCACACTAGGCTTGAGTATGATTATTACTACAATGATTATAAGGAAAGAAGGCAATATGACTTTTCCATAAGGTATCGAGTCTTTTTAATATCTCAACAGTTTGAATAAAAATTGTATTAAATGTGTCAAGGAAAATGCTGATCATTCCCGTAAAACATATTTTTATAACTGTATGATTCAATCTTTTTTACTTTTCATTCATAAAGAGTCACACAAGCCTATATTGAGCCCCTATTATTTTCCAGATGAGTTATACACAGAGATGATGAATAAAACATGGCCCCTGCCTTCAAGAAGTTCTCATTCTATGTTGAATTCTCTATTCCTGGAATACATGAGTCAATTGAAAATAAAAATGGAATAGAATTCAAGTTTCAGGTAGTGTAAATCTGAGAGAAAGTATATTCCAATTTTTTCTCTAAATGAAATTTTTCTAATTTTCAGACTTAATGAATGAACACACTTTCCCCCTCCTCATTCAATATATTTGTTTCAATTCCTTCTTAGAAACATTTCACTCATTACTCTGGAGAATTTTAAATTATTTCTAAGAATAAAATAAATGTCAAATAAGTGTTTAAATCATATGTAAATTTCAACATGGAATTGCTGTTGGCTAACGTACAAGGCTGTTATGGCCCCATTCTCAAATAATAGATGTCACAGGAAATGAAAATTATCCACAGGTGGTTGCTGTTCAGTCACCCAGTCATGTCCAACTCTTTGCGACCCCATGGACTGCAGCACACCAGGCTTCCCTGTCCATCACCAACTCCCGGAGCTTGCTCATTCTCATGTCCCTTGAGTCAGTGATCCCATCCAATCATCTCATCCTCTGTCACCCTCTTCCCTTCCTGACCTCAATCCTTCCCAGCATCAAAGTCTTTTCCAATGAGTCAGCTCTTCTCATCAGGTGGCCAAAGAATTGGAGCTTCAGGATCAGTCCTTAAAGGTTGAATGGAGTGTGTGTATTACAGTAAAACAGTCACCGTATATACGGTTGAGAGCACACATATAACCAGGAAGTCTGCCCTGTCCACACTTCTGTCTTGGCTATCTAGCCGTTGAGAACCTCACTGAGAATGGCAACATAAAAAGAACACCACATGTAAATCAAGCAGTTGCTAAGTACCAATTGAACTTCATTTAATGACACCAGATTGGGACAAAATTTGAAAAGCTTTTTAAGCGGCCCTGACACAGTAAAGAATAACATGGTAAAACAGAAAGACATTAAGATATCTTTCAAAGGGTTAACTTAAGCGTGCCTGCAAGAATTAGCTTCTGAGTATTTCTGATCTCTTGTTTTTCTGATTTGAATCTGATTAAATAATTTTAGGTTTAAAAAATCATGAAATTAAGGACTTCCCTGATGGTCCTGTGCTTAAAACTCTGCACTTCCAATGCAGGGGCAGAGTAGGTTTGATCCCTGGTCTGGGAACTAAGATAACACATGCAGAATGGCATGGCCAAAAGAAAAAAAAAAATCATGACATTGGAAGAAACATCCAAAAGGAGTGTAGACCGCAGTCAACATTTAACATCTAGCATGGTGTATCTCCAATAGCAGACACACTATTCATTCGTTATTTACCAAATATTGCCAATATGTATCCAGAATATAACTAGGGCTCCAAGTGGCAAAGAACCTGTCCAGTGCTGACTGAAAGAAGCAGCATCCAACAATAGATATGAAGTGCATATTTTTAATCCCTCTCAAGAATATACTAAAGACAAGAGTACATTCGAATTGTTCAGTGCAGTTTCCTTTTATTATAAAGTTCTTTCTTCTGTCAATACTTTTGACAAAATTGGGGCATGGAAATAAACTCCTCTGATGATGGAAGTAGCAGAGGGGGTGAAAATTTTCAAAAATAATCTTATGCACCCAAGGTAATCAACATATTTTGGGGAAATTATGTTCACTTTATACTGTTACTAATTGGAGACACACAAAACAGGTTTGGCACGTTAAAAGTTCTGGTACTCCTGCAGCAAAGAAACAGGTTAATATTAAAAACTCGTAGGTTTTGTGGTCAACACTGTGAAACACTATTTCATGTGACATCTATTAATACCTCACAGGATGCACGTCAGTAAATGTTAGAGTTAAGACATCTTAAGCTCCATGAACCACAGCATCTCTCTCGTGCTTCCTGTGCCCTGGTTTTTCACAGCATGTATAGCCTGTATAATCCTGAAATCAAGACAGCCAGAGACCTGTAAATGAGGCAGTACAGCAAAATTATTGATAAAGCACTTTCTGTCTGTAAAGGATGAGCCCAGCACACTTGCTGGTAAGTGGTACAGGTTGTAATACAGAAGGCAAGACCTTTTTGATCCCAAATGGATTTTCCCCCCCTCTCTGACTTCTGTGTTGAGAGAAGGTGCTAGAGATAAGACGGAGTAAGATATTTTTAGCACAGAAGCAGCTCTTCATGAGACAGACACCTTTAGGGAAATACTGCAGGCAGCTACGAGATTTTACTCTATTTAGCAAATGTGCATAGGAGTTCAATACCTGTTTGTTGAGTGAATCGATGTTGAAAAGATTAAATGACATGAGTGCAGAGTACCATGGGGAATGTAACTGGGTGTCGGTTCTCACTACTGCTTTTGATTCAAATGGCTTAGTGCCAAAAATGACAACATAAAACAAAATAACCTCAAGATGTGATTCTTTTCTTATTTTTCCTCCCCAACACCAGGTCAACTATGATTTCTAACTCTTTATGTCACTAACATTCCACACTCCATTCTTTGACACATTTGAAAAATATGGAACTCAAAGAAGTTAAGCAAATTTTCCTAGCTCATTCCACTAATGAGGAAAAAACAGATTCAAAATCAAAAGCCTTTGCCTGTCTTCACCAGTAAGTCTCATATTTACTCTGCTGAAGGTAAAGCCAAAAATAATTTCTAAGCCACCATTAACCTTTAACTGCAGCACCTTTGTAGGGCATTAACAATTCCTATCACATCTATGGCTCTTCCTTTTCTCTTTATGCATTTAAAGAGATACGATTTCCCAATGAGCCGCTGTGCCAAGCAATTGAATACTGCAGGTCCTGTCACCAAGAGGAAATGCATTTTCAATATCATAATGGAAGTCGATGGGAAAATGGGATTTGCTTCACAGGAATTTGCCAGCTTTGCTGGAATTCATTCAATGCATAAGTTAGTAGAAACCTTTGATGTAGAGAGCAATGGAATAAATTCCTCAAATCAGTTATTGAATATTACTAGGCATCCTGAAGGCAGTGCCCATGTCTTCTTGTTCATCTGTGTATCTTTCAAGGTAGAGTTCTTTGGACCTGATGTTTAATAATTGCCTGACAGAAATAAATTCTTTGAAGAGGATGCATGGTCTACAGAAGGTACAGAAGGTTGAATAGAAGGGCAAGGGTGGGACTTCCCCGGTGGTCCAGTGGTCAAGAATCCACCTGTCAAGGCAGGGGTCATAAGCTCAATCCCTGGTCCAGGAAGATCCCACGTGCCACGGAGCAGCTAAGCCCTTGTGCCACAGCTACTAAAACCAAGCACCTAGAGGTGGTGTTCTGCAACAAAAGAAGCCATTGGAGGGAGAAGCTGGAGCACTGCAATTAGAGTGTAGGCCCCGCTCACAGCGACTAGAGAAAGCCCAGGTCAAGCAACGAAAACCTAGCACCAGCAAAAATAAAATAAATACATAAATAATTAAAAAATAAAGAAAGGCAGGGGCAAGTCATGTGATGTCTGTTAGAGATCCTTAGGATTTTATCTCTTCTATGTAAAGAAAAACAGCTAATGTGTAGTACCTCACATGATTTTCTCAAAGTGAAAGTGTTATTTGCTCAGTCGTGTCCGACTCTTTTCAACCCCAAGGACTTTAGGCCACCAGACTCCTCTGTCCATGGAATTCTCCAGGCAAGAATAGTGGCATGGGTTGTCATTCCCTTCTCCAGGGGATCTTCCTCATCCATGGATCAATCCCAGGTCTCCTGCAGTGCAGGCTGATTCTTTACCATCTAAGCCACCAGGGAAGCCCCATCTTCTCAAAATGGAAATCAAACTGTATCACTTCTGTGACTAAGCATAGAGTGAAAATTGGGAAGGGATGTGGATACAAGGAAATGGATGGATGCAAGGAAATCATCTGGAATAGCTTTTTAACAATTCATGAAAGTAGCTGATCATTTGGACCCCAAAGGTAGAAGAGGAAAGACTGGTCGGTGGAAGAACATGACATATTTAGAATGTAAATCTTCACAGAGCATAGTAATGCTTCCATATTTCTGGTTGTTTGCTTTTTTTCCCCCTCCATCTACTTGAGGATTTTTTCTGTCCCAGAATACTATTAATTTTATTTGTTGTTCTTTGTGTAAATATATTTAAAAAGTATATCATATTATTATTAGTAGAAAACTAGTATTATAAATACTAGCTCTTATCTCCCCAAATCTCTGAGTATGACACCAATTCTATCTTACTTAAAAAACAGAGACTGTTTCAGCATTACCTGTGAAGATATGCTATGACTGTGTGGAGATACAGTCTTTCAAATATCAAAGCACTGACAGCTAAACAAAGAATAACTATTATCAAAAGACACCGTTTTCTTTAAAATTACATTGGTCAACTTCATACAGTCATCTCGGTTCATGTACTGTGTTTGGAACAAATACTTCCCCTACTGACTGACGAGTGGGGTCTTCCACTCGGATGAAATCTTCTCATGGCAGGGCTTCCCGCTTCCCCCATCTCAGGAGGACCTTTCCAAGTCAACTGACCACCTCTCATCTATCTTCTGTGGAGAAAGGAGGTATAAAAAACTAGATATGGTGCTTGTCCCTCTTGGTTTCACATCCTCTCCCCTACTCAGCATCTCCTCTAAGCAATTCCTCTAGTGCCAGCCCCAACAGTGATTTTAATAGGATGCTCTTTACAATGACTAGCAAAGGCCTTTACACATCTCTGCATCCCTAGAACTCAAAATGAAACTTGCAGACTTTCCTGATAGTCCAGTGGTTAAGAATAAGCCTGCCAACGCAGGGAACATGGGTGGCCCAGGAAGATTCCACATGTCATGGGGCAGCTGAGCCCGCGCTCCACGAGTACTGAGCCTGTTGCTCCAGAGCCCGGGAGATGCAGCTACTGAAGCCCACACACGCCAGGGCCCATGCTCCACAATAAGAGAAAGCCCGCGAGTAGCAAAATAGACCCAGCACAACCAAAAATAAATAAAAATAAATGTAAAATGTTAAACATTTATTGTTTAAAACTTAAACTTGCCTCATGATAAATACTCTAAACAAACTTGCAGAACACACAAAAAAATTTCTGGAGAGTCAGTTCTTGTGCACATAGTTATCCACTGTTTGAAAATTGAGTCCCAATCTTTATGGGAAAAGTGAAACATCTAAATAATAATGTACATATCTGTAAACATAAACTCTGTCTGGTAGTAACAACAATAAAAGAGAACACATAATGAGCTAACACTAATGTTGTATTTCAACAGTAACCATCTCAAGTAGGTATTAACTCTGTTTAACAAATGAGGAAGTAAATGAGAGGAAAAGGACTTAACCAAGACCACAGACCTAATGTTTAAGAAATGAAATCCCACCTAATGAAGATCATGCTAACTTCACTGCAGAATACTGACATTTACAGAACCGAGTGGATTCTAGCTTTTCATTAAAATGACCTAGTATCTCATAGACATAACATTCATTTGTTTCCTAGTTTTAATTTTTTTACTGATATATATTTTTAAAGTTTTACATAATGTGGCTGAAACATGGTTGCAAAGAACTGAGGATAACTTTAAAGAGGAAATTTGTTAGCACAAAAGATTTTTTGATATTCTGTAGTAGGTAATCAAACCATCTCCATTACAATGGCAAGTATCTTATAAAAATGTGTCTTATAGGGCTTCTGGGAAATTTAAAGCTATTTGGTTCTCTCCAAATGTTTAAATACTGGAAGTATCATCTGACTGGTTAATGCCCACACATAGACAGTCTAGTTATCAAAGTTGCCATGTGGGACAGCAAAAAGCTATTCCACACTTCAAACAAGTAGAAATGAGTCCCATAGTAAGATAATTTAAATCCCTTTATTTACTAACAACATCGGCTTAAGTATCTGATCACGTAAGTTAAATTTGTTTACTAATAAAGAAATGATTAGAATGTGTTTAACTTTCTTTAACACAAATTCCCATGTGTACTTTAATAATTAGACAAACAGTATCAGTCCTGTAAATTAGCTGCTCAAAAAACTACACATGCACACACATTCACACATATACACTTTAACTATAAATATATCCATACTGAAAGTTAAAAATGATAAATTTAATTTGATCCCATTTCTTGAAAGTTTTCATTGCATAACAGAAGTGTTTATTTGGTTTTAAAGCAGGCAAGACAGCCTTTGAAAAAGCAGGAGACTCACAAAGCAAAATCTTAAGGTAAACTTAGAAAGAATATCTGGAATTGACTCAAATAATCACTAGACACTAATAAAATTCATCTTGGAAAAAGGAAGGCGTGGAGGTAAATTTACATTGTATTTTATTATATTCTTTAATGCTATCTAATTTCCAAACAGCGGACCCAAGGTAATGCAAATTCTATTTTATGAGAGCAAATTAAGCCTAGTTTGCATAAACACAAAGCAGTATCTATTTTTTCAGTAAAAATACCAAGTCCCTGAATGGTATTTTTATGATACTACTTAACAAGTTTGTACTTCTTTGGCAAGAAGTTGTTTTACTTCTAAAGTATAAAACAGAAAATTTTAAAAAGGGAATAAAAAGCTAAGTGAAAATGCTCAATTCTGTGCAGTTCATTCCAATTACAATAGTGATTTTAGTGGTTGCTTTTTTTCACCCTGCACCCACAGAGACATACTTCAAGTACTTGAGGCAGAAGGTCCAGCCTCCAAGAGGTGTGGAGGGTCCTTAAAGCTAACTATTGTATGATTACTTGCACTGTCTTTCCACCCAGTTTTATCCTTTATTTTGGTCAAGGCAGTACATGCTCTAGATCAGTCCTCCTGTTAATAAGTGTGAAGTAGTCAGTGCGTGTTTAACACAATGCAGATGCTCCACTGAAAACATTAGTTGTTCCTGGGTGATTGAGTATTTCTAACTGATTTTCAGAGAAGATTAGGCATTAATGTAATATTGCCTAGCAAATCATTTCAGCAGAAGCAAGTTAGTGGAAGTGGTTATATATTCAAAATTAGGTTTTGGCCAATTGATTCTTAATTACACAATCAGGGGCTCAAGAAATCAAAGTTAATCGTCCTTTCTCCTCCCTTTAGACATATAGATACACACACACACACACACACACACACACACACACACACACACACACACACACACACACACACACCAGGAAAAGTTCTAGCTGTTCGTAGGAATCAAAGCATATCCTGGCAGTATTTGTCTAAGAATAAAGCTTCAAATGTCTAAGCAAGACCACCTACAGTCTATCTGATTGTTCCCTTCAAGGAAGCCAGAAAGAATGTCGATTTAAGAGCCAGGAGCAGCAGCTAAGTGTAGTTTAAAAAGAGCACATTGGAAACCCTCCCTATCTGTCAGGTTCACCATTTCTGTGAAAAAGAACACCAGCTAATGTGACTTCAAGAGACTCCAACTATTTAAGTAGCCATTCAGCTCAGGTACAAGGAAAAAAAAGAGTGTAGGATTTAAGGATGGGAACAAAAGGACTGATAAATATATGAAGAACCATATATAGACGTGTAAACACATACACTCAAGCATGTGCTTTCATTTGCTCTGGTCCAGCCACACATGCTGCCTGAATGACAATTTTTCTTACGACACAGATCTTTTGAATTTCGTATTTTCTTGATGCATGAAATACTTTGCACGTGAATCTTTACAGAGCTGATTTCTTACCCTTCAGGTTATAGCCTAGATATAACCCCACCTCTGCTAAGCACCATATTTAGAATCCTTTCTTCCTTGTCCCATTCATCCTCAGTATGTCTTTTCCTTTAGCTTTATAGCCCTTAGAACCCAGCACAACGCCTGCCTATACTAGACACCTGATACAATTTTCTGTTAGTGTCAGGCACTCCCCTGAACAGGTAATTCTATTAGGACAGTGAATGGCTACACATGCTGGAATATAATTGTGCACTGACTATATTTTAAATTGTTCTAGAGACTGCATATATGCGGAATAAAACACTACAGACATCCAGAAATAAAATATGTGCCTGTCCTCGAGAACTCCTGTCTAGTGGGAGAGGACACAGAGCAAACTACATGCATGGTACAAGATAAGAAAACACAGAGGGGAACTTCCCTGGTGGTCCAGTGGTTAAGACTTCATCCTCCAATGCAGAGAAGATGGGTTTGATCCCTGGTTGGGGAGCTAAGACAACCAGAAGCCTCGGGCCAAAACCAAAACAGAAGCAATATTGTAACAAATTCAAGAAAGACATTTTTTTTTAATGGTCCACTTTAAAAAAATCACAGAGGATTAAGGGACTTCAGAAAAGGGAAGACAAGCATGAGGCAGGCAAAATTCCAGAGGTTGGTGATAGATTAGGAGGGTCTCCAGAGACTCAGCTCAATAAAACAGAGCTTGGACGTGCTCTCCAGTCAAAAGAGAAAGCAAATATGCAGGTCTGAAGTTATGAGAATTTTTTGATCTATCTGAAAGATGAATTTATCTATATGAGTGTGGCAATATGTGGGAAAACGGCTAAACAAAGCAGAGCTGTATCCACATAAGAAAACGATATTGTCACATCTATCCATAACACCAATACAATAAAACTCTACAATCCTTATAATTCAGGTCAAGGCTTGTCAATGTGTCAAAGCCTTTTCCCACCATGCCTGTTGACCTGCCATTCTGTAGAGACAAGAATGTGAGAGACAAGAGCATGGGTTCTGAAGTCAAAATCGTTGACAAGAATCTCAGTCTCCCACTTTTCTGTCTAACGCCATCCATTTGGAGAGTTATGGGCTCACCCTCAGTTCCTCCATCCATAGTCCAGGGTAGGGATGAACAGGAAATTTCAAAACAGTCTTAGGAAGCAAGGTGATGCACATGAGCAGATCTGCACAAGGAGTGTCATGTAAATCTCGATAAATACATTCATCATGCTCCAAAAACATTCATCATGCTCCCAAACAACTTCCTTACTTTGTGCACATCTGAGGTTATTTACTAAAAGCAGTATTTCAGAGACAATTTGCTTATCTACTCAACAGTGTGACTGGGAAAGCTCTCCCTGATCGGGGCCTGACCAAAGCCCCAGGCACAACCCTTCACACCACTTCGCTTTCACACATACTGTTTGCTGTCTCTACCTGAAGTTCTTTCTCTCATTTGCCCAACTCCTGATTTTCCTTGCTGTATGACACAGGGAACTCAAAGCTGATGCTCCATGACAATCTAGAGGGGTGGGATGGGGACGGAGGTGGGAGGGAGGTTTACGAGGGAGGAGACATGTATATACCCATGGCTGATTCATGTTGATGGCAGAAGCCATCATGGTGTTGTAAAGTAATTATCCTCAAATTAAAAATAAAATTAAATTTTAAAAAGTCAACTTGATTCTTGCTTGTTCCTGAAAATCTTCCTTGACTTTCTGCATCTCCCACCGCTGTCTGACTCCAGTGCCTCCAACACTAAGCCTGTCCATAGGTACTTGTCACTGAGGAAAAGCCAGGGTCTACCGTAATGACTGATTTAAATAACCACATGTCTGGCTGCAAACCAACTACATCATTTGTGATGCTCATTACAAAATGAAAACAGAAAGAAAAAAAACCTAAAATATGAAATGGCTTTCCTGGTGGCTCCAGTGGTAAAGAATCTGCCTGCAATGCAGGAAAGGCAAGTTTGATCCTGGAGTCGGGAAGATCCCCTGGAGAAGGGAACGGCAACTCACTCCAGTATTCTTGCCTGGAGAAACCCATGGACAGGGGAGCCTGGCAGGCCATAGTCAATTCGTGGGGCCACACACAAAAAAAGACATGACAGCAACTAAAGAACAACAAAAATATGAAATATTTCCCTTTCTTCCACTTAGTTCTTGTGGCTTATATGCTTGCTCCCTCCTCTCAACAGACTTGAATCACAAAACTTAAGAATTCCCAGATTGACATCAGGGAATGAACCCAGGCATGGGGGCCCCTTCTGAGCAGCAGAGACCTGTGTGACACCATGGATTTTTTTTTCCAGTTTATTTTAATTGGAGGCTAATTGCTTTACAATATTGTGGTGGTTTTTGTCATACATTCACATGAATCAGCCATGGGTGTACATGTGTTCCCCATCCTGACCCTCCCTCCCACCTCCCTCCCCAACCCAACCCCATGGA
>SJYV01029949.1:679683-755533 GCA_006410875.1 Neotragus pygmaeus
GAGTAGGTAGCCTTTCCCTTCTCTGGACAGAGCCTCTCCCATTTCCATCACGTGATCCCATGGATCTGCTGTTTGAGGAAATTCCTGGGCACATCGATTGCAAACCCAGTTAGACTTGAGCTGCTAACCTAAAGCCCTGCTCCTAATACTGTTGAACATAATAAGCTGTGACTTAAAATTGGTGCTCATTCTTTTCCTTCAAAGACTAAAATAAATAAATAAATAAATAAATATGTGCCATTCCTTCTGTTTTTGTGAGAAAAGTATGGTATAACTTGACAAAATGGAACACGGGTATAAAATTGCAGAAAATAAAAAATAAGCCTTTTCCCAAGTTCACCTCTCAACCCTGCCTGAGGCAATCATTGATAACTTGCCCCAAGTGCCTATTTCCAGACGTTTTCTGTCTTCATCCACCTTAGCATGCATGTAGCATTCATTTTCTTTTTAAAATGGGAGAAACAAAGCACACACTTGCAGCATCTTTTGACCTTTCTGCATTTAATCGGCTTTAGAAATCCGTTACCACACTGTATCCAGATCAATTTGGCATGTTTAACAGTTCTATACCAATCCAGGTCAGTTCAGTCGCTCAGTCCTGTCTGACTCTTTGCGACCCCATGGACTGCAGCTTACCAGGCCTCCCTGTCCATCACCAACTCCTGGAGTTTACTCAAACTCATGTCTATACCACTCCATGATACACAAAAAAACATACTTTACCTTAAGAAGTATTTCTTTGACAAACATTCATTCTTCGCTCCCTACCCCCACTCCCATTAAGAGGCAGGGAAAATTTCAGAAGATTAGAGCTGTTTGGTATCTCATGCTGCTACTACTGCTATTTAGTCCCTAAGATGTGTCCCACTCTTTTGTGACCCCATGGACTGTGAGATTTCCCAGGCAGGAATACTGGAGTGGGTTGCCATTTCTTCCTCCAGGGGATCTTCCTGACCCAGGGACTGACCCACATCTCTTGCATCTCCTGCATTGGCAGGCGGATTTTTACCACTGAGCTACCAGGGAAGCCTAGTTGTTATCTCACACTTAATACCTTACTATGGGAATAAGGGGGTGGGGGCACTTCCCCAAAGGCTCAGCAGTAACTGTAACGAATCTGCCTGCAATGCAGGAGCCACAGGAGACTCAGGTTCGATCCCTGGGTAGGAAGATCCCCTAGAGAAGCGCCTTGCAACCTACTCCAGTATTCTTACCTGGAGAATCCTGTGGACAGAGGAGCCGGGTGGGCTACAGTCCATAGAGTCACAAAAAGGTAGACACAACTGAACTGACAGGATGCACGCACCCATGGGAATATGGGAAATGGATTCTTTCCCCAGAATGAAAACCAGAGAGGGAACGTAAGGAGAATTTGTGGTAGGACAGGTACAAGAGTGGTCCCCAGCACACCCCTCTCCACTTCCCCACTATTCCAACAAGACGATCAGTGAGGTGACTGACAAAAAAGATCTAAAATGCTTCTTTATATTTGTCACATACCCATGTCATTTACAGCATTCTTACTTTTTCTTTAAGTTGACTTTTTGCTCAAATTTATTTCACAAGAAAACTTTATGTCACTACTGTAACAGAAAACCTATATCACATGCCATAAGTAACTGTAATCATAAAAATAAATTCCACAAAATCAAAGCAATGTGATTAAGTTCCATCTAGATGCTGTAGCCTGCCAAAGTCTCTAAGAAAGGAAGGAGGGGAACTTGAGGTCCAAGGAGGTGTTTCAGTTTAGTTGCTCAGTTGTGTCCAATTCTTTGCGATCCCATGGACTGCAGCACGCCAGGCTTCTCTGCCCATCACCAACTCCCAGAGATTGCTCAAACTCATGGTGTTGCTGCTGCTACTACTGCTAAGTCATTTCAGTCGTGTCCGACTCTGTGCGACCCCAGAGACGGCAACCCACCAGGCTCCCCCATCACTGGGATTCTCCAGGCAAGAACACTGGAGTGGGTTGCCATTTCCTTCTCCAATGCATGAAAGTGAAAAGTGAAAGTGAAGTCGCTCAGTCATGTCCAACTNGACCCCAGAGACGGCAACCCACCAGGCTCCCCCATCACTGGGATTCTCCAGGCAAGAACACTGGAGTGGGTTGCCATTTCCTTCTCCAATGCATGAAAGTGAAAAGTGAAAGTGAAGTCGCTCAGTCATGTCCAACTCCAAGCGACCCCATGGACTGCAGCCTACCAGGCTCCTCTGTTCATGGGATTTTCCAGGCAAGAGTACTGGAGTGGGGTGCCATTGGTATCCAACAATCTTATCCTCTGTTATTCCCTTCTCCTTCCGCCTTCAACCTTTCCCAGGATCAAGGTCTTTTCCAGTGAGTCAGTTCTTCACATCAGGTAGCCAAACCTTGGGAGCTTCAGCTTCAGCATCAGTACTTCCAAGGAATATTCAGGACTGATATCCTTTAGGACTGACTGGTTTGATTTCCCTGCAGTTCAAGGGACTCTCAAGAGTCTTCTCCAACATCACAGTTAAAAAGCAACAGTTCTTTGGCACTTAGCTTTCTTTATGGTTCATCTCTCACATCCATCCATACGTGACTACTGGAAAAACCATGGCTTTGACCAGACGGGTCTTTGTTGGCAAAGTAATGTCTCTGCTTTTTAATACACTGTCTAAGTTTGCCATAGCTTTTCTTCCAAGGAGCAAGTATCTTTTAATTTAATGGCTGCAGTCACCATCTGCAATGATTTTGGAGCCCAAGAAAATAGTCTCTCACTGTTTCCATAGTTTCCCCATTTATTTGCCATGAGAGACGTGTTAATCTCTCTGTTTAATAGTAGCCAAAGACTAACAATAAACTAAGAGTATCTTCTCCACTGTGATAAAGACTGATAGACAAGGGAAGAGAGAATGACTGACGAAATAAAAACTACCTATTTTCTCAAGTCTTTCCCAAGTTCCATAATTTCTGGAATTCAGGGAACCAAATATACCAGTAATGTTCATTGTTTTTTGTCTGTTTGTTTGTTTTCTTTCACTGAGAAACTTCTAACAAATCAGATGTAAGTAAATACTTAGAAAGCCACTTTTAAGCTTATTTAAAGCCTCTCTGTCTTGCTTATCTCAACTAAACAAGAGGCAGTTAATGGCAACACAATTAAACCCTTGGGTATTTCTCTCTGGAAAGTCCTTCAAAGCTCACCTATTTACAATGAGAACAGGCTTAGATGGGGGAAGATACTTGGCTGTAGTTCAGCCCTTGAGTGGGTCCCTGGCCCTGGTCAAAGCACTGCCTCCTTACAGGTCTCAGTCTGCCCCAGAAAAAACAGGAAGTCGATTACCGCCTTACTCTCTCCTTCTCTATAAATTAGCATGAATGCTCTCTCCTGGGTTAACTCTTCGCCCTACAGATGGTTACTGGTTACCTTTCTTTTTCCATACTACCTCTCTGCTCAATAGAAGATGAATCAATTTTTTTTTTTAAATGCTAAGTACTTTGCAACCTTTTTTGCTTAAAATTCTCCCATGGCCTTCCTGTGCACAAAGCAATAAAATCTGGATTTCTACAGTGGGTAATTTGGTCTGCATAACCTGGCCTCTAACACAAAAGTATTTTAGTTCCTCCTATGCATCTAGCTCTTTCCTAACTCTCTCTGCCTCAAAGCCTTTGATCATGCTGTTCTCTATGTATAAAATATATCCCATCTCCACCCCAATCAGCTGCTCTTTCTACAGCATTTGGTGTTGAGGTTAGAGACAAAAGCGTTCAAACTATAAGAAAAAGCAGGTTCAAATTCCCTCAAATGGGCATTGTGGTCTAATTAAATGTCAAAAGTGATCCCTTTAAGACCTCATCTAAACTAGACTATCCTGTTGTTCAGTCACTAAGTCATTTCCAACTATCCCTACCCACTGGCTATTTTCTATTCACATCCTGTTTGTTTCATGGTCAACCAACTTCCCATCCTGACACTTAAATTATTAATGTGCTTACCTTCTCTTAGGGGAGGCAGGATCCAAAACGAATCATCTTTCCCTAAAGGCTACAGTCACTTCAATATGATAATTATGGAATCCCCAGAGCCAGCACAAGACCTGGCACAGAAGAGCCGTTTCACTTAAGCTCATTAAATGTCTCCAACAAGAGACACACTTACGACTCCCAAAGTTCATGATAGCCAAGTATCCTAAGCTTGATATTTAGTTACTCAGTTTTCTACATGCCCTGGCTCTTAAAAGCCTAAACAAAAAATTCTAAAATGAGCTCATACAAACTCATGGTGACCCTTCCTTATCTTCAGCTACCAAGTAAATGTAATTCTAAGTAAAAGAAAATCAAAAGAACGAAAGAACCTACAAACACAAAAATATGTGAGTGTGTGCAAAGTCACTTTAAACATGTCCAACTCTGTGATCCAAAGGACTGACCAGGCTCCTCTGTCCATGGCATTGTCCAGGCAAGAATACTAGAGTGTGTTGCCATGCCCACCTCCAGGGGATCTTCTCAACCCACTGATCGAATCTGCAAACTCTTAAGTTTTCTGCCCTGGGAAGCAGGTTCTTTACCACTAGCACCACCTGGGAAGACCATATCATATATACCTAGGATCCTCTTACAGGTGGCTGCCTTTCTGCTAAAACATGCTGACAAGGACCAAGGTGGCACTAGTGGGCATTGGGGAGCACAGCCACTACATATTTCCACCTAGGTGTTCTCATTTGCAAACAGGCACTTGTGTGAAAAAGGCCCCTAACACATGTTAATCCTTTCCATTTGCAATGACTCTAGAAAAACATGCAGGGTGAATGCATATTTGTGAATTACCCTTCTGTTTACACAGGAATCCTACTGGCTAATTGTTCCTACACCTTGNAACAGGCACTTGTGTGAAAAAGGCCCCTAACACATGTTAATCCTTTCCATTTGCAATGACTCTAGAAAAACATGCAGGGTGAATGCATATTTGTGAATTACCCTTCTGTTTACACAGGAATCCTACTGGCTAATTGTTCCTACACCTTGATCACAAATGTGACCCTATCAAAGGATTAGTAAAATTGGCTTCTTGAGATGAGAAAACATGATTTCAAAATTCAGGATGAATTATCCATTAAAATGAATGTTCATTGGTTTTAACACAAAAGGCCTTGTTAGGCTGAACCTCTTCATTGGAAATGTTGCTTTGAAAAGAATAGGATAAAGCAGTTCTCTATTCTGCATTCTTCTTATACTTCTTTCATACAAACAAGAGGGGGGAATAATTTGAGAGCAAACTAACTTGTCTACTGATATAATTTATCCATGAAAGGAAAACAAACAGTGTGGTCATTCAGAAACAAAGACACACACAAATGCACATACACATGCCCCCCCCCCACACACAATATGTACATAAATATTTATAATTACTAATTTTTATCTCCTAGGTAGAAAACTGGCACTCCAAAACATCCACTGCATTCAGAGCTCTGCGCTGGGGTCGTTACATTATCTCATTTATTACTCAAAGCAATCATAAAAATACAGGCAGACATTTTCACTTCAGAGAGAAGGAAACCAAGTCTTAGAAAGGATAAAATACAAGCCCATGTCAAGTCGTTTGCAAAAGATGTTATTGTTTCTGTTTAGCCACTAAGTCATGTCTGAATATTTTGCAACCCTATTGACCGTCGTCACCTGCCAGGCTCCTCTGTACATAGGATTTCCCTGGCAAGAATACTGGACTGGGTTGCCCCTTCCTTCTCCTGAGTATCTTCCTGACATGGGGCTCGAACACGTGTCTCCTGTGTATCCTGCATTGGCAGGTGGATTCTTTCCCACTGAGCTACCTGGGAAACTTGTAAAAGAATACACATGCCGGCAGATCCCACATATGGTTGACTCCAAATAATGTACAGGTTTTAGCTCTCTCTTTCCAATACCATCACATTCCCACCCATCATGTTAATACTGATCATTAGTAACCTAGTGAATCTCATGCTGGGGTTAAAATATTCATATTACTTATATCACAGTTGGACTTAAGTAGAGACATGACTTTAAGGCCAGTGATTTTTTTAACTAGAACCAGACTTGCTTGGAGGATAGTTTTATGCAGATTCCTGTGATCAGCTCAAGAAGGAAAAAAAAAAAGATGTGAACAGGAGTTCTTACATGTGGCCCAGAAACTACTCTGTAAAAACATATCAATGATGTATGCATTTGAAGGTTTTCTCTCCTCCTTTTATTTCCACTGGACTATTGATTCATAGGTCATGATCTTCTTTCCTACTCTCATTCACCACATTCTTGTCACTCAGGGAATTATGCCCATTTTAAAGATGATAAAGGTTATCTTAAAGCAGTAAGACTCAGGGCAGGTAAAGGGCATAATCTTGAGTCCAACACACTATTATTTGGCTGTAATCACAGTCCTCTCCATCTGCATATCTTTACTCTCCCTTCCACTTGAAAGAAAGTATTAAATACACCGTCAAATAAGGTGGATCACTGCAAGAAAAGCCTCGCTTTGAGAGGAAAAGCTCTCATTGAACATGATCTGAATAGAATTTCTGCAGCTTAATTTAATAAATGAGGCATCGTCTTTAGACTCTAAGCATAATAAACTCTCATTTGCATTGACTGGCTTCATAAATTCATGCTGTTAAAAACCTGTTTCTGTCAGGGCTGGCCCTGGCCCCCACAGCTTTCACTCACTTTCCAGTTTTGAGCTGCAGAAGAGTTTGCCCATCACAAGCGTCAGCTATCATTAGTTCGCTTCCTTTAGCACCGCTTGGAAAAGCGGCAGGAAGTCTGACAGGATGCAGGCTGCTCATCTCAAACAAGTTTTCCTCTGCTCTCAGAAAGGGTGGGGGGCTGGTCCCTGTCTTGCTGCACCACAAATTGACTCTCATTCTTGGCAAAAGACTACAGAAAAATGTTGAGAGTCCAGGATTTTTTGAAAAACACCTAGTTACTGTTTGGATTTACATGCATTAAAAAAAAAAAACAAAAACAAAAAACAAGAGCAGAATGAATCTTCTCAGGGAGTTATGTATTTAAGAAAANCATTCTTGGCAAAAGACCACAGAAAAATGTTGAGAGTCCAAGATTTTTTGAAAAACACCTAGTTACTGTTTGGATTTACATGCATTAAAAAACAAAAACAAAAACAAAAAACAAGAGCAGAATGAATCTTCTCAGGGAGTTATGTATTTAAGAAAAAAGAAACATGAAGGTCATTGTGTTGATATGTGTTAAGAACCTTATTTTTCTTGCCCTTAACTTGCAATAATGATGCAAATGACTCAAAATAAATAGACCTCCTCCTGGCGGAGTGATTAGTATGAAGTGAGGATTGGCATCTGACATGAGGGTTCTCAGAACTTACAGAAAGTAACTGGGCACAGACACAGAAAATCACTACCAAGAGTGAACTTCAGTGGCAGACCTGTTGCTGAATGGATTTCTGAGCAGACTGAATCTTCCCTCGAAGCCGCGGAACACTAAAATGGATTTCCGTCTGCATGATGTGGCAGGATAAAATGTGAAGTGTGATTCGGGAGAATAGATTTCACAGCACAGGGTGTTCCCTTATTAAAATCACAGAAGCACAGGCTTGAATTCCGACTCTGACGCTCACTAGCTGTGTGCTTTTGTTCAAGTCACCTACCACTCTGAGTCACAGCTAAATGAATCATGTAATCATATAGTAGTTTGGGTAATGGGGCTATTGCCTGTCTTAGCATGCAGCAGCTCCTTTAAATATTGTTTGCATTTTATTTTGAAATCTATCAAAAACTATCCAGAGTGCAGAGAGATGGGTTTATCTGCGAAATGTACTGAATAACCTCCAGTGTCACTCCCAGCTCCAACAGACTAAAATTCTCTGAATGTCAGACAATAATTCAATTAGATTATGTATATTTTACATTATATATATATATTAATAATTGCTTTCCAATGCATTCATTAATTAACAAAAGATTTATTGAGCGTCTAATAGATTTACTATGTACTGAACAACTGGTGGAGTAAAATGCATATCATGTCATTCCTGATCCCATTACTGTATGTTGCAATCTCTCCAAGTTCAAGGGCATAAATATAAATCTAGTATATGGAAATTCCTTCTTGGCTTCTAAGAACATGAATCAGGCATGGGTCTGTTTTCTAGACATTATTTTGACCCAGAGATAGTTATGTCATTCAAGGCTTCCAATTGTGCTTCTGTAGGACTGATATGTGGGGACTGAAAGGATAAGAAAGCCATTCTTGGGCTTCCACGGTGGCTCAGTGCTGAAGAATCCACCAGCAACTAAGCCCGTGCACAACTACTGAGCCTGTGCTCTGGAGCCCGGGAACCGCAACTACTGTGCCTGCACACCCTAGAGCCCGTGCTCTGCAACAAGAGAAGGCGCCTCCTTGAGAAGCCTTTGCACCGTGAACAGAGATCGCCCCTCCTCACTGCAGCACAGCAACAAAGACCCAGTACAGCCAAAAATCAATCAATCAATAATTTTTTAAAAAGCCATTCTTTTAGTTTGAAGTCCAAATGGTAACAGTAACTTTCTTCAGTGCTATGTTTTGGGCCATCTGCTCATTATTTTACAGAGAGTATCTCGGATCTTCAAAACATTTCTTAAAGATATTCATGATTATCTCCATGTTAAACATTGTACACAATATACCCTGTATTCTACAAGATCGCCTCATTACTAAAGGTAGAATGCTGGACTTCTACCCAAGTCCATAAGATGCCTAATCCATGTATTTTTAATTGCACCAAGATAGTTTGAGCTTAATATGCTGATGTAGATATCTAGGTGGAGCCATTAGCCATGTGATTTAGAAGCTTAAAAAAGAGACCTGGTTTAGAGTTGTGTATTTGTACGTCATTCTGATTGAAATAAAATCCAAACTTCAGGGAAGGATAAGAACAGAAATTCAAGCAGAAAATATCAAAGAATGTCTCTTTTCTTACATGAAAGTTGAAAAAAGATTATGAAAGGCATCGGAAAATGAGAACCAAAGCAGCTACAATTGGATAAACACAGAATCTCCAAAACCAAGAAAGAAACAAGAATGGAGTTCATCGAAGCAAAAAGAAAATGAACACAACTTGTTCACCTCCCTGAGGAGCAGCATAGAGGAAGCTTCTATTTTTGTAGTTGTTTTAGTTTTGGGTGGGAGAGTATAAGCAACATGCATTATTCCTGCAGGCAATGGGAGGTCTGGTGAAAAGGTGAAGAGAGCAAACTCAGGGTGGACTTGTGAGTGTCTCCTTTACTCTGTTAGCAAGAAAAAATGTCTTTTGTCTGAGAACACTGTGTGTCTGTGTATTTGATTCTGTCTTTTAATTGGGCCTAATTCCTACCATGTTCTAACTATTCTTCGCCATAATAACGTGATTGAACTGTGAGCAGAGACGTCACCCAATCAACAGTGACCAGAAGCTTCCCATGGAATATTCTGAGAGTGCTAGGTGATTGATATTGTATATATACACACACACTAGCTGGTATCTCAGAGGTAAGAAATCTGCCTGCCAATATAGGAGCCACAGGTCTCATCTCTGGGTCAGGAAGATTCTCTGGAGAAGGGAATGGCAACTCACTCCAGTATCCTTGTCTGGGAAATCCCATGGGCAGAGAAGCCTGGCAGGCTACAGTACACAGAGTCGCAAAAGAGTCCGATGTGACTTAGCAACTAAACAACAACAACAAAATGTACAAAATAAAAAACCAGCGAGAACATACGGCATAGCACAAGGAGCTTTATTTGGTGCTCTGTGGCGACCTAAATGGGGAGGAAATTCAAGGAAGAAGGAATATATGCATATGTGTGGCTGATTCACTTTGTAGTACAGAAGAAACTAACACAACATCGTTAAGCAACTACACTCTGATTTTAAAAAAATTTAAAAAGAATGCTAGGTGATAATAGAACTCGCTTTCCTACTGTCTTCTGAGTTTGAAAGAAGAGTCAAGCCTAGAGATGTCAAGAACTCTCTTGTTCAGGTGCTTAGCAGAAGTAGTCTACATAAAGATATCCACTCAGAGAAGAAAGCGGAAATGAAATGTGGAGAAAAAGATACAGTGTTCAGTTGAGATATTAAACAACATAAGCCTTTGCAATTAGAGATGGGTCTGGATTTAGAAACTGCTTAAACCAGCTTAAGCCAAAAAGGTGACTATACAACACTTCTGAGTCCTAAATTATACATATGTGATTTCCTGAAGCTTTTCCCACTTCTCCTTCATACCACAGAGTCCATGGTCCAATAAAGCCACATGCACAGGTTGCTAAGAAACCTGGAGTGCAGTCTATGAAAATAACGCTGTGAAGACTAAATAAACCCAGAGACATAAATTCCTGAATGATGATATGCAGAGAAGACCCACAGCTTCTCAGTCTCCAGTTACAGATTAAATTGGCCTAAGATGTACAGTTTGTAAATTGATATCCAAAAATTCTATACTTACTTAACAATTTTTTAAGTTGTTGGTGCATTAAGAACCCCATATCCCCAAAGCCCCCATCTCAAATATCTGAAATAAACTTTAGTTCTTGTGTCCCTCTTCAGCCTTATCTGTCAGGTATGCCTAATTCTCAGACTCACCATTTTTGAGTCACTAAAGCCAGGGCCGAAAATAAGTAAGCCATTTTCATGTACTGCTCATCACAAGAGTTTTATTGTGTAGGTATCATTAGTCCCATTTTGAATTAAATAATCTGAGGTTTAGAGAGTAAATAAATTGACCTAAGAAGCTAGTAATGGGCCTACCTGACACTTCTACACAATAACTCAAGAGGTTATGAACAGGAGAAACATTTAAAAAAAAATGCATTCATGAAGTGAAAAAATATACTTGGCTTTCAATAAAGAGTTTTGGGAAAGGATGCGGCATACACTGAGTTTTACAATAGCCACCCATTAGATAATGGAATGTTTATCAAGTGAATACAGACATCCATCTCTGAACCAGGCTGGTATTTTCATGAGAATGGGGGTGGGTACCAACCCGGAACAGGGATGAGAAATCTGGATATTTAATGGCATCTTTTTCAGTCTGTTAAGCCTGGCAATGCAGAGTACATCTGGCTCACATAAAGTAAGAACTAATGTGAGAAGAGGTGCAAAAGTACCAAGAAATCCAAGACACCCAGTTCTGAAAGTTTTGAATGACTCAGAACACTTTGTGGCACTGTTATTGTTGATATCACAGCTTTTAAGAAGCCTGAAAGCAGATTCAAAAGAAAGAAAATTGTAGATATTCGCAGTCTTCTCTTTAAACTTCCAAAGCACATAATCCATTAAACAGTATAGAAAATATAGAAGCCATATCACAGCAAAGTATGCTCGGCGCATCTTTTTTTGTTTTTTTTTTCAGTGTCTTAAGTGGTACCTTTTTCATGGGCAGTAATTCTAGAAGTTATGACATCCAAGACAATAATACCCAGCGGATCTGAGCTCAGAGTGAGAGTGCTCAATCCCAATTCCATCTGCTTGGGCAGATGGCAAAATACACTGAATTTCTCCACGTCTCCCGGTTCTCAGTGTCCCATCAGCACATTGATTTCCTGATAAGAACATACGGAAGGTTTTGGGCAAAAAAAATAAATAAATAAAAAGGGTTTTGTATTTTCACATTGAGTGTGTTGACAATAAGCCCATGATTCTTTCTGACATGACCTTAAGAGTAACGAATGAATGCTTGTAGGATAACTCTCTTTATAGGAAGAAAGATGTGTATGACCTGAAAATAATAAAAGATGTCAAGTATATTGAAGTACGGTACAAAGAATTTCATTTTATTCTCAGAGTAGCAGGAGACAATCTCAAGAAGCCATAAATCTCTTTGTCTCCCTTTGGATCATCAAGGTTCTGTGATGGTCTATGAGGTTGGGGAGAAAGAGTCATTGACATTAAAAAAAGAAATAGAAAAGAACCACACATGAGCACCTTCTTGCCTATCAAAAGAGACTGCTCAGCATTTTGACTGTGGATATCCAACACAGAAAATCCATACTGCCGTGGTATTTACTGTCCGACATGAACTGGTAGAGTAGGAAGAAAAACAAAAGAACAAAAAAAAAAACTGACCATGAACATAGAGATTGGGCTTAAATTTCAGTTCCACCTAATACCTAGGAAAGTCGATTCTCTGCTGTGTTTCTCTCTGTCAAATGATTGTAATGACCGGCTACCTTAGGAAGTCCAGTGTCGCAATAAGCCAAGCATACGGAATGGCATGTGGTAGTTCATTAGTATGAAGCTCTAATGGTAAGAAATTAAGTGAGATAAAAATAAGGAAGATGACCACATCGCATGACTACAATAGCATGGAAATGCTATTTGTTATTTGATACTTGAAACATTTTAAAACATTTTAAGGTCATAAAAATGATATTACAAAAAACTGATTTAATGAGTGAATTAAACATTCATTCATTTATTTATCCAATTCATATAGTCAATTGGATATTCATCCAAGTCATTTCTGCAAACATTGACAGAAAAGTTAGATCTAGCCCTACGCTTATAAGCTTTCCTTTTAAGGTTAGTTTTTTTGCTTCTAAGGTGAAATGACAAAGCTCTGAGAGACTGATCTCCCGAAGCTAGTAAATGGAAGAACAAGAACATTTCTCACAAAGCCCATGTGCCTACTCAACTGAATGCACGAGGGTAGCACGAAGGAGCTCTCATCGATAATCTGCGTTATAATGGCCAAAGGGGATTTGAAATGTGGGTTCAAGAGGCTGCAGGTTTCTTTCAACGAACGTAGATCAGAACTAATATACACAATGTTGACTGACAGGTAAGTCAGTCTACTCCAGTGCCTGACAAATATGCTCCTTTTTCCCAGTCACTTCCTAAGGCTGCACTGTTAGTCCTACACTTAAGACTTAATGAAAACTTTTTCAGGGAGGAAATGATACTGAAATATACAATATTCAAAAGTTAGTCCCAGTCTTTTATTAGCTTTGCTAACTTGGAGAGGTTGCTTCAATTCTCTCACTCTTAAGTATGCAAAACAGCAGTGAAAAATCATCTTGCAAATATTTTTGTAGTAATGCATATATAATAGACCTTCTGTGCTTCATAACTATATATATTTTTTATTTCTAAACAACATTTTTATTGGAGTATAGTTACTTTACAATGTTGTGTTAGTTTCTACTGTATAGCATAGTGAATCAGCTACATGTACACATACATACATCTCCTCCTTTTGAGATTTCCACCCCACTTAGGTCACCACCACCAGAGCACTGAGTGGAGTTCCCTGTGCTATACAGGAGGTTCTCATTAGTTATCTATTTTACACATGGTATCAATAGTGTGTATGTGTGAATCCCCATCTCCCAGTTTATCCCATCCTCCGCCTTTTCCCCTTGATATCCATATGTTTGTTTTCTACATCTGTGTCTCTATTTCTGCTTTGTAAATAAGATCGTCTATACCAATTTTTTTCAGGTTCTACATATATACATTAATATCCAATTTTTTCAGATTCTACATATATACATTAATATATGATACTTGTTTTTCTCTGACTTACTTCATTCTGTATGACAGTCTCTAGGTCCATCCACATCACTGTCAATTCTTTTAGATATATATCCAGAAGTGGAATTGCTGGATCATATGGTAGCTCTGTATTCTTAATTTTTTTCAAATTGGAGGATGATTGCTTTACAATATTGTATTGGTTTCTGCCATTTATCAACATCAATCAGTCATAGGTCCCATAACTATATTTTATACTACAAAGTTCATTTTAAGAATAGTCCAGGTTGATTTTGTAGTAGATATGTTCTCTCTCTGGCTGCACATCATATCAAGATCCCTCCTGTGATATCTTAGGAGTCCATCATCACTCATGGATTTGATCAGGGATTCCAGACTTCTCAGGGTGAGTGCTGGAGGGGGCAGCACCAGGGCTGTTAGTTAGCGATCATCATCTCAGGATCTGAATATGCTCTCTGAGTGAGGTTCAGTGAATTTCTCTTAGATTCTGAACCTCTTCATACTCTGCCATTATTTCTGCATGAGTCAATTGAAATGATTTTATTCTCAACCAAGATTCCAAGATAGAAACAGGACTGAGAATAAGAGTGTATAGTTTGGTCAGTGTTGGACTAAAAAGCTGACCTTTTCCAGTCAGTCCTGTGGTGGTGTACAAGACTCTTGTACAACTTGGGAATCCCTTGGACTACAAAGAGATCCAGCCAGTCCATCCAAAAGGAAATCAGTCCTGAATATTCATTGGAAGGATTGATGTTGAAGCTGAAACTCTAATCCTTTGACCACCTGATGTAAAGAACTGACTGATTTGAAAAGACCCTAATGCTGGGAGAGATTGAGGGCAGGAGGAGAAGGGGATGACAGAGGATGAGATGGTTTGATGGCATCACCAACTCAATGGACATGGGTTTGGGTGGACTCCAGCAGTTGGTGATGGACAGGGAGGCCTGGTGTGCTGCGGTTCATGGGGTCACAAAGAGTCGGACACGACTGAGCAACTGAACTGAACTAAAAATACATAGAACATGTGTAACTATGGCATAATGGACATTGGTGGAGACCTTAACTGTAAACCAAAGCTGGAAGAGGATGAGTTGCTTAAAGCTTCTTGAGCTTAACCCTTTGTTACCATACTGGTGGTAACCCACTCTCATCACTGGAGGATTCACTCCATGTGAATCTATGCAAACAGTGCATCTGTCTTTTAAAAAATGCATATTAATCCATTTGAGAAAAACAGTCTGGAATGCAGACATCCAGTATAAAGATCAGTTTCCAGAATACTTAATGGTACGTGAAACCAATGGGCTCTCACAAGGCATAATACAAAAAAGCCAGAGTCATTAACAAAGAACACAAAGTCATGGAATTTGGGCAACATTTTTTTTAAGGTGAACTTTAACTGCTGTGGAGTCAAATAAGTCCCTTAAATTCTTTTCAGAGATTTTACTATCTTCTCTCACTCACACAGCAGTTAACCCTCTGAGAGATCTGGCATGGCAGCGCCTCAAAGGCAGACAGAACACTATTTGTCTCGGATTCTCCAGCCCCAAGCAGTGTCTAGAGCAGAGCAAACACTCAAAAATGTCTGTGCAAGGAACAACAGCAAAGAAGAGGCAGGAAGTTGGGGAGGACAAAGCTTAAAATTCATTGGTAGAAAAAATACCATTATAAGAAGGTATTATTCTATACTTCTTGAAGGACATTTACTTCAGATGCCTTTCCAATGCATTCAAGAAAAGTGCCTCCTGGCCAGGGAGGGAGTGGAGGGCTGGGTAGGGTGAATTGGGACGTCAAAAGTGACATATATACACTACTACGTATAAAATAGATACTAATAAGAACCTATTGTATAGCACAGGGAACTCTACCCAATGATTTGCGGTGGCCTAAATGGGAAGGAAATCTAAATAAGAGTGGAGATTACATATATGTGTATACATACACACATATATACATGCACACAACCAGTTCACTTTGCTATACAGCATAAATTAACACAACACTATAAAGCAACTACTCTAATAATTTTTTTTTTTTTTAATGAAAAGGTGCCTCCTCTCCAGGACTTGTGTCTTAAAAAACATGATGGCTGAACTGTCAAGGTGATAAATTCTTTTCTGTGAACAAGGTGAGTTTGAAGTTAAGGGTAATTGAAATCAGTGCTAGTATGATACATATAATGAAGCAGTCTGAAACTAAACAAAAGAACTTGGGGAAAAAATACCCCTGGAATTCCCATAAGAAATTTTGGGAGGTAAAGTGAATGGATCAGGATAAGTTTCGTTTTATGTAAGTTAAGGGTGTGGAAGTGAAGAATAAACTTTAAGATAATGGAGAATGATTACATGTATATGTATGGCTGAGTCCCTTCACTTGAAACTATCACAGCAATTTTAACAGGCTATATCCCAATACCAAAGTTAAAAAAAAAAAAATCATGCCTGCCTATAACACTGCTATAGGGCATCTGAATTCTCAGCTTCCAATATTGAATTTACCATGTTTGAACTGTGTGTTAATGGACACATTGTATTTATTAATTCATTTTTTTCCCTTCACAACCATACTGGTTAGATTCTTGCCAGCTTATTTAAGAACTTACCACACAGACGGTACTAGCAAGCATTCAGTACATATTAGCTTTAGTGGTTGTTTGTCATTTTTATCATTATTTTTGTTGTGGCTTTCATTGTTATTACAGTGCAGAATCATCTACAATGTGCCAGTATATTCAACAATTTTTTTTCAACCTCCATCCAAGCGCTGTTTAAATCCAGAATCTATAGATGTGTAATTTCTTCCTCTTTTGGCAGGGAACCCCTACTATCTTTGGCTGCTCCAAAATTTTCTTCTGCTCTTCTATTAAAATCTTTATCCAGCTTCACAAGGTATGCCAGCATTTTAGTGAGTGTATCAGGCTAGTAGTTCTGAAACACAAGGTTCTCTAATATTTGTGTGTATGTGTGTGTGCATTTTCTGTGTGTGTGTGTGCATTTCTCTCTGTACAAATCAGGCTTTTCTTGACCCATTCGGTAAAAAGGCTAAGATCTATTGCCCTGACTATTCATACTGAGGGAAGCTACCAAGGATGGTTTTGTTGTTGCTGCTACTGCTATTACTGTTGGAGGTGGCGGTGATGTAATGATTTTGTATGGCTAACGCATTTATACAAATAAAACCCTCCAAGATGTTTGCTTCAAACTAGTCTGAAAATGAATAATTCCAGTGGGCTTATAATTAGTCAAATACTGTTGTTATTGTTGTTCAGGTGCTAAGTCATGTATGACTCTTGGCGACCACATTGACTGCAGCACGCCAGGCTCCTCTGTCCTTCACTATCTCCCAGAGTTTCACGTTCATTGAGTTGGTGATGCTATCTAACCACCTCATCCTCTGCTGCTCCCTTCTCCTTTGCCTTCAATCTTTCCCACCATCAGGGTCTAGTTTCCATTTCTAACATCAGGGTCCACTATCTGTTTCTAAGGTTTCCCTCATGAGAAACTGAAGAGAATAAAGATTTACTGATGGTCATCTACTGCATGAGAGGTTATGCATATATTTTACATGANAGCTCCTCTGTCCTTCACTATCTCCCAGAGTTTGCTCAAATTCACGTTCATTGAGTTGGTGATGCTATCTAACCATCTCATCCTCTGCTGCTCCCTTCTCCTTTGCCTTCAATCTTTCCCACCATTAGGGTCCAGTTTCCATTTCTGACATCAGGGTCCACTATCTGTTTCTAAGGTTTCCCTCATGAGAAACTGAAGAGAATAAAGATTTACTGATGGTCATCTACTGCATGAGAGGTTATGCATATATTTTACATGAATTGTTCCCCATTTTGCGTGAAGAAGCTGACATTCTTTGACCTTAAGCTACCTGCACAAGCTCACACTTCTTGTCAGTGATCCAGATTCAGATATTTTTGACTCAAAGCCCGTGCATTTTCTACTGGATTGACCCTCTGTAATGGCAGCTACAAAGGGCTACTTAGAGCTGATTTTTGCGTACAACAAAGAGGAAGCTACATTCTCTGTAAGTGGAGCTGTAACACCCATGCTGCTTTTTGCCTAAAAGCCTCCTCACCTCCTTCCTGCCAATCTTTACCTTTTAATCCCTGTTTGAGGCTGCAAAGTGGAGAACTGCAGGCAAATATTTATTCATGAAATGAGCCATTTCCCCCTATTTCTAACCCATCCAAAACTGCTCTAGTTTCTTCTCAAACTTTTGAAAAGCAATTTGCTTCTGGGCTGAAAAAGAGCAGAAAGAAATAAAGACTCAAAGCCCAGAGCCTAGAGCCAGAACACATGAGCCCAAAGTTAAAGTGTCTTCAGTAAGGTAGGCACTTCAATAAATCTTAGCTACTAACAACACACATTTCAGATATTAGAGGCGAGACATAATACATGACTGTTAGAATTGGGGTAAAAGGCTTTCCTCATCTCCTGTGGATGAGCGAAAAGCAAACCTGAGAAGCATTAGTAAGGCCAAGATAGAGGCCAGCTAGAGTTTCTCACTGACATTTTTCTCACTGATTAGTAAAATAGAAATCTTTACTTGGAAAGCAACATAAATTCTCGTAAAGATAGACAGATACTTTGCACAGGTGCCTCCCACTTTACCACCACACACCCATGGGAGGCATCACTGATCATTTAAGGTACTAGTTCTCAGGAGACCAGGATTAGCCTAACCATTTTTATGAACACAACCTTCCAACAAGCCTCTATCAATCACTGGAAGAGGTACAAAGGAAAAAAAAAAAAAAAGCAAAACCTTTGTGCAAACCCAAACATAGAAGACAGAGAAAATGAATGATTGAGGTTTGTTTTTTTTAACTTATTTTTCTTTTTTTTTAATTTGCTCTCTGTTTTTTTACATAGTATTAGTCACTGTTTTTTCTTTGGTGGTAAGGAATACATTTATTACCTTGACTGTGAAAATAGCTTCACAGGTGTAAGCATATATCCATATGTCCAGACTCATCAAATTGTATACATTAAATATATGCAGTTTCTGTACATCAATTATACCCCAATAATCTGTTAAAAATGAAAAAAGAACTTTAAAGGTAGGTGAGACATTGCTTGATAAATAGAATGGGGAAANGTAAGCATATATCCATATGTCCAGACTCATCAAATTGTATACATTAAATATATGCAGTTTCTGTACATCAATTATACCCCAATAATCTGTTAAAAATGAAAAAAGAACTTTAAAGGTAGGTGAGACATTGCTTGATAAATAGAATGGGGAAACAGAAGAAGGAATTTTCTTAAGGGCATCCAAATGTTTAATTACAAGTACTCATAGTTACATCCTCGGATAAGTGGATGATATCACACTAATGGCAGAAAGCTAAGAGGAACTAAAGAACCTTTTGATAAGGGTGATAGAGGAGAGTGAAAAAGCCATCTTAAAACTAAATATTATAAAGAAAAAAAAAACAACTTAAGATCATGGCATCTGGCCTCGTGATTTCATGGCAAATAGAAGGGAAAAAGTGGAAACAGTGGCGGATTTCCTCTCAGACAGAGCCCTTCCTTGGGCTCTAAAATCACTGCAGATGGTGACTGCAGCCATGAAATTAGAAGATGATTGCTTCTCGGCAGGGAAGCTATGACAAACCTAGACAGTGTGTTAAAATGCAAAGACATCACTTTGCCGACAAAGGTCCGCATAGTTAAGCTATGGTCTTTCCGGTAGTCACGTATGATTGTGAGAGCTGGACCATAAAGAATTGATGCTTTAAAATGGTGGTGCTGGAGAAGACTCTTGAGAGTTCCTTGAACTGCAAAAGGAGATCAAACCAGTCAATACTAATGGAAATAATCCTGAATATTCATTGGAAGGGTTGATACTGAAGCTGAAACTCCAATATTTTGGCCACCTGATATGAACACCCAACTCGTTGGGAAAAAACCCTGAGGCTAGGAAAGATTGAAGGCAAAGGGAGAAGAGCACGACAGAGGATGAGATGGTTGGATGGCATCACTGACTCAGTTGACATGAACTTGGGCAAACTAGGGGAGATGGTGAAGGCCAGGGAAGCCTGGAGTGCTGCAGTCCATGGGATCAGGAAGAGTCAGACAAGACTTGGCTACTGAAAAACACCACCCACATCTACTTACCATCTAATCAGTGAATACTCTCTTCATTTCAGAAATGCTTTAAGACTATCAGATAAGAGGTGCCATTTAGCTATTTATTTATTCGGCAACATTTATTAAGCATCTGTTTCATGTCAGATACTTTAACATCTCCTGCAGAAGTCAAGATGAATCTTGCCTGGTTTAACCTTCCAGAAAACCTTCATTTACATATCCTTTTATTGAAATTCAGCATGCAGAAACGTGCTTCTCTTCTTGCGAGCCATTACGCAAGTAGTTTACAGAGAGTATGNGGTTAGATCCCTGGTTAGGGAAATAGATCCTGAACACCACAAATAAAAGATCCTGCATTCTGCAACTAAGACCCAGCACTGCTGCTGTTGCCACTAAGTCACTTCAGTCGTGTCCAACTCTGTGTGACCCCATAGACAGCAGCCCGCCAGGCTCCACCGTTCCTGGGATTCTCCAGGCAAGAACACTGGAGTGGGTTGCCATTTCCTTCTTCAAAAGCACAGACATATAAATTTAAAATAGAAACAAAGGAGGCAAGAATATACAATGGAGAAAAGATAGTCTCTTCAGTAAGTGGTGACAGGAAAACTAGACCACTACGTGTAGAAGAATGAAATTAGAACATTTCCTAACACCATAAAAGTTAAAGTTAGTTGCTCAGTCTTTTCTGAGTCTTTGTGACCCCATGGACTATAGCCCACTAGGAGCCTCCATTCATGGAATTTTCCAGGCAAGAATACCAGAGTGGGTTGCCATTTCCTTCTCCAGGGGATCTTCCTGATCCAGGGATTGAACCCAGGTCTTCTGCATTGCAGGCACACTCTTTACCATCTGAGCCACCAGTGAAGCATCCTTACACCATACACAAAGATAAACTCCTTCAATTAAAAAAAAAAAGAAAAAAGTAACAAGGTCAGGAGGTGATTAGACAGCACAGAGGTGAAATATCTATGTGGCTGGAGGCCAGGGAGTCCAGGACTGTGTGAAGGTCGATCAGAGAGTCAGAATAAATAAAGTAGAAGGTCCTCACAGCATCATGGAGTCTATGGGTCACTGGCTATGTAAAAGCCTTCATGCACAACTTGGATGCTTTTGCCCAGGAAGGCCATTTACAATTAAATGGGTCCAGAAGAGGCATCAGGATAGAGAACATTTCTCTCAGAATCTTAATGTTCTAACTCCTCAAGAGCAGAGTAATTCTTTCGGAATAAATCTCAGGTAGGCTGGCCTGCCTATCCACAACAGTAATTGATAAGTAATGTGATTGGGCTTTCAAACAAGTATCTCTGCTTCTAACTCCCAGGAAGTTCAATAAAACTATGTTATACAGGAGGAAAGAGGTGCTTCCATTGCATTAACTCACTCTCTGATACTAATTCATAATGAAGAGTTTAAAGGAAAATGCCTAAACAGTAGAAAATGTATTGGGTTTTCACTATGGGTCAATACAGTTTGGAGATAGCATCACTTAATCCTAACAATAGCCCGTAAAGATAAGGATTATTACCTTCCTTCGGTGGGAGAGAAAACTGAAGCTTAGCCAGTAAGTAATGGAGCTGAGATTCAAATATATACCTAGGTGATATTGTGGTCTCATACTTTTTTCACTACAATATGATGTCAAAAACATGAATCTTCGCATTATTCAAAGTATAACCAGTCTGGTGTTTTAGAATGGCAAAAATATTCAGTCTCTGAAAACTGTTCACCCTTATATATAAATCTTGTTTGGATATTAATACTAACAGCATTTACTAAGTGTTAACTTCATTTCAGGGGCTTCCCAGGTGGCTCAGTGATAAAGAATCTGCTTGCCAATGCAGGAGGCACAAGAGACATGGGTTCTATCCCTCGGTGGGGAAGCTCCCCTGGAGAAGGAAATGGCAACCCACTCTAGTGTTCTGGCCTGGGAAATCCCATGGACAGAGGGGTCACAAAGAGTCGAACATGACTGAGCAACTGAGCATACAACTTCATTCCAGGCACTTGTACTTTATATAAACTGCATTATTTAATTTTCTCAAAAACCTTATGAAGAATAAAATACCACTTTCATAACTCTCCAAGTTGAGAAAAATTTAACAAGTTTCTTGAATTTACATTACTAGTAAATGGCCCAAGCCTCTCTAACTTCGTACCATTATAAGCCCAGGTTGTGATTATCTACTCTACATTTACTCTCAGAGAATCAAGGTATGCAATTAACAAAAAATCTCCATCACAACAAAACTCAAAAGGCTCAGGACACTACTGTTCCCTGCTTCTTATTCTTCTAGGTAAGATCTGTAGCAAACTTCCTGCAGGAAATTATTTTTTAAAGACAAAAGGAAACTTAAACATAAAATGTTATATTAAAAACAGAATGCATGGAATAATTTCATCTTTTAAAAATACATTTAGGGAAAAACATACACTAAAATGTAAATAATAATGACTGACTGAATTAGTTATTTTTATTTAATGCTAGTTTTAATTTTCTTCTTTAAATCATTCTTTATTTTCTGAATGTTTCATGATGAGGATGTATACTTTGATACATTATTTTGATAATAAAGGAAAATATTTTTAAAATTAAAAAAAGAAAAACCTAACTCAGTGCCCAAGCAAACCTTGGTAGATAAATATTTGTCCTAAAACTTTAACTAGCAGTCCAACAGAAAACAAAGAATTTTCTGAAGGAAACTCTTTAGAACAGATAGTAATCAGGGACAGAATTGATATGCAAGGCACCTGCTCACCCAGTGGCATATACAAAATATGACTTTCTAGCCTTGATTAAACAGGTGTTCTTTAAACCAAGCCCCACATTTTAATTGTAAATATTTTTGTAATAACAGTATAAAACCACTGCTGATAGCATGCAGCACTTAGTGACGAGGCAGCTGTTTCCCTCTGCCTGTGTTCATGAGCTATTATAAAAAAAAAAAAATTCAGCATGCTCAGATGATAGAACCTCCTTTATTAAATAAACACAAAGCAGATCGAATTGCAGGTAAAAACACATTTACTGCATCTATTGTAACACAGTCAGACAGGAAATTTTCACTATGGATGGGGAGTTTTTTAAATGCTGTTTTGTTATTAACCCAAATAAGTAAGAACGGCTGTCAGCCAAACATTTGTTGGCAACGTTGAAATCCGTGGCTCAAACCCCTTGAAAACGTGAAAGGTTATTCAGGAAATCCCAATGTCAGGCTGTGCAGCAACACTAGGAGAGATGCTGAGGCCAGTAATAGTCACACGTGAGATCATTGCATCGATATAATTTCATTCCCCAAAGAATTGATTTTTTGGTCAAGAAAAAGAAGAAAAGGGTCAGGGTACAGATCAGACTTGGAAAGAGCTCCTGAAAACACTCCAGCAATTTTTCTTTGGTCTGTATTTGGGCTCTCAAAGAAAGTCCCTTTGATTCTGTCAGACCTTCAAGTAACTGGAGACTTTCTGCAAAACCTTGGAAGTGAATTGGTTTAGAGACAGATTCTAACACTTAAAGTCAGATGGAGAAAAATAAAACGGATAGAAGAAAACTAAAAGGGATGCTGAAACTATAGTTTCACACATCTGTACTCTTTGGGCAAGCGTGGCTACATGCTATCGAAGCATTGTTATTTTTAGACAAAGACGAGTGGCTCAAAATATTCCAGGTAAATCAATACAGTGATTGATTGAAATGAGTTTCCCTACACAGGGTGGCTGGTTAGTGGCAAAGTGCTGATGTTAGGGTTTGGGCAGCTTTGATGGAATGCTACCGTCTTAGGCTGTGCGCCGATACCGAGAGTCACAACTTCAACTCAATGCCCTAAAGAAGGCGGAACATCTGAGCCCCAGGAGAGCAACAGACACATTCAGAGATAAAACCAGTGCCAAGGGCCCCATTTCAAATCTCTTGGAACATATTTTTTTCAGAGATGTGCCTTTATAGCCAAAATCCCCAGTTACCACAGTTACTAATCAGTATAGTGGGTTCAGACTGCCATCCTTAGCTCCTATGATTGATCAGGGAAGCGACGAAACAAATTCACTGTACTGAATTGCATTAGAGCTCAGGCAATGAGAAACATGTGCTTGTTTCTGTTCTTTTTTTCTTGTATGCCTTTTGAAACAAATAAGTACTCCATAATTATTAATTAAGTCCTTCTCATCATCTGTTGATATTGCAAGGATATACTTTTCTTTACTCTCTTTGTTCAATTTAGGAGCCTATAATATTATATGATTTGTCCAAGGCAAATGATTTTGTCTTTAGAAGAACCTAGAATGCAGGCTTCTGGGTTCTTCTAATGCCTTTAGTAACGCAAATATCACATGCTAGTCAGAAGCCAGCCAGAGATGAACAAGGCGTAGAGATACCTAATCGCTACACCTAAAATTACCAGACTTTTGACTACAAGTATGCATATAATCTCTTTATTAACAGATTAAGTTATCTGTACTACTGCTTTTCCCATTTTTAAGATAAAGCAAAAATGTGGCAGTTAACACAGTATTTGGCACAGATGTAGTGATCATTACATTCTTATAGAGTGGGTGTTAATGCCAGATTATATTAATTAATATAATGTATTCTATTTATCAATGTACCTATTACTAGCTGGATCCTTTAACAAATAATTGACATATTTTAGTTCAAATCCTCTTAAATCCTGTTAAGTCGACAGTATTCATTCCCATTTTACAGAAAAGAAATAGAGATTCAAGCATAAAAGTGCACACTGGCAGAATAATCCTAAACACAGTGAGGGCTGGACTCCTTGCCTCTGTGACTTCACTAGCAATATGTCTTTCCTAACAATACTCATGTATAAAAATCATATACTCATACTTTAAACCGAACTGGCATGTTCAGAAATGCAATCTTCTGAAAACAGACAGAGTTAGCATCCCTAAGTCATTTTAGGTAAGCAGAGGCGGAAGGAAAGGAACGTATCTATAAAGGTACAACCATCTGCCAGGTGGAGTGCGAGGCACTTTGGAGAACTCCGTCTGTACTACAGATTCTCCTTTTTTGTAAATGTCTGTTCTCATTTCCCCATAGAAATCCCAAAGAGCAGGAATGTAAGAGATCATAACCTTCCGGTTGCTCTTAACACCTAATGCAAATGCAAGAAGACTGTGTGTAGGTGGGCAATAACACGCCTTTAAGTTTCTGGAGCACTGGAGACATTCACACAATGCTTCACATATTTCACTTTCCACAGCACTGAAAACAATGTGTGGAGGCAGATGGAGGATATAGCGTCATCTGTTTTACAGGTGAGCTGGATAGAATTTCTGAAACAATAAGAGTTTTGCCCAAAACAATACAAGTCAAGGAAAAGGTTGGTGTTCACGCCCTTTCAACCATTTAGCTAAATCAGAAAAATTGGGAGTTAGCCAAGTTTTCTCTCTCCTTCTGTCTCTCTGGTCTAATCTGATTCCTCAGACGAGCAATCCCCAAACCTATCTATTGCTTTGGAGAGGCAAGCTGCTCTTCGTAGACTCTGGGGTGTCTAATGCTTTCCTTTCCTAACTTGTCAGCCAGTCAATATATCGAATGTATGCCTGCAATCACCTGCTCCCAGCAAAGTATGAAATAAAGAGTCAAAGTGTTAGCTGTTCAGTCATGTCCAATTCTTTGAGACCCTAAAGACTGAAGTTCACCAGGCTCCTCTGCACATGGAATTCTCTAGATGAGAATAATGGAGTAGGTTGCCATTCCCTTTTCCAGGGGATCTTCTCAACCCAGAGATTGAAACCAGGTCCCCTGCATTGCGGGCAAATTCTTTACCATCTGAGCCACCAGGGAAGCCCATCCATGGTGTCTGATTTTTCAGGCAAGAATACTGGAGTGAGTTGCCATTTCCTCCTACAGGAGATCTTCCTGACCTAGGGATTGAGCCCACATCAGCTGTGTCTCCCACACTGCAGGAGGACTCTTTATCTGCTGAGCCACCAGCAAAATATATGCTAAGTCTTTTTTGTGTGGGAGTCATCTATGCAGGAAATAGAAGGGAATAAAGGCCCCTTTGGGGGCTATGGAATAGAAAAGCATATACTCCATATTGGGCTCTATACCAAGTGATTATACATAACTTTAATGTGCGGTCCAGAGAATAAAAGTTCAACAGGGGCAAGAAATAAATTAAAGCCCTGTGATTCATTCATCTTATAATATTTTGTGAGCCCTGACCTAGGAAGTGCTGAGGATATGAATGAGAAAAAGAAATCCCTTGCCGTCAATTAGTTTACTTTCTGCTAAAGAAGATACATTTTGGTTTTCAAGTGCTTAAACAGGGTCCAAAGATACTTTTATATGTATAGTGACTTCAGAAAACATCTGAGTTGCATAACCCTTTCAGATCAATTATAAGAAGGACTTCCCTGGTGGTCCAGTGGTTAAGACACCTCACTTCCACTGAAGGAGGCACATGTTCGATGATCCCTGGTCAGGAAACGAAGACCCGCACACCATGGGGCATGGCCAAATATATGTATTTTGGGCTTTCCTCGTAGCTCAGGTGGTAAAGAATGTGCTTGCAGTGTAGGAGACCTGGGTTCCCTACCTGGGTCAGGAAAATCCCCTGGAGAAGGAAATGGCAATGCACTCCAGCATTCTTATCTGGGAAATCCCATGGACAGGGGAGCTTCAAGGGTTATAGTCCATGGGATCGCAAAGAGTCAGATATGACTGAGCAACTAACACACATACTCTGCATATAAAACATATGTATATATATTTTAACAGTAATATTTTTCCTCTAAAATGACTTTTTAATAGTCGTCATAGTGGTAAATATATATGATAAAAAAACTAAAATGAGTATCTTAAAATCATTTCAAATAGTATAAAAAAGCACACAAACCATTAAATATTCTTCCCATTACAGCTATTGCTATCAAGTTATATTTTGCATGTTTGTGCATGTAAATTATTCCTACACATAAAAATATTCTAATCAAACACAAGCATATGTTAATGCAGATATCTTTTTCATTATTCTTTGCACACAAATGGAAGCAGTTGATGAACACAATTCTGTATTTTGTTTTAGAGGCAGTCCATAGCATAATGCTACCTTATCCTTTTTCACAGCTGCATAAAGTTCCAAAGAATAGATCAACTATTTAGACAATAATAATGAGAATCAAATTTCATTACTCCCTTGTTTAAAACCTTCCATGTCTGACCCTCCCAACTTCATCACATATATAATAAAATGCAAACCCCTAAGAATACCAGGAAAAACTTATGGCTGGGAACTGAATAGTGATTGAGATGGGGAAGAAGCAAGTTCCTCAACAGTATTTCATGTTCAACTTTTACTGAATGGTTCACTATTTTAAAACTGGCTTGTCATTTTATTCAGTTTATTCAATTTAACTCTTATTTTTTCTGCTTTTAATACTGTCCCTCCATCTACTATATCCTATATGGGGTTCAAAACTCATTTTCAATTTTTTTTAAATTGAAATATGTATAACTGCTGTATGTTGACTTGTATACAGGCCAAGAAGCAACAGTTAGAACCAGACAATGAACAACGGACTGGTTCCAAATTGGGAAAGGAGTACATCAGGGCTGTATATTGTCACCTTGCTTATTTAACTTATATGCAGAGTACATTATGTGAAATGCTGGGCAAGTTGAAGCACAAGCTGGAATCAAGAATCCTAGAAGAAATAACAATAACCTCATATATACAGATGACACCACTCTTATAGGCAGAAAGCAAAGAAGAACCAAAGAGCATCTTGATGAAAGTGAAAGAGGAGAGTGGAAAAGTTGGCTTAAACTTGGCATCCGGTTCCATCAGTTCATGGCAAATAGATGGGGAAACAATGGAAACTGTGAAAGACTTTATTTTGTTGGGCTCCAAAATCACTGTGAATGGTAACTGCAGCCATGAAATGAAAAGACACTTGCTTCTTAAGAGAAAAACCTAGGCAGCGTATTAAAAAGCATAGACATTACCTTGCTGACAAAGGTCCCTATAGTCAAAGCTATGGTTTTTCCAGTAGTCATCTATAGATGCAAGAGCTGAACCATAAAGAAGGGTGAATGCCAAAGAATTGATGCTTTCTAATTGTGGTGCTGGAGGACTCTTGAGAATCCCTTAGACAGCTGGGCGAGCAAACCAGTCATTTCTAAAGGAAATCAACCCTGAGTATTCATTGGAAGGGCTGATGCTGAAGCTGAAGCTCCAATACTTTAGCCAACTGATGCAAACTGGACTCACTGGAAAAGACCCTGATGCTGGGAAAGATAGAAAGCAGGAGGAGAAGGGGATGACAGAGGATGAGATGGTTGCACGGTTTCAATAGACATGAAATGGCTAAGGACAGAGAAGCCTAGCATGCTGCAGTCCATGGGGCTGTAATGAGTTAGACATGACAGTGACTGAACAAACACACCAACACAGTTGCTGTAGAATATTATATAAGTTACAAATGTATAATACATCAGTTTACAAACTTTATAGGCTACACTCCATTTATAGTTATCATAAAATATTGATTATATTCCCTGTATTATTCAATATATAAAATTATTATATTTTATACCTAATAACTTGTATGCTTTACTTTCTTACCCCTATATTGGCCCTTCTCCCAAAATCATTTTTGATTTCTGCTCCCTAGAACTTTGCCCTGGTATAAATTGAGGCCAGTATGAATTGAGGCCGATAGGGCTCAATCGGAGAAGGCAGTGATAACCCACTCCAGTACTCTTGACTGGAAAATCCCATGGACGGAGGAGCCTGGTAGGCTGCAGTCCATGGGGTCGCTAACAGTCAGATACGACTCAGCGACTTCACTTTCACTTTTCACTTTCATGCATTGGAGACGGAAATGGCAACCCACTCCAGTGTTCTTGCCTGGAGAATCCCAGGGACCAGGAAGCCTGGTGGGCTGCCGGCTACGAGAGTCGGAAAAGACTGAAGCAAATTAGTGGCAGCAGCAGCAGCAACAGGGCTCTAATACATCCCCACAGCAAACCAGTACTAACTTTCATTAGATTGTTTATTATACTGTACTGAGAAGGCTTTCCAGGTCGCATCAGTGGTAAAGAATCTGCCTGCCAATGCAGGAGACATAAGAGATACGGGTTCAGTCCCTGAGGCAGGAAGATGCCCTGGAGTAAGAAATGACAACCCACTTCCAGTATTCTTGCCTGAAAAATCCCATGGACAGAGGAACCCTGAAGGTCCATGGAGTTGCAAAGAGTCAGAGATAACTGAAGCAACTGAGCACATATAGCACACACTGAGACTGTGGATGTCTGTGTCTCCCCTAAAGTGGACTATCAATCTCTTGGAATTCAAGGCTGATTTATTAATTTCTTTATTAATAGTGCATAGCACATAATTTACTTATCATAAGCCAAGGAAAATTCACCAAGTGACTAATTTTTAAAAAAGCTTCATCGCTCCAATCTAATCCTCTCTCCACTACAGACAAAAGCTACTGAAATGAATGTATTTTAGGGATATATTAAGAGTACTGGTACTGAAAATCTGGTCCTTTGACCAGCATTAGCAGCACCACTAGGGCACTCGTCTGGAATGCAAACTCCCATGCTCCACTTCAGAGTGGAGTCCATGGGGTCGCAGAGTCAGACACGACTTAGCGACTGAAAAACAACCTCAGAGGCACTGAATCAGAAACTTTCAAGGTGAGGCCCGGCATCCAGACTTAACCAGTCCTCCAGGTCAGGAGTCCCCAACTTCTGGGATCTAATGTCTGATAATCTGAGGTGGAGCTGATGTACTCAATTACACAATAAACGTAATGTGCTTGAATCATCCTGAATCCATCACCCCATCCCCGGCCCATGGGAAAAAAATCTGTCTTCCATTAAACCAGTCCCTGGTGCCAAAAAGGTTGGGGACACTGCTCTATGTAATGCTGATGCTCACTGAGCTCTCAGAAGTCTAGTGTGTATGTTTCCTGATTCTTTTTTCCCATCATCTATCCTCCTGCAATCAATTTCGCTCCCCACATTGGAACCACTTATTGGGAAAAGCAGCGGAACCTCACCACTCCTGTTTCTATGTCCTTTTACAATCTTATTGAAGTTCTAATTGTGTCCCGCTATACTTGCTTTCAGCAAACAGATCTGTCTGAAGGTTAACTCAAGGTCCCAGGGAGATTAAGAAAAATGAACCGAGTTTCAGAAAAGGTGATTACTTGTGAGAAATCGCGCTAGCTCTCTTGTTCCTAGCCAAGACACTCCTGGGTAAAGTTTTATTAAAGGGGGAATAGGCCTAGTATACATACAAAGAAAACACGCTGCTCTGTGACACGGAGAGAGCCTTTCTTGTGAGAGATGATTATGAATGAGAAAACGTCCCTACCTAAAGCTATAATAAAAAAGGAAAAAGAAAACATGAAAACAAACAACTTTAGAGGTTAATGTCAGCAATTCCTGTCTTCTGACAAAGATCATCTCGTTCTCAGATTCTAAGGCAGGAGACATAAGAGATGGGGGTTCTATTCCTGGGTCAGGAAGATACTCTGGAAGAGGGCATGGTTACGCATTCTAGTATTCTTACCTGGAGAATACCATGGACAGAGGAGGCTGGCTGGCTTTGATTCATAGAGTTGCAAAGAGTCAGACAGGATTGAAGCAACTTAGCACACACACAAGGACAAAGATGGGCTTTATTCAGATAAACTGGACCAAAATGGCTTCTACTAGGCAGATTGAGTGTTTCTAACCATATTTAATAATATGTTTTCTCATTATTGTTCAATCCAAATTAACATGTATTAAAAAAAAGATGAAGGAAAAATTCCTTTAATCTGACAAGTTCTCATCTTATACAGCTCAATAGATATAATCCATCTACCCTTGGTTGTCTCATCTACTTATTCTCCCAAAAGAATTTATGGGATCTTCAGATGGCTTATACTGATTCTAATCCTATGTGAAAGTTTCCAGTGTTCTTAAATCATGCTGAAAAGACAGTCCAGCCTGCAGCTTTAAAGACATATGTCTCTTTCCCCTAGAGACAAAGAAAAATAAACCTAATCCATCCTCACAGATAAATTCATCAAAACTCAAGGCCTGTGGAGATGTTTACTAGTGTGCTCTCTATTTCTTAGTTTTGAGTATCTGAGCTGGAAGGGACCTGACAGATCATCCAATGCAATCCCCAGAAGCAGAGATAAAATAACAGCATCTGGACTGAGGTTGCAACCAGGATGGAAGAATCATGTCTTCTAATTGAACAACACAGTCCTTTCACTGCCACCACGGGGAGTGGCAGACACTGCTCACGGGGGCAGAGCTGGCCTCTGTCAGAGGATGACTGCACGTAAAGATGCTGTCAACCTGCATGTGAAGCAAAGCTTGCCTTAGCATCCTCCTTTCTTAACAGAGCATTACTGCATTCCGGGGAGACATTAAAAAAGTCCTTTTAAGAATGCTCAGCTCGGGGCTTCCATGGTGGTCCAGTGGCTAAGAAGTCACCTTCAAAATGTAGGGGACATACGTTTGATCCCTGGTTGGGGAGCTAAGATCTCACATGCCACAGAGCAACTAAGCCTGCACACTACAAAATACTGAGCTGCTCGCTCATTTTAGATCCCATGCACTGCAAGACCCCATGCACCCCAATAAGAGAAGCCCCCATGCCACAACTAGAGAAAACCCTCACACAGAAATGAAGACCCAGCATGGCCTAAAGAAATAAATAAAAATGCTCAACTACAATAGGCTTTACTTAGGAAATACGTGAAGTTATATAATATTGCCTAAAGCTGCATCAGCTTTCACTTTAATGTCCAAAAGATTCCCACAAACACAGATCTAGATTAAGATGGTTGCCAAGAAGTAGGGAAACTTAACTGAAACCCACAGTGGTAATTTATACTAGGAAATAATTTTCAGGCAGCAAACTGAATTATATCATGGCCATACGGTGGTTTATTAGATCCCTAATGGGTCTACAATTTAAACAATCCTAAAATGTTAGGTAGCTTAATCCCCACTTCACTGTCTATCATAAATGAGATTAACATTCTTCAGAAAATATTCATGACCACAGAGGTTTTTGTTTAAGAATAATCCCTCCCAGATTTTGTAGTTTCTTTTTTCTCAAGATCTCTATTTCCTAAAAAGAGTTCATAATTCTTTTAATCTTAAGCTTATTTGTTTGCACCACGTCTTGGTTGTGGCATGAGGGATCTAGTTCCCTCACCAGGGACCAAACCCAGGTCCCCTGCATTGGGAACGTGAGTCTTAACCGCTCAACCACCAGGAAGTCCCCTCAAGACTGCTCATAATTCTTATGTTAAATACAACCCTTTCCAATCTATGGTCTCTAGAATCTACTCTGCTGATTCCCACATTTCTCTGCCTCCTGTCTTAAGCTATATTGTCTGAACTAAAAATTAAGACATGCTATAGAAATGAGACATAATATGTATACCTTTGCTGACCGACCCAGGTCAGGTTTCAGACACCATCCAAATAGCTGGTTAGGTACCCTTACACTGGTTATTTATCTAGGCACTTAAGGCACTGACCCCAATGCTTTCTCTTCTTCCTGCCGTGACTTCCCCCCAGTAGAACAGTCTATCAAATGACCATGAACTTCCTGAGAATAGAATGCTTATTAATAAATATGGAAGGAATAGCAGAGATACCAAATCCCCCACTGCTGCTAAAACTATTGAATGGAAATCTGATGAAGAATAACATTTTCAGAGTTTCCCTTCTAACAAATTACTTATTAATTACTAAGTGGAAAATAGTAACTTTACAGTGGGGAGACTTGGCAGACACCATTTTAACCGGGTGGGCAAATTTAGCATCCTCAATCCTGAAACAAACAGACTTCACACATCGTATGGTATCAGGTGCTGAGAGTAACACAGTGTCACTTCTGCAGGTATTTTATCCAAAAATGCATAACAGGTATACACTCACAAGGAACTATCAGATTGTTCCTTCAACAAATTGAAAAGCATTTTACAAAATAATTGGCCAATAATTCTTAAAAATATAAATCTCAGGAAAAACCAAGAAATTGTTTCAGATCAAAGGAAATTGAAAAGACATGACAACTAAATGCCATATGCCATCTTGACCGAGACCAAAAATGACAAACATTTACAAGGAGAACTGTTGAGACAACTGACAAAATTTGATACAGGAAAACAGTATTCTGCCAATGTTATATTTATTGATTATGATAATTACCCTGTGGTTAGAAAATATACTGAAGTATTTTAGACAGACCAAAATGTCCCCAGTTTACTCTCAAATGATTCAGAAGAAAATACAGTATGCGTTAGTAGATAAATATCAAATGATAAAACAAATGGATTAAAGTGTAAACAAAGGTGAATATGGGAAGATCCATATTATTCCAACTTTTCCATCAAGTTGAAATTATATCATAACAAAGTATGGCTTTCTGTGACAAATAATAACTAAAGCTGTTTTTCAAATTTCTGTGAGGTATCATTTTCCTCACTTGAAAGAGGAATACTCTGAGGTTCAAAGAGATCAGGTTATTTGCATAAGAACACATGGTAGCTAGGATAGTTAATTTTATGCATTAATTTGAGTGGGCCAAGAGATGTCCAGATAGACTGTAAAACAGTATTTCTGAGTGTGCTTTTGAGGATGTTTCGGGAATAGATTAACATTTGAATGAGTTAACTGGGTAAAGAGGATTGCCCTGTCCAGTATTAGTGGGCATCATCCAATACACTGAGGACCAGAATAAAAGAAAAATGTGGAGGAAGGGTGGATTTGCTCTCTGTTTAATCTGGGATATCAATTTTCTGCCCTTGGACATTAGCATTCCTGGTTCTCAGACTTGGGACTCAGACTGGGACTTGCATCATGGACTCCCCTGGTTCTGGAATTGCATCACTGGCTTTCCTGGACCTCCACTGTATAGACAGCACTTTGGAAGACTTCTCAGCCCCTATAATTGTCTAAACCACCCCCTTATAACAAATCTCTTTCTATATNGGACTCAGACTGGGACTTGCATCATGGACTCCCCTGGTTCTGGAATTGCATCACTGGCTTTCCTGGACCTCCACTGTATAGACAGCACTTTGGAAGACTTCTCAGCCCCTATAATTGTCTAAACCACCCCCTTATAACAAATCTCTTTCTATATGTCTCTATATATTCTATTGGCTCTGTTTTTCCATGTAACCCTGACTAATACAACAACAGAATCAGAATTTTAACCCACGACTGTCTAAAATCAAAGACTCCCCAATCCACCATGCTGCCATCAATCAGAAACCCCTATACCTAGACACAGAAGAAGCTGATATGGACTTCAGTGCAGCCCTTTCCTGCTGCTTCTTCTATGCTCTGCCTCAGTTTTCATCTTGTAAATAAATGAATCATGCCCATCGTCTGTTTGTTATTGCTGAGAACGCTGGGATATTCAATCTTAGCTTTTGAATCAAAGGACTTCTGAGGTGGGTCGTTGTGGTGGTGTCCATGTGGAAGGCAGCTATCATGTAGAAAAGATAAGCAAGGCTCTTCTTCCTCCAGTCACTTTCTTGATCTCAGGAATAAAACTACATTTCTGGTTCCAGAAACTGCTTTCTCTTAAGACCAGATTTTTTTATTCCAGTGACTCACTGTTTCAAAAGGTCTAATGAAATCAATACAGAAGGGGCAAAGATTCAGTTCTAAGAAATAAGGAGGATAAATATTATACGAAGTTAAAACTATGACACTGGGCCATGACAAAGCAGATAGTTCAGTTAAGTACAAGAGTCTCATTAGCAAACAGAACCAGTATAGCCTCAGAAGGATGAAAATCCTAAAGACTTGTGGTGCTGCTCTATGATGATTNGCACTTTGGAAGACTTCTCAGCCCCTATAATTGTCTAAACCACCCCCTTATAACAAATCTCTTTCTATATGTCTCTATATATTCTATTGGCTCTGTTTTTCCATGTAACCCTGACTAATACAACAACAGAATCAGAATTTTAACCCACGACTGTCTAAAATCAAAGACTCCCCAATCCACCATGCTGCCATCAATCAGAAACCCCTATACCTAGACACAGAAGAAGCTGATATGGACTTCAGTGCAGCCCTTTCCTGCTGCTTCTTCTATGCTCTGCCTCAGTTTTCATCTTGTAAATAAATGAATCATGCCCATTGTCTGTTTGTTGTTGCTGAGAACGCTGGGATATTCAATCTTAGCTTTTGAATCAAAGGACTTCTGAGGTGGGTCGTTGTGGTGGTGTCCATGTGGAAGGCAGCTATCATGTAGAAAAGATAAGCAAGGCTCTTCTTCCTCCAGTCACTTTCTTGATCTCAGGAATAAAACTACATTTCTGGTTCCAGAAACTGCTTTCTCTTAAGACCAGATTTTTTTATTCCAGTGACTCACTGTTTCAAAAGGTCTAATGAAATCAATACAGAAGGGGCAAAGATTCAGTTCTAAGAAATAAGGAGGATAAATATTATACGAAGTTAAAACTATGACACTGGGCCATGACAAAGCAGATAGTTCAGTTAAGTACAAGAGTCTCATTAGCAAACAGAACCAGTATAGCCTCAGAAGGATGAAAATCCTAAAGACTTGTGGTGCTGCTCTATGATGATTATTAACAATAATCAAGAGAGTATGAGTCATAATAAGAGTAGCTACCATTTACTGAGTGCCTATTGCATGAAAGATGCTGTGTGAGATACTTCTCGTTATTTGCTGTTTAGTCGCTCAGTCGTGTCTGACTCTTTTACGACCCCGTGAACTGCAACCCACCAGGCTCCTCTGTCCATGGGATTAGAGGCCAGAATCCTGGAGTGGGTTGCCATTTTGACCAAATATTTTACAACTGAAAAAACTGAGCTCAGAGAGGTTGCACTGAATTTTTCGTGGCCACAAGAATCCAACACACCACCACCACGATCTTGCAAGGTAATCCCATCTTTTGGAGACTGGAGTTGTTGAAATGGAGGACTGAGATCTGGAGGCAGGAACTCTTGGAGTAAAACGATCACAGAAATCACAGAAGTCATAGGCTACGTCTAATAGAAGCATGACGTAGGAGACCAAGATAAATGTCAGNTGCAAGGTAATCCCATCTTTTGGAGACTGGAGTTGTTGAAATGGAGGACTGAGATCTGGAGGCAGGAACTCTTGGAGTAAAACGATCACAGAAATCACAGAAGTCATAGGCTACTTCTAATAGAAGCATGATGTAGGAGACCAAGATAAATGTCAGCAGAGCTAGATCTGTCTGCACCCCATTGGAAATTTTAATTTTCCTCTTGGAATATACTGGTTTCTCATTATGGAACTGAGATAATAACACCTAACTTTTAGGTTTATTATGAGCATTAAATGAGATAGTGTGTGTAAAGTGCCAGGAATCCTGGAAAAGGTTATATACATACACACAACTCTGCATGTGTTTCTGACGTTGATATTGTGTTCACTGGGATACTGAAAGGACACAAGTGAAATGTTCTCCACCCCCCACCACAAACAACAACAACAACAACAACAACAAAGAATTCCTTCTTTATCTGGGAAACACATGGCTTAAGACAGCACCTGCTGTGCCTCTTCAGAGGAGATGGCTTTTCAAAATGCAAAGAGAAAAAACTAGATGAAAAGAGAATGTGCTTTTATTTAGTACCCACTATTGTTAGGTGGCTTTGTTAAGTTCTAACACAAATGATACACAGATTATCTCAATTAACAAACATTTATTGTGAAGCTACAATCTGCCAAAAACTGAATAGAGAGATGTTACAGTGNCCCCAGGAGGAGGGCATGGCAACCCACTCCAGTATTCTTGCCTGAAGAATCCTCAGGGACAGAGAAGCTTGGAAGGTTACAGTTCATAGGGTCGCAAAGAATTGGACACAACTGAAGTGACTTAGTACCCACCACAAGGCAAACCTTTCAAAGGACCACGAGCAGGCAGAGTGATGATTACAGCAAACACTGAACAAAGTGCCGGAGATTTCACTTTGCACCATTTCCAGCGTGGGCCGAATACCATCCCAGTTATCCTTCTTGGCTCCCTGGGTTGCTGGGATAATCAAGAAAAAATATTTGGAAAAGCTAATTGTGTTGTGTAAAAGTAAGAACTTTTCCCCTATTCTGTAAGAACATATCCATGCGCAAGGAAACATATGGAAGAACCAAATAAAGTGAGAGAGGAGGCAGAGCAGTGTAGGCAGAAAGAAGCATAGATTTTGGATTCAGCTGGTTCTGCATTCTACTCCTCATTCCCCACTTTCTTGGCCATTCCAGGACAGTGACTAAATCTCTACAAACCTAAAATTCTTTCTCTGTTAAAGGAGGCATAAAGGTGATGTTAACAGTACCCTCTCTCACAAGGTTCAAGTGAAGGCTAAATAAGATTTTGTACATCCTGGGAAGACTAGCTATTTAGAAAGTGTTACTTCCCTTGGTCGTAACTATACATAATCTTCAACTTTCAACATATAATTATTCAAATATATTTGCAAAGTACAAAAACAGAAAATCATCTCAGCCTTCTCTATAGCCATTTTAGCTTATTTAAAGTTACTCAGGACTTCCCTGGCAGTCCAGTGATTATGATTCTGAACTTCCAAGGCAAGGGGCACAGGTTCAATCCCTGGTTGGGGAACTAAGATTCCATGTGCTGTGCACGTGGTCAAAAATAATAGTTATAACTTTTAGAAATAAAAATAATGAAATAAAATTAGTTGCAAAAATTAAAGTGTTTATATACTGGAAATATAAATTCTAACAAAATGGTATATTTCTTTCAATGTTTTAAAAGCACATTCCATAATTTTAGCGAGCTTTAGAAAATATACATCGTACAAAGGCTTACTGGTAATCCTTTCCCTCTTTCCCACTTGTTTTATAAGCTACTGCCATGATTCCTAGTATGGATAACACGATGATTTCACTTAAAGACTCATTATTAAATTATGTTTCATAGCTAATTTAAGGTTAAAAGCCCTTGATTTAGTCTCTAGCATCAATGCTAGAATGTGTATACTTTTAAAAAACAAACTGGGTCTCAGGCAAAGTTTAGAAGAAAGATCATCATGTCTGTTGGTTCACTCAAATTGTTCTGACTTCAGACCCAGTCCTGCCAGCCACAGTTACTCAGCAAATGTCATGCGTCAGAATCAAAATGCACTTATTTTCAAAGAACCAGACCCATGTGATCAGAAATGCCATAAAAGTACCCATAAGCCCATCTGTCCAGGGGCTGAAAGAAATTAGCCTCAGCCCAGTGAAAACCACTCAGCAGACCCCAAATCCTCTCCATTTGGCGTTTCTCTGCACTCTGGCCTCCTATGTCCACCACCCTACTTCTCTCCCTCTCTCAATCTTCATCCTCACCAAGTCTCACTTTTCTTCCTCATGGTTTTGGATTCTCTATTTCTGTGACAGTCGCTCACTGTCTATCAGAATATGTTTTCTGTATGTAGGCTTCTCTCTTATGTTGTAACAGTTACATAGCTTTCTGTCTATAATTGAGGCTTTCTCTCTTACTGCCCATTTGCTGCTTGGTCCTGTTCTTTGCATCTCTCTGACCCTGTCTAATCACCTCATTCTGTGTGTGTCTGTACTCATGTGTTAAGGGCAAGTGTGCTCAGTGTTTCTTGTTTGGTCTTCTCACTGCAACTTGTATCTTTCCTTCCACTCATGAGATGAAGGGAAAACTAAGAACACTGAAATGCATTCCCAATAGTTTGGTTTGGATGTGGAATTTGGTTTCAGCTATTAAAAAAACAAAACAAAACAAAACTGAGATGTTTACAGCATGAATCTAAGGCAGAGGAGAAGATGACAACAGAAGCTGTAATCAATAGAACCAACCATTGCAAATGTCTCATGATTCCTGAAAAGACTTCACAAGGCTGATTACAAATGTCCCTGCAAAGTCAGGGTCATAGTCAGAGCAGGAGCCCTGCCAAAGTAACACTGCTCTAAGAGGAAAAATAACAGAACAACGCACATGCCTGCACGTGCGCGCGCGCGCGCGCACACACACACACACACACACACACACACACAAGGCAAACTGCAATGAGAAATTCATTTATACTTTTGGGTTTCCAGAAGCACATAAAACAATAAAAGCAAAGAAAACTCCACTATAAACAAACCTGCCATATTCTAAATAAAGCCTTTGACTGGCTGGGTAGTCTGGCTTTGTTTGGAGGAGTTACAGGATTTGGTCATTTTTAATAGCCATGTTTGCCCTTTCAGCAAATTACTTTTTCTTACAGAATCTGCTAAAGGCATGAGGGGGTTATTCTCAGTGGTCAAAGTGCACCCGTAGCAAAGGATATGACCAGCAGTGTCCAGAGGAAGGTCACTGTGATAAGAGCTAGCAAGGAAGAGATGAAACAGAGAAGCGCATGTTCATTTGGAAAAAGATTCTTGGAGCTGCAAAAGGCAAATGGAGAGAGGGGAGGTCACTGAAGAGAGCTAAATAAATCATAGATCCCACCCCTAGACCTGCTGTAGTACTATCCACCAGTTCAGTTTCCAAGTGCAGAGGGAATTGTTACTAAATTACTCAGCACGATTAGTTCAAACAACTGGGAGGTACAATTCTTCCCTCTTCTTTTAGCTCCTATCTGTGTGCGCAAGATTTTCTTTTCCATTCCACTCAACTATTCTACTCTCCTTTCTATTGTTCTGGTGATTCTCAGTTCAAACACACGCACAGAAAATTGCCCAGTTGTGGCAAAGCTTCCAGGGAACTAACTTAATGATACAGCTCTGGAGTAAAACTTTGCCCAACTTAGAAAACAGCTAGAATCATTTCACCATAGTCACCTAACCAATGAGAATTCACTTCAGTTCCAATGTCTCAATTGTCTTACCTGCAAAATGGAAACAACATCTTTAAATATATTTAATGCACAAAGTACGATGTCTTAAAGGCTCAATAAAATTATTCTTCTCCTACTATACTCCGCCATCATTTTTCTCCTGTTTTATCATCATGATCACCTTAAATGTGTATCTGTAAATGATACAGACAAAAAAACATACTGGGCTGGCCCCCTACATTTGGAGAAAACCCCACAAATCGCTTTGTACATGGTACCACCCCTGCCTAGGCCCAGACTGAGGCAGTTTCTCTCTCCATAAAGGAACTGAAACCAAGGTAACACATGCATTAGCCTCAAGGATAATTTTTTCCTTTTCTCAAGCAGATTGTATTCACTCCTGTCTCTTACTTCCAATGCATAGAGAGATATTTGCAAAGAAAAAGGTGTAGCAGCTTTGCAATTGAATAGCAATCTCCAAATGTCTATTTATATCTTACTAAACATTTTAAACAGGCTTCCTAGATGGCTCAGTGGTAAAGAACCCACCTGCCAATGCAAGAAACATGGGTTTGATCCCTCCCTCAGGAAGATCCCCTGGAGAAAGAGATGGCAACCCACTCCAGTGGGGAATTTTTTTTTTTAATTGGAGGTTAATTACTTTACAATATTGTGGTGGGTTTTGCCATATGTTCACATGAGAGAATAGCATTGAAACATGTATATTATCATATGTGAAACAGATCGCCAGTCCAAGTTCGATGTATGAGGCAGGGTGCTCAGGGCTGGTGCACTGGGATGACCCTGAGAGATGGGATGGGGAGGGAAGTGGGAGAGAGGGTCAGGATGGGGAACACATGTAAACCCATGGCTGATTCAGTGGGGAAATTCTTGCCTGGGAAATCCCATGGGCAATGGAGCCTAGCAGGCTAGAGTCGGCGGAGTCACAAAACAGTCAGGCACTACTTAGCGACTAAACAACAAACAACAAACATTTTACATCTAGTCTTGAGACAGTCCCTTGATTAACCCCAGAGAGCCTCACTTTTCTCATCTGCCAATTGGGGTGGCAGCCTAGCACATCGAGCCCCTCCTCTATAAGGTTAAAATGTGACAATGTGTTTCTAAGATTACAATAACAAGTTCTAAGATCACCATGCCCAGGTCTGATTCCTGACTTTATCACTTGTACACTATTTTTCTAACTTGGTAAATTCTAATGCAAATGACTCTTCCCTTCAGTGACTCTCTCCAGATCTGGACATGGGAATGATGGTAGCTTCATCAGGGGGTTGCCATGAGGACTGAACAAGAAAACTTCATAAAGTTAAGTCACCCAGTCATGTCCAACTCTTTGCGACTCTGTGGACTGTAGCCTACCAGACTCTTCCATCCATGGGATTCTCCAAGCAAGAATACTGTAGTGGGTTGCCATTTCCTTCTCCAGGGGATCTTCCCGACCCACAGATCGAACCCAGGTCTCCCACATTGCAGGCAGACGCTTTAACCTCTGAGCCACCCGGGAAGCCCCATAAAGTGTCTACCACACAGTAAACATTTAATAGAATTAAGATGCCTCTGGCCAATGTCATCACGCTCACAATCTCAATTATACATTTAAGGGAAAAAAAAAATCTATGCAACACAGCCAGATTATTTTTTTTAAGATTAGAGAGAAACAGAGATAGGTATTCAGTATTTTATTCCCTGCTGTTCCCCCAATATTCCTCAGCCCTTCTGGTTCATTTGGATTCTACTATTGTGTCCCATGGAAACCCAGTTACATTTGTGACATTTGATACTCTTGCAGATTTCAGAGCACATCTACCACATTGTGGTAAATGGATGCAGGAGAAAAAAAGAGTCCACACATCTGAACAGGAGAAAGTTCCTGTTAACTAATCCAGCTTGGCAGAATGGGGGGTTCCGAGGCAATAACCTCCTCTGCTATCACCTGCAGTACAGAGGATTCCCGTCTGCAAACTGATGTTATAGCCTGCTGTGTTCAACACCTACCACACAAGACTGAGGCTTCTACCCACAACCTTGCCTGCAGCTCTTGCCAATACCACCTCCAAGACTTTGATTGAGTTGTATTCAAAATGTACTCTGTCTACAGACAGCAAAAACCATGACTTGCACTGTCCCTGGCTTGATTGATTGATGATGGACTGATTTCTTCAAAAAGAAGCTTTCATTTTAATGCTTTCTTGGGCATATGAGTTCCCCAGGGTTTATTGTGAAAGTGCAGATTCTGATTCAGTAAGAATGAAATTCTACATTTCGAAGGAGCTCTCCGGTGCAGAGGCTGCTGTTGATCAGCAAACCCTCACTTTGACTAAGCAGAATGGAGTATGCTTTAGTCCTCCTAGTTATGATGTCTAAAAAGAGTTATAAATGCTTTGAATTGTGAGTGAGGCAGCTGGTGCTGATGAGAAAGCATATCCCTACTTTAACGAACTAGTCAGATGGTTGAATACTGACAGCCGTGTCATATTAATATATTTTAAAATATTCAAGGACTTAGAAACAGGAATATGCGTAATCAAATTAGGCCAAGGAGTGAGTGTGTATGTGTGCGTGTGTTGCTGTTCAGTCACTCAGTTGTGTCCAAGTCTGCAAACCATGGACTGCAGCATGCTGGGTTTCCCTGTCCTTCACCATTTCCCAGAGTCTGCTCAGACGCATGTCCATTCAGTTGGTGATGTCATCCAACCGTCTCATCTTCTGTTGTTCCCTTCTCCTCCTGCCTTCAATCTTTCCCAGCATCAGAGGCTTTCCTATGAGTAGGCTCTTCGCATCAGGTGGCCAAAGTGTTGGAGCTTCAGCATCAGTCCTCCAATGAATATTTGGGGTTGATTTCCTTTAGGATAGACTGGTTTGATCTCCTTGTAGTCCAAGGGACTCTCAAGAGTCTTTTCCAGTGCCACAGTTTGAAAGCATCTATTCTCTGGCACTCAGCCTTCTATAAGGTCGGATTCTCACATCCAGACCTGACTACTGGAAAAACTATAGCTTTGACTATACAGAACTTTGTCGGCAAAGTAATATCTCTGCTTAATACACTGACTAGGTTTGTCATAGCTTTTCTTCCAAGGAGCAAATGTCTTTTAATTTCATGGCTGCAGCTACCATCTGTAGTGATTCTGGAGCCCCCAAAAATAATGTCTCTCACTGTTTCCATTGTTTCCCCCTCTATTTGCCATGAAGTGACAGGACCGATGTCATGATCCTAGTTTTGTTTTTTTTTGTTTTTTTTTTATACTTTATTTTACTTTACAATACTCTATTGGCTTTGCCATACATCGACATGAATCCACCACAGGTATACACGAGCTCCCAATCCTGAATCCCCCTCCCACCTCCCACCCCACAACGTCTCTCTGATCTTAGTTTTTTGAATGTTGAGTTTTAAGCCAGCTTTTTCACTCTATTCTTTCAGCTTCATCAATAGGCTCATTAGATTCTCTCCACTTTCTGTCATAAGGGTGGTGTCATCTACGTATCTGAGGTTATTGATATTTTTCCCCAAAATCTTGATTACAGCTTGTGCTTCATCCAGCCAAGCATGTTGCATGACCATACACATGTAAGGGGTGAATTTAAGTTAACTATAATGGAAATAATATATGCAGATGAAAAATGCTGAAATGTTAAAGAAATTGCTATGTAGAAAACATGTCTGGCCAAGCCAAATGAGATCCTGTAAATCCTATAAAACTCTTATTTTTCTTAAATAACCTGGTATCGTAAATAACATTTCTAGGCTATTCTCATTTATTGAAAGTTTACAAGCAACATGCAGGCTGACATTCCTTAAAGACTCCAAAGATAGTTCCCACCTTTGAGGTCAAATACAAAAGCTTCATAGCATAATTACCCATTTGAAGGCCAAATCCAAAATCTTCATTTTTCATTAATATGTGGTCTGTTCCAGGGAAATGAAACTTATTTAACATGCATTCAGCAGGACAGCAAGGCTGTGACTGTTCTTTCTCTCTTTATCATTTCATAAAAATGATTAAATATTGCTGGCACTTTAATTTATTAATCGATGAGATTGAATTTTCAAGGGTTGAATAAGGTATGGTTTAGGGGAAAAAAAAGATTCTATTTACCATATGAGTTTCACATTAAATCATGGTCCCCAAGAATTTACTATGAATAGATGGCATTGTTTTTTTAAAAAACTGAGCAATATAACACTGTCATTTGTTTTCTCTCATTTTACTATGTTTTAAAATGTAATAATAGCTTTTAAAATAAAATATAGGAAAATTAAAAAAAGAAAAATATAATCCAACCACATGTAATGAAGAAAAAAAGTTTTAGTATATTGGTATATTTCCCTTTATTGATTTGTGGTACAGTTATTAAAGAAGCTTCCCTGGCGATTCAGACAGTAAAGAATCCCCCTGTAATGTAAAGAGACCTGAGTTCAGTTCCTGGGTTAGGAAGATCTCCTAGAGAAGGGAATGGCAACCCATGCCAGTATTTTTGCCTGGAGAATTCCATGGGCAAAAGAGCCTGGTGGACTTTAGTCCAGGGGGTTGCAAAGAGTCAGACATGACTCAGCTACTAACATAGTCATTAATATGAATTAATGTCAAGAATTAATCCATTCTGTTTTTAATAGGTTCAGTTTAGTTCAGTTCAGTTGCTCAGTCGTGTCCGACTCTTTGTGACCCCATAAATCGCAGCACGCGGCTTCCCTGTCCATCACCAACTCCCAGAGTTCACCCAAACTCTTGTCCATTGAGTCAGTGATCCATCCTCTGTCATTCCCTTCTCCTTCTGCCCTCAATCCCTCCCAGCATCAAAGTCTTTCCCAGTGAGTCAACTCTTAGCATGAGGTGGCCAAAGTACTGGAGTTTCAGCTTTAGCATCATTTCTTCCAAAGAACACCCAGGACTGATCTCCTTCAGAATGGACTGGTTGGATCTCCTTGCAGCCCAAGGGACTCTCAAGAGTCTTCTCCAACACCACAGTTCAAAAGCATCAATTCTTCAGTGCTCGGCTTTCTTCACAGTCCATCTTTCACATCCATACATGACCACAGGAAAAACCATAGCCTTGACCAGACGGACTTTTGTTGGCAAAGTAATGTCTCTGCTTTTGAATATGCTATCTAGATTACATGATTATTATTTACTCATTAAATAGAATCATACATTGGTGATTTTTATAATCATGCCATTCTCAATTAGGCAAGTTTTTATATCAGAAACAATGGGTGGTGATTTTAGATACAATTAGGATTCTCCTTACAATAGGTTTTAAAATCAAAAGTATTGACTTTGTATGAAAACTGTTGAATATGGTTGATCAGACTGAGAGGTACACAGAAATGGACTTTTTTGCTTATGTCTGATTATATTATTTTATGTACCCATACATATAATAATAGCTATGTATTAGATATTATTAATCAATGTTATAATTATTTTAATTTACTATTATAATTATTAATATCGTATTATTAATATATGTATTAGATATATATTAGATATCCTGCTCTATTAGATACAGGTACTCTATTCATATCACACATATATTTTTAATTATATTCCCTACACAGTTTACATCTTGCTTCTGATATTTACTCAGTTGCAATTATGTTCCCATGTTCTACATTTTAACCATTTGGGGATGATTCATACTACTCTGCTGTGTAAATACACAAGGAAAGCCTTCCCAATTGTGCAGCCTCTACATCTGCCCAATTCCTCTCTCTGAGTTTGGCCTTACATTAGTGGTAGGTATCAATTCTCTGTTTACTTTCTTTTGTTTTTTTCCACATTGACTACCTCGATGCCATTTATTCATAACATAGGGTTACTTAATCTGGCTTTTTCAGCCATAAACATAGACTTACTCGTATTTTGCTTCAAGTGGGAAAAGTATGTGTCTCAATGTGGAAACTCTTAAAGAGGACCAATAAAATGTATAAGACTCTTCTTGTAAGAAGTCTGCATGAATTTATTTTTCAAGACATCTATAGAGACAGGCAGATTGTACACACTCTTACCTGGCCCCGTGGTAAGGAACAAAGATACAATTTGCTGTGCCCAAGAGAGGCTGTATGACTTTTCCCTCCAGCTACTTTTGTAGCAGAAGTGGAAAAGAAAGAAAAGAATATAGAGTGAAAGTCTGGGGGCTACCAAGAGGAAGAATTAGGAAATGACTTGGGATTTTACTCATGTAGAAAGTCAGCTAACAGACTGTGTGCACATGTGTGGATGCACGTATATGTGTGTGCATGTGTGTGTGTTGAGAGTTTCTGCTAACACACATGACTAATACTACTCCAGTTTTTTTAATATCAGCACCAAAAGATTTCCACCAGCCCTGGGATGCCTGTTATTTGTAAGTTGGGACATTGGGTAAAAGGCAGACAACCCTTGTTGTTTGGCCAGATTGAGACGTGCGATGCTGACTTGCATTCCTGCCAAATTACTGGTGCACAAGGCTCTATCTGAGTAGGCGGGAGCTTCACAAAACTGACAGTGAATTGTTCTCGCAAGGCCGAAGATACAATTTGGCTGCGGCTGCGCAACCCAATGCTCTTAACATGCAAACGGCCAGCAAAAATAATAGCATGTCAAGTGCAATTTTCTCACCAGCCGCTGACACTGTAAACTGAAAAACAGTATAATTATTTGGCATCCCGTGTCCTTCATACTAAGCACCACCCAAACAATTTCCAAGTTATGGTGAAGAGGGAAGGTTAGAAGGTCAATTTTAAAGAGAGAAAATGAGTCAGTGCCTTGGAGGGAGAGAATTATAAATAGATGTAGCATCACCAATGGGAGTTTTATCCAAATAAGGAGTTGCTCAGAAATCCAGGTAGGAGGGGGAAAGGGAGGAAAGAGAGCTGAGGAGTTTATGTAACAAAGAAGATGTAGGAGAGATCTCTGACCACCTGGAAAGCAAACCGTATTTTTTTCCCCAAAAATAAAGCAGTCTGAGGAACAGTGGATCACAGAACCACAGAGCAAGAGCTCAAGGAACTTGGGCCAAAAATCAATAGATGTTGCACACATTTTTTATATTGCTTTCTTTTCCTGTTCCATTGGGGATTTGTAACTTAAATATAATTCCATAATCCACTATACAAATTACAAGTGAGGAAACTGAACCTGAGAAGTGTTGCGCGGCTTTCTCTTCCAGCTCCTTTAGAGCAGATGGGGAAAAAGAGAGAAGCCAGATCTCCAAGAGATTCTTGCTCATCTTTCTACCTAATTCCAAAGCTCTCAACACAAGCTCTCTATCTTCCAGTTCCGCAGACCCAGTCTCAGCTCCTTAAATGGCCTTGTGCATATACTATGTTTTCTGTGTCAATGTTGTCGTTTTCAGCTCTGCACCCTGGTTCACTGGGTTATGGCAACCTTTAGGGAAGCTTCCATCATCCCACCAAACAAAACAGCTTCCTCTGTATGGGCTTCCATACCAGAGTACTGACCTCAGTTTTAACCTGACATATGTTTCTGTGATTGTTTTCTTAACATCTGTCTCCCCCTAGTAGCCCATTCTGATAGAGGGCATGGATTTATGTTTGCTCAGGGTTAAGACTCCATAGACAAGAACACTTAGGAGATAGTAGCTTCTCAATAAATATTTGTGGAATGATCTGATCCATCACCCTCCTGACTCACAGGCAAGAGCTTTCAGGATAGCATCAAACAGCCCAGCTCAAAGAATCCGTGCACATTTCACCCCAAGGATGATATTTTTGTCTCAGTTACAAGACTTATGGAAAACTACCATGGGTTTTCCATCTTTCTTTTCTAAGACCAGAGCAAATAAGAATATAGGGTGAAGGGTGTACCACCTTATTCTCTTCCAGAACTGGCAGAGCAACTCGACACAGGAGGTTCTGGGCAGTATAGAAGTCAAAGTATTTATGTGTAGACCAACAGGCTCGGAACTACCTTGCTCCACAGAGAGCTAGAGGCAGGAGTGGAGTCTGTTTGGCTGTAATTTGCTTTCCATATATTCAGAAAGATTTTGGGTCTAGTTTGTGACGTAAGTTTCTAGATGAATTGGAAGATAATGGAATTTCCGGGCTGCACTGCTTCAGGCTACAGCGAAGGGGACAACCTCCAAAGAGAAGAATCTGCAGTCTTCATAAAAAGACTTGTTTTAACAAATTTGTTGTTGTTTTTTAGTTGCTATTTCCAACCCTTTGCGACACCATGAAGTGCAGCCCGCCAGGCTCCTCTGTCCATGGGGAGTGGGTTGCCATTTCCTACTCCAGAGGATCTTCCCAACCCGGGGATCGAACCTGAAATGGCAGGTGGATTCTTTACCACCAAGCCACCAATGATTCTTATCACTATTTCTATTTCAAAGAAAGACTTTTAAGATCAATGCCTAGAAACAATGTTTAAACTACCTAGCAAGTCCCTAAGATCCCAATAGGAGTGGAGAACATGAAAGCAATGTACGTCTCCTAAGTGAAAAATACTACTGATGTAAAAGCTGATTTATCTTATTTTATAAATTCCTCCATTTTTAGGTGAATTATTCATTCACTTATTCATGCAAAATATTTACGAGCTCTCCTCATATGCAGGCAGAGTTCCAGGTTCTGGGGATATTCAGTAAAGAATAAAGAAGACAAAATCATTTTCTTTGTAGAACTTACATTCTAATAGGTGACAAATCAGAAGCAAGATACAGTATGGTGATGTGAGATAGTGGTCTTCAGGAAGGAATAAAAATAAAGCATAGTCAAACAGGTTGAAATATCAGAGATGGAACAGTTTTATTTTAGACAAAATGGGGCAGAGAAGGCTCTGTAAGAATACAAAATTCAACTTCTTTTTAATTCAATGGAACGTATGCAGACTTATGCTGCTTCTGATCGAGGGGACACTCAGTCATCCCACCTTATTCCCACGACATTGCTTAAAACTTTTCATCCGGCAGGGGCTCCTAACTTCCTACTCCAGCCCACGCCACTAAGCTAAATAACAGTTACCTTTCAAGACACATGGAAATATCAACACTCACCTTCATCCTAAGCAACCTGGGCTCAATGAAAGGGCCCCTCATTAGGCTCCCAGACTCCTGTGCTTACCTAGTGATGTAGTTGTAGTTTCTTTGTCCATCACTCCAACTACACACACACACACACACACACACACATGAACACACACATGAACACACTTAAGAATACAATCATGACTGCAATATGTATAGGCACTATGCATGCCTTATTTTAGTCGTTCTTATCTACTTGTATTTACCTTATCTGGCTAACCCTTGAGGAGCTTGATTACTTTCCTAGGGTAAATATCCAGAAAGTGGCAAAGCCAATACTCAAACCTCCGCAGAGTCCAGCTCTAAGGCTTAGTTTTTTCTCTGCATCTAGCTGCCTATCAATAGAGTAAAAACAGAAATGAGGGAGGTGAGGGTGTATGTGGCTCTGAAGAGCCAATCACTCCAACACTGACTCTGCCCTTGAGCTTGAACTCGTTCTGCCAAGCCCGAGGCTCCCACCATGGTGACTCGAGGGAGGGCCTTTTAAAGAGCAGGTAACTAGTAACTAGTAACGAGGTAACCTGAGTAACCAGTGCTTCTCAGCCAGTTCCTGGACAGAAGCTCAGCAATGAAGTGGTTCAGAGTCAGACGTGGAAGAGCGTTCACAGAGATAAAACGGTATAAAGCGCCGGTGGGCACCCCGATATGGATCGTCCCCACACTCAGCCTGCCGCATCACCTGCAGCAATCACCTGAAATGCATTTTTAGACTCTGCTACAACCTAAGTCCCTCAAAGGCTAAAGCCATAATAACTCAGGAGCAATTTTCTTTAAGGGGAAATATACATGACTGGAAATATTTTCAGGAAAAGTTCTTCAGAAAAGAGGATTGACTCAGACTGAACAGTCGTTTAGCAACTGGCCATGTCCAGGATCAGAGAAAGAGGAGTTCATCAAGGATCAGAATCATCTTGGCCATTTCAAAATCCTAGGGTTCGGGACTTCCCTGGCAGTCCAGTGGTTGAGACTGTGCCTCCAATGCAGAGGGTGCAGGTTTGACCCCTGGTCAGGGAACTAAGATCCCACGTGCTGTGCAACACTGCCAAAAAAAAAAAAAAAAAAAAAGCCTAGGGTTTACCAGCAAAATTTCTGTCCTTGAAAGAAGCATGAATTTCTCAAGTACTGCTGCTGCTCCTGCTAAGTCGCTTCAGTCGTGTCTGACTCTATGAGACCCCATAGACGGCAGCCCACCAGGCTCCTCTGTCCATGGGATTCTCCAGGCAAGAACACTGGAGTGGGTTGCCATTTCCTTCTCCTCTCATGTACTATTACGTCACAAAAGGATAGTAAACACTGCATTGTTCCTCTCTCTCTATTGCAACATTTAAATAATGGAGGTAAAATTAGTCATTAGATCCTGACTCCAAAACAAATCCCAATTTAATTACTTTTTATATTCAGGTAAAAATGGAAAGTTCTTCTGGGGATAGCAAGTTTGTTTGTTTATATAACACAAGACATCAACAGTGTGATAGACCTCCACAGAGTTAACTAACAGAAAACAGGCAGAAAATATCCATCAATTATGTATGTGTGCATGTATTGTATATCCAGAATTTCATACGGCATGAAAATGCCTTGTCGGACGGCTGGATAAGAAGTCTGAATATCCAGAAAGTAAGAATTTAAGAACTCTGCATTCTATACTCAATAATTCTTAAGTGCAAATTATGGTTTAAATACATGGTAACTAGTCACTAAAATGTAATCGGATCCAGTGGATAAAATTACGGCCTTGGGAATCCCCAACTTGATTCAGATTCAGATCATTTACTAGTGCTACGATCTTGGTTTGCTTTATTAATCCAAGTGTCAATTTCTGCACTCACCAAAATAAAAGAGAGAGAGAGAGAGAGATAATCTGGTCAAGAAGCCCCTGTGCAAAACCCACTGGGCCAGGTGTTCTGCAAATGAGAACTTTTCACATTTAGAAACATTTTAAGGTAGATAAACTGTATAGTAAGTAAAACCTTCAGCAGAGTCTGGGGCAGTAGCCACTAATCAAACACATTAACATTTCTGCAGGGAAATATATGAAGTCACAGTAATGGGATGCATTACGACTATAAATAGCCTCCAGTCAGTTCTGCTACCTGAGTGTGCATCAGGCATACAAAAAAATCATTTTTGTATTTTGACAAAGAAAGGAGCGTAGATGTGTTTTACTCATATATTGTTTGTATATGTGTATATATGCACACATAAACACATATATGTATACATGTGGAGGGGGGAGGGAGCTACTGTTAGAATCAATCAGGACTGTGCCCACAGAGTCCTGCTCAATACAAAACAATATTGACCAGAATGCAAATTCCTTGAAGGCAGGGGTCGTTGGTTTGTTCATCAACAGGCCCCTATCCACCTAAAAATGTTTGCCTCAACAATACATGTTCTCCGACTGATTCCTGACAGCACCTCCTCTGGATTTCCCTTGCCCAAGTGAAATTACCTGAAGTGAAAAAGCATAATCCTTGGGGAGGCTCAGTCTGCTTTGCAAGACAATGAGGTGCAAGCACAAATGGGATCAGAAGTTTCCAGTGAGACCCCAAGTCTTGAAGCTCAATATTTAATTTTTTTTTTTTTTTTTAATCACTGCATTTCGGAAACACATAGTATTGGCATGATTCACTTCTGAATCTGACTTATCAAGAAAATCAGTGCTTGGCAGGCTCATAATTGGAATTCTACCTACAATGATGGTATATGCCCAAATTAACAGAAGTTTATGAATAATTCTGAGGAAAAAAACATGTATAGTCTTCAACAACCCACAGTGAGACTATGTAAATCAGGCAATGCCTATCATCAGAACAAGGAACACTTGTCTAACTTGCCAACAGCAAAACAAATGTAAAACCAGTCTAACACATAAACGCACGTACACGTGCACAAACACACACACATCATCAAACCAAAACTTTGATTCTATACATTTGACTCCACCTGACAATGAATTAATCAGTATCCTATCGCAAAGTCCATAAATGACCATAAGTACAAAGCACTGCTAAGCACCCACTCCAAGAATCTACCTTTCTTCATCCTAGGATAATAACTGAAACAACAAATGAATCACAACAAAAAAAGGAGAAAAATCTACCTGCAATTGGAGATACACAGCCTCAGAATAAAATGGGACAAAATAACATCTTAGGAATCCAGGTGATAGAAATTCAAACTGAGCAAAAATGCGTACATCTTCCAAGTCCTGTAAGCTACAGAAGAGGTTTGGCATGCAGACTTTTTATATGAAGTGAGAATGAGAATGCTTATTTGTGTATGCATTACACAAGTGTTATTATAGCTATGATATAATAGATGGGGAGGGTGAGAGAGGTGGGGAGGATGAGCTTTCCGGAGAAAAGCAGTTTGTCTACATTTAAATCTGTTACTGTGGGATTATTCATATTCCTAAAGAAACCAAGAGGTAAATGAACTAACCATCTGGCCAAAAGTACTTACAGCTAAGTGCAGCACCAACTGTGACAAGCCTCATGTTAAAGATCTAGAGACCAGTAAGATCCCAAAATTGGGATCTTAAAAACGAAGCTTACCCGGCCAACAAGAATCGGTTCAGGTCCAGAAAACTCTTCCAGGACAAACATTTGATTCCAAACCCAGCCTCTTTTGGAACGATTCAAAATCCGCTGTTCTTCACTCAGCCTGTTTAGTTCCAATGGGGATCCACTCATTAGAACCGGAGACTGATTCATCGGAGCCGAGTAAATACAAGGGGGAAGAGTAATCCATAATATTATTAACGGAGTCCAGAGATCCAAGAGCATTTCCGCTAGCCGTTCTGGCATGGTCCCACCAGTTAAGCAAATCACCACGAAAATGAGACAATTACTTTTTTTGCCTCCGGTCTGCAGCCATCCAATTCATCATGCGGTGCCGAGCATTTACTTACAGCCCTGCCACGTGTTTACAGCACAGGAAACAGACATCATCTACGCAGTTTTTCTAAGACCACGATCCATGGGCTGTCCTTCTCATTGAAATTTCCTGCAAAAACAAGGAGGGAGAAAACTAATGATCCACTGCCAACAGGTTTTAAAACAAAATCACTACTTTTCAAAAGCATGTGAATGAACATTTCCCACAGCCTTGAATTAAGAAAGTGGATCCATATAGATTGAGAATAAGTAGGCTCACAGGTCTTTTTTATACTTTAAGCTTTCAGATATTCGTATTAATTTTTGTTGGCTTCCTAGGTGGCACAGCGGTGAAGAATCTGCCTGCCAGTGCAGGAGACATAGAGACATGGGTTAGATCTCTGTGGGGGAGGGGGTGACGGCGGTCAGGAATTCCCTTGGGGGGAGGAAATGGCAATCCACTCTAGTATCCTTACCTGGGTGGGCTACAGTCCATGGGGTACACCACTGAGCACACACACGTGTAAGACAGTGTTGGACAGGACTTAGCAACTGAGCACAGCAGCGCAACACAGCGTTAATTTCTGTTACCTGCTATTTATCAAAAACTGCTGCAAGTCCCTGAAATTTGCTTCTCCCTCCTTGGTTTTTTTCCTTCTGTCTCCCTTCCTTTTTCTTTCATGCCTCCCTCCGTTTTCTCTCTCCATCGCTTTCACTCTCTTTTCTCGCAATCTTTGGTTGTAACCAAGTGTGGGTGTTGCCAATATAGCCCTCCTTCATTCCTGTAGAGAGTGCAAGTCTTCCTTCCTTCATTTCTTCCTCCTTTTCTTCCTTCTCCTCTCCGTCTCCTTCTCCACCTTCCAGTGTAAAGAGAGGTTCTAGTTCCCTTTGGGCTGCACTATGTGAAGAAACTAGCTTCAGTGATTAATTAAAAAAAAAAAAAAAAAGCTACAAATGAGAACAGGAAGGGAAATAGCCCCAGTTGTTACGGTCTTAGTTGCCACAGCCCATCAGAAGGGATTGTCCAGCTCAGGCTGCAGAATACAATTCTCTGCCAGGATGCTAATAATGAGTGAATAAAATTAGAATGCTCCCAGAGAGAAATTCTGTAATGTCCAGCATGTATGTTATAATCAGGACAGTGTCAAGGCTCCTATTCCAAATGTACAGTTGAACAGGAGATTTAAATTATGAAAAGCTCCTTTGGGAATGAAATATGGTAAAAATACAATTTTCAATTGAGGAGATTTCAGAAAGGGATGCACAAAAAAATCCCCATTACCTAAGGTGTCAAATGCATTTTTTTTGCTTACCTTCGGTATGGCAAAATGTGTTTCTTCCCTCTCAAAAAAATTATTTTTAAAGAAATAATGTTCCCCACTTAGCCCAGAGAGTAGTCTAGCTGAATTAGATTAAACAGGAAAATAATTCCTCAGAACACCACGGGGAATAGTTTGGCTCAGGGGATTCATAATGCGGTAGGGAAACTTTGCCCTGTGTGTCCCTGGTTCCATTCTGGCTCAGAATGGGAAAGCAAGAAAGCCCTTAACACTGGCTTAGCTAGTGAGTGGTCTTAGCAAAGCCAGATGTAAGGGGCAGATTCAGATCTTGCTGCAAAGACAGGCAGGATCCTATCTAACACGGTGGTGAATAGAATCGCCCTGCTTGTCACTTTTCACCTGGGCTCACCTCCATCACTGGGACTCTCTGTGTACCTCAAAAGAGGCTCCACCCTCATAAGGGCACAGGAGAATCCCTGCAAACAGCAGTTGCAATGGAAACTGAAGGCAAGAAAATCTTTCAACAGGAAATCAACTCAGAGAAAGAGAGTCCAGAACAAGGCCCCCAGCTTTCCCTAAAACTGCAGTACCAGCAGAGAGATCAGGCTTCCTGTATAGCAGATTTCCAGGAAGACCTTGTCTCATCCCATCTGAGAACAGACCTTTGCAGGCTTCGAATTTAAAACAAAAGTTGACAGATCTTGATTTAAAAAATCCNCAGAGAGATCAGGCTTCCTGTATAGCAGATTTCCAGGAAGACCTTGTCTCATCCCATCTGAGAACAGACCTTTGCAGGCTTCGAATTTAAAACAAAAGTTGACAGATCTTGATTTAAAAAATCCCTTCAATATCAACAGTTTTCTGAATGGTCAATCCACTTAAACAGCATTTAAACTTAAAATACTTAGCATATACAGTCACATGCCATGCAATCTCCTAAACATGGGGCAGGAACAGTGATGCAGGATTAGTGTATTACTCGCGAGACTGTCTGTTCTACAGGCAGAAAATCCTGGGCTTGAATCCCAGCTCACCTGACTTGCTGTCTCTGTAATAATGGGAAGAACTACTTAAGTTCTCTGAGCTTCTGTTTTCTCTTCTGCAAAATAGCAGTAAGAAGAATTCCTAATTTCCAAGCAGTAGAGTGATTCAGAAACAAGACTCATATGAAGCCCCCAGAACCTGGAAAGCACTCACTAAGCTGTGATGCTTGTTTTCCTGAGCCAGACTGAGGAGGTGGTCCTGACACCATCTCTGCCCTTGAAAAGCTTCAGTTGAAAAAAAAAAAAAAATCAAAGGTGCAAAGAGTTAATAAGCTGTGTGACCTCCGCAGGAGAGGTAAAGGTATGAGAGTTACAAAGGCAGTCAAGAATCCTCTCTAGGGTGGGATGTGGGTGGACGAGGGTGATGCTGGTGAGAGAAGGGCTGGACCATATTGGATGGAAGGGAATACTCATTTTAATTACGGAGGCTCAGCCTACACACTTCTCAGGGGCAAAAAGACTTCTTCTCTCCAAACATACCCTGCTTCATGCTGGGCCATACCTGAATGCTCGAGAGCCATGTAGACCATCCTCTGATGGCCTGAATGCTATAGAGGGAGAACCATGAGATGGTTGTGAGTTTCCTCTAGCTCCAGCCAGCCTGGGGTTTGAATTCCAGCCAGAGAGCCACCTTTACCAGTTGCATAACTGGGGGTCAATTAAAAATAATAATAATAACAAAAACTAGAGTGCTATTTACCTAGCTGGTTTATTTTGAAGATTACAAGTGATAATTTGGGTAAAGTGATTAAGAAAGCACAGTTATTTTTAAATTGTGCCAAATACTCTGCAAGTATTCTCTGGCATCTGCTTTGTTGTTAATGACTCTGGGATTAAAGCAGTTTAATCCCAATTTAAAGTCCTAACAGACACTTCCCAGATGGAAGCCACCAAGTAGATGGATTGCCACCAAGCCACTCAGGATGGAATGTGACAGAATTCCTCCCTGAACTCGTCAGAATCAGGTAAAAAGTAAGAATAGGCCCTGGAACTTTTATACAATGGCATAGCTTCACTAGTTAGAATAAAGGCATTAATCAATAAAGAACATATGCATAGCCCCAAATAGTATCCATGAACACAAGATCTTGCAAGTCAGATAAAACTTACTGTGCCTTGTAACAAAACTTACAAGCCACAGTAAGTTTTATTCAAAACTGAGGTGTAGAGTAATGATATGATTTGCCCAAAGAACACCTCCAATAAAGAGAAAACAGCTATTGGAATCTAGGTAATCTAACTTTAGAATTCTTTCTTACCACAGTCCCTTCTCTTGTTGTCTAAATATTTGATGAGCTTATACTGTGGTCAGGCATGAAGGCAAGAGAAGCAAACACATCAGAATTCTTATCTTCAGGAAGCCAAGAGCCAAGGTAAAGACTAAGCAATGAATACTTAGAATATCCTATTAAGTCTGAGAAACTTTCGGGTAGTGCAGAGTGATGGGTATGCCACTCATCTTCAGTGCCTTAAAGAAGGCTTCCTGGGGGAAGCATCACCTAAACATCGAAAAGGAATAACCCAAAGAGGTCAGTATAAAGGGTCATTTAAGTCAATCAGTGAACAAGAACAAAACCATTCACTAATACAGGATTTGTGAATGAATTAGTACCGAGGGTAGCTTTCAAATCATTTCTTGTCATATTATCTAATCCATGGCCACGGTATCTTCTTGCTAGCCACCACGTCATTCTAATTATGGTCTCTAGACTACATGTCAAATTGACGTCCTCTTCTCTGCCAGCGCTTTGCGAAGAGGAGTGTGGTCAATTTCGAAAGCTCTAAGGCATAAAAATAAGTGCCATTCCACAATGACGGTATGCTCAGTCATGCCAACTCTTGTGACCCTATGGACTGTAGCCCACCAGCCTCCTCTTTCCATAGGATTTTCCAGGGAAGAACACTGGAGTGGGTTGCCATTTCCTCCTCCAGGGAATCTTTCCAACCCAGGGATCAAACCTGCGTCTCCTGAGTCTCTTGCATGGGCAGGCAGGTTCTTTACCACTGAGCCACCTGGTGAGAGTATGGGAGACAGCAACCAGAAGCACAGTGAGACTGGTACTTTAAATAATGTTTAATTTTAACTAAATACTGTCAGAGCCTGAGGTTGTGTCCCTCTTTGTTGAAAAGGAAGACAAGCAACAGTTAGAGGCAAGGGTGTGCAGTTAAGTATTTACCAAGTGGCTATCTGAAAGAAAAAAAAAAATCCCTGATTTTTTAATTTCCATGATATAAATACTTCCACTGTGACCAATTTCAAGTTTTCAATGTGATCACTAACCAGGTGTGACAATTGGCATAAGTTTCTAAACCAGAAACACCTCTGGTTTAGTCAAGTAAGAGTTTCCTCCAGCATACCCCTAAGTGATGCTTCTCAAACTTTAATATACATAAAAATCCTAGAAATCTTTCTAAAATGTAGATTCCGATCCAGTAAGTCTAGAGTGGGGCTTGCAACTATGCATTTGTAATAACCTCATTTGTGAGGCAGATGCTGTAGCTGGAAAAGCCTAAAGTTTGCAGGAATAAAACCACCTAACTCAGACCTCCTTCTTATGAAGACTTGAAACAATCAGTGGTGTGGTACAGAAGTTACTTCCTCCTCAGTGTCATTAAATGGCATGCCCACAAACTACTTACTACCTGGGAATAGACTTTGGGAAAACCAGCAATAGAATGTATGAATAAATGAGATTTTGTATGATGTCATAACTTTTATACTTAACCCACCCCATATGGGAACTGGAAAAACTGCTCCAATAAGCAGTGTGTTCCCACGCATGCTATCAGGGGGTGTTGAGACTTGACCTTCACTTTAGCTAAGTCTATTACTAGGAGAGAAATGGGATTCTCCTGTGATCATCAGACCTGTACTATTTATATGTGGGGCTCTGCCATGGGCGGAGCTAATGTTGTCCTCTTAGATGATCAGAGAACAGCTTTATAGGAATTCTTGAGATGCAACCAAATGTCCTGTCACTGTTATCAGAATTAATAAACGTCGTAATAGTAGCTGCATATACAAACTGCTTAACTCTACGCAAGGAAGAAGAAACTGAGTGAGGTTGTAAAGCTTGGGTAAAAAAAAAAAATGTATTTTTAGATTTTCTAACCACAGTATGTATGTCTGGCCAAGCAATCCACTTTATTATAATGATGCTGCATTGATTTACACCCCTAGAGTGAGATGAAGAGATTTTACAGTCCCTCTGGAATTCTTACAAAGAAATAACTAGAATTCCCCCTAAGAAGATGTTTTGTCTTAGGTAAGATACTTACAATCCTGCTTTTGATTCACACTTACATTTTAGAGATAGTTTTAATTACAGCCTGGTCTGACCCCACTGACTTCAACTTTTTTTTGAGGTTAAAAAAAAAAAAACTTTCAGATAAGTCATTATGCAAAAATATTACTGCACCATTGACTTGGTAAACAACAAAGATTGCAGTTCCCAACAATGAGCCACACTCTGAAGTCTAAAATAAAAACGGGCTTTTACCGACACTTCAGAATTCAATCCTGCAGATTATTGTGGTTGACAGGAAATTATGCTTTTATTATCCACCGGGCTTAGTGGCCACGATATTTCATGGAAGCAAAAATGACACATAAGACCAGAGAGTTTCTATTAAAAATGTTTCTGACCTTGAATTTAGAGCCATTAGCAGGCTGCTTCAAAACAGGTAAATGCACATTGAATTCAAAGTGTTTCAGCAACACAGGGTACGCGATTCAGCCTGCGGCCCAGTGCGATTCATGCCAAGCCCTGGAGAACTAGAGACAAACAATACTTGTGTGTGTCCAAATATAAATAATGCAGGAGAATCACCTTTCATAAAGCCTTCAGAATGCCCTGACCAAATTCCCTCGGCAGAACAGAATTAATTTTTTTTTTTTTTTCATTTACACACACACACACACAGAGGATTCTCTCTCCTCTCAGCCACAACTCTTCTGGACATCTTTCTTTGGCATCAAATCATACATTTATCCAACTGTCTCTCTATCCAAAAGCACATTATTTGCTTGTTTTACCACCCAGAATAATAGCTGTCAAATCTACTCTACTTTTTGCTATTATTGACACACTATTGTTTTTTTTTTTTTTTTCCTACTGGAAGCTTTAGTTTTCTTTAAGTTTGATAATTACTGGTTACCATGGCAAAGACAGATACCTCCTCATCCTTTCCCAAGATGCAATCAGAACTCTGTCCTTCACATAGAAGCTTTCCTGTTATAGACATCTCAGAACTGGGGTAACAAAGACAGGAGGACCAAGTTTCTTTTTCTAGTGTTTACAGGCTCAGAAATTTATTTAATGCACTTTCTTCGAATTATAAGGTTAGTTAAGATACTGAAGCTGATTCTATCCTGTCGGATCTTCTTCGGGCAGAACTGTCTTGAAACCACATCAGAACGATGAATCTAAGTCCCACACTTTCCTTGCCTATAAGAGTCATGCCAGGAAGTCATTTCTTAAGTGTAATCTAAATCCTTCCTTCTCCATTTAAAAGCCACATCCTTTGCTGTCTTTAAATCACCTGCTCAAAGTTTAACAGCCAAAGACCTAATGAGAGAGAACAATTTGTGCTGGCCCTCCGGTGGGGGAGGTCATGGAGGAGCTGTGACCACAGGTTCATCCATGAGCTGGACCCCGGCAATCAAAGGCTCCTTACCCTTCCCTGTCCTTGGAATGCATGTCCTGCCCACTGTGTCTGCATTAGCAGCTACTTCAAAGACGTAGCCTTGAGAGAGTTATGTGTTATTGAGATCATCTGGATGGTACATGAAGACTGAACGCCACGAACATCTCCGTGTAAATGAACTTTAAGATTCCAGCAAGCAGATGCAGAGATCTTGTGGTTGCCCAAGTCAAGCCTCATATGTAATGTCCATTCCCTTGTTTATTAAAACTGCCACCTACCAATCTGGAGTGGCTTGCCTCTTTTTCCATCTTTCCTGGAGCTCCAATATAAGGGTCGGCTTTGAATTTCACCCCCTGCCCCCTCTGCAAACTCCAAGGTTGCAAACCAACATGCCTTTAAATCAGAGTAACCACTAGGAAATCAATCTTACCCTTAACAATCTTGTTAATACAGCTGAACTGTGGGGGCACAGAGGCTGAGAACCTTGACTCTGGAGTCAGAAGTTCTTTGAATCACAGTCTTATCATTCCTAAGATAAGTGACCTAGGCAAATTTATCTCAATAGTGGCAGATGAGGGAACTGACTTGAAGGATGGTGAAAAAAATTAAATGAGATAAGCTTTGTAAAAACTCTTTTGTCAGTGTAACAATGATAGTTACAATTTATTGAATGTTTCACCTGCTTCACAAAGAACCTTGACTAATTTTTTAAAAACTATTTGATATGGATTTCTTGCTGGATACATCAGTGGGGAAAATTCTGGTGTAAACAGGTAATAAAATAACTTTTTCCAGCTTTTTTTTAAATGACATGAACCAAGTGGGATGTAAGTAAAACAGCATTTCACAAATAGCTTTTCCTATCCACAGTTAATATACACTTAATGTCTTCAAACAAAAAAGGGTGGTATTTTTTTAATTATTTAAGTACAGTTGATTTATAACATTGTGTTAATTTCTGCTGTACAGTAAAGTGATTCAGTTATACATATATATTCTTTTTCATATTCTTTTCCATTATGGCTTATCATAGGTTATTGAGTATATCTCCCTGTGTTATATAGTAGGACTAAAGGTTGGTATTTTTAACTTTCCCCCATCCTGGGGTCATCCATGTCTCTCTTTTCCAAAGAAGACATGGCATTGCCCATCATCATTAATCCTAAAAGGGCAAAGGGTAAAGGGCAAAGGACAAAGTACAATTACACGTCCACACCAGAACTACTCACTTCCAAATTGTAACCACTCACTGAAAACCTCTTCTCTCCTACAAGAAAAATTCCATTGCATGTCATAATCATGTAGTATATTCTCATGAGAATGGTTCAAGTGGGAAGTCCCTATTAATTCAAAGATGAAGATACAGTGACATCTAAACACTACTCAGACAGGAGATGAGAAGATAATCTTAACTAGAGGTTGCATTTAGGTAGTGTCTTCTTCTAAAAAATATTTAGCAAACTATTGATGTGTTTCAAGAAATTTTAGTACTACTGATGATGGTTAAAAATTAGAAGCTTTCCCTTCCTGCTTAAAGAATGTGGAAAGAGAATTGTTGTATGGCAGAAACCAATACAACATTGTAAAGCAATTTTCCTCCAAATGAAAAGTAAATTAAAAAAAAAAAAGAAATGTGGAAATGGTTAAAATCAGATATAACACATAACCAGGGCTACAGAGTCTACAATACTGAAACTGGAATGCAGCCAAATATCCCAGCCTAATAAGTCAAGATTCTGCCAATTAGATTATCCTGTGTAGTAACTACCCTTACAAGTGCACCTTACTTCCATTCTTTCATGTTTCAAAGACTTTATCGCTTAAAAACCACCCACAAGCACTGTTACCATGAACTCCACATGGACATAGATGATGGGTAGGTAAATGGATAGCAAGCAATCATTTGACAAAAATGATATTTAGATATCACTTTGAATGTATAGTTTCTGAAAATTAAATTGCTTATACAGATTCTAAAATAAGTGTACCTCCTTCAGCTGCTATATTTTAGTGACATTCAAAGATCAAGCCTGTTTCACTACTCCAATAAAAATAGATTTGAATTATTTATTTCATAATTCTGAACATCCCTATTTTAAAGATGGCAATACTTGGGACACAGAAAAGTTAAATTCCATTTGTCAAGCTGAAACAGCAATGGGCTCATAAAGAATGAAAAGTGATCTTGCAATTTTTACATTATATTTTGGAGATAAGACTCCTTAGATAGGAAAGAAAAGCATTCCTTAATGTTATTCATATTATTCCCTATCTACTTATTTTATGTTATTTGTGTTACATCAGGAATCAACTAATCATATTTTATGCATGAATTCATTTAGAAAGAAACAATGCATGGAAAATATGGTCCCTACTGCTAATAGAATATGAATATAGTCTAATAACATTTTCACTTAATGGTATAGAAGAATTAAGAAGATTCCAGTTAATATTTCTTTGAAGTGCATTCCATTTGCTTAAAATATCCGTAAATACATCCATGAGGACTTTTCTGATAGAACTTTTTTTTTCCTGTGTGTATTTGTGAGGGCCAGGTATCCTGCTGATTAAAATCAATATACAGGAGTCTTCTAACAGACATGGAATTGCAATTCACATGAGGATGATGCGAACTGTTCAAATATAATATATATTAAAGAATTAAAGAAGCGAGGCAGGGAGTAAAAGAAGGAAAGAAGAAGTAGTTTCCTCGTTGGGTTTTTTCTTTTTTTTTTTTTCCAATAAATTCTCCACAAGGGAAAGCTACAGATACTAAGTTACACATGCAAGACTTCCATAATTAGAGCATTTTTCCCAATAAAATATAACTTCCAATCACACAGAGTTTAAAAGCATTCTTGATGCAAGTCTAGTCTCTTAATTTTTATAAATCCATATCATTTTAAAAATGATTTTGAGGGAGAAATAAACGCTTTGTGGAACATGAATAAAAATAACTTCTTAAAAAAGGGAAAAACTGTGTCTAAGAAAAAACTTGGGAAAATTTATGAAATTTCTGTAGAGAAAACTGAGGTAGATTATCACAATATTGGACTTTAGATAAACTTGTATCCCTCCCTCCCCTTTACTGAGAATATCCGTGAAAAGAAAAAAAAAAAAAAAGGCACAGGGCTTGTTAATTGTAAATGCATTAAATCAATGTTGACTGAGCACTGATTCCATGCTCTACCCTCAACTAACCATCATCCCAGCATTTGTAGTTGTCTTTGACAAGCAGACTAGGGAAAGAAACTATTTGAAGGTTCCAAATACAAGTGTTATTCTTTTATGATGGTGTCCAAAGAGATACAGAAAAATCACTTCTGTGCATTTCCTCCTACTAATAGAACTTTACAAAAAACAAGACTTCTAAAGTCAAGACGGTGGATGACATTTGTGATAGGGAATAGCACATGACATTTAAAACTCAGGAAATAAAAGCTTGGGACATGAGAGAAAAAGGAAACAGCGTTGGCCTGGATGCTCTGCCATGAAGAGGCAATGGAGATTTCGTTCACAGCAACGTATGGGAGAAGCAGCTGAATGGCATCCATTGAACTTATTTCCTTTCTGACCTTTTGAAGTTGCCAGGTTCAACTAATTTTCTCCTTCTGGTTATATCTGGAGGTGGGTTCCAGAGGCCGGAGCCGACAGTGCAGTTGAGATACACTGCACACGCCACACCATCAGCAACTTTCCAGGGCCTCAAAAGAGAGCAGACGAATGGCACTGTGGTTAATTAAGCCCCACGACAACAGTGGATGGCCTCGGACTATCAACATATTCTATTCCAAAAGTATACATTTATGAGATTCTGTAAAAAAATCTTCCCACACCCCAGATAGATGTGTTTGCTTTAAAAGACTAGCCAATATATGAATCCAAGAAGCCTAGAGGGCAAATCAAATCATCTAAAGCAGATGAAAGGGCAAAGGGAAGACGATAAGAATCTCCTACTTAAGCCAATAAGTGAGTTAGTTATCTAGAGACATTTTCAGGTTTTCTAGAAGTAAGCTGTGTGTGTGTGTGTGTGTGTGTGTGTGTGTGTGTGTGTAAGTAATAGCTAGTACATAAGCAAAGGAATCAGCCTTGGTTTAATTCTGTGCTCTGTAGGAAGTATACAATACACCAAAGACAGGAGCTTTTCCCAAACTAAAAAGCAAAGTTAGTCCATTTCACCTGTGAATGCCAACAGTGTTGAAAACAGAAAAACTGCATTTCCCCCATGCCTTGCTTCTCTGAATAACGTTGTAAAAAATACAAAATTATTGAAACTAGTATCGACAGCACCATTGAGCAGAATAGTTTTGAAAGAGTCTTGGGACCTTAGTTTGCATCTATAATTTAAAGGCTAGTCTGTTTTACTTCTTCCTTGACTTGTCAGACACAAAACTTGCTGATGGAGTAGGAAACAATGGTTGGCAATACAAACTGAATGTCATTTTGTCATGAAAAGCTTTTGTTTGTCCATGGCAATTTTGCTCAGATTGGAATGTTGAGAAAATTGTAAGGTATACTATCTTAATAGAAAAATAATGAAGATTATTAATTTTGTCTTTAGAGAATTAGTTACTTCTAATGATGAAGTTACTTCTGAACAGTTGCCGATGAAGTGTGGCTTCTAACTTTTCTGTCTGTGCTTGATCTTTCTTCCTCACCCATAAACAGAGAAAGGAACTGTGAGAGGAAAGCCCTGAGGTACAGTTTCCTGAATAGAATCATTATATCCTCATTCTTTGGAGTTTTCTTGCTTTGTTCCAAGAACCAGGTGCTCCCCACTAACCAGGAGCATCAGACCTTAAATCTGTTCAGTTTACAAGGAAATGTTGCATCATGAGGATGTTTATATAACAGCCTTTACAAAATGCCTTCTCCAGTGGTCTACTACATCCTGCAGAGCATGTTTCACGGATTGTTTTGTTGTTTTTTTGTTCATTTGTTTTCTACTTTGAGCGAACTGCCATTGGCTACTTCTACTGTGTTCAGTGCTAAATTAAGCGGTGGCTTTAGAGGAATACTGTCTTGACCAGAGTGCAGCATGTAATGCCCACATAAAGTTATTTTTTTCAGGTTAAAGACTTCCTTCTTTATTCAGTTGATACATGTACAGCAGGCCAATGGAGCTGCTATTCCAGTGAGGGTTGCTAAAAAACTGTTCTTCAGTTAAATATTTAACACCTTCAAGAGCTCAAGAAATGTATCTTGGACACCCAAAATGCAGTCAAAACATGTTAAGCGATTTGGGTGGAGAGATTTCCTCATCTGGAGTCTTTAGAGTTTTAAGAGACTATAGATTATAAGGCAGAAGAATTGATTTTTAAATAGTAATAGTAATTGGAAAATAGAAGATCCAGGTTGAAGGGGGGAGACAGTTAAAAAGTTTGCATGACAGCATTGCAGCAGACATTTCAGAGAACATTAGCCAGTGTCTCTGAAACATCGGGCTTGTTTGTGATGGCTATGGGATACCTGGATGCCCATGTGGATGTCCTAGGGGACAGAATGAGGAGCCCAAGCTGCTACAGAGCTGCCCTGAATGAAACGGTCCCCAGGGAATCTTCGGGGTCCTCTCCTCTATTCTCCTCTCAGAATAGATTTTCTCAACTCCAAGCCCTCTTCAGAGTCCGGGGGGGGGGGGGGGAAATATATATATACGTATTATATATATATTATTATCAAAGATGATTTAAAATCCTGTGACTGCTCCAGCATGAAATGTCTATGCGATTGGGGGGCTTCCAAACTGCTGAAGCAGATTTACAGANGGGGGGGGGGCGGGAAATATATATATACGTATTATATATATATTATTATCAAAGATGATTTAAAATCCTGTGACTGCTCCAGCATGAAATGTCTATGCGATTGGGGGGCTTCCAAACTGCTGAAGCAGATTTACAGAATATTATTAGTAGTAGTAGTATTTAATAAGAGGGAGAGCCCTAGAATATCTAGCAGCCACAGAGCTCAGGGAAGTGGAAAAACATGTCTGGACAGGATGATTATGGAGAACTCCCTTTGAGGGATTAAAAAAAAAAAAAAGTAACCCTCAGAGAACATCCTCTAAAGGCCTCCTGGTTAAAAGAATCTCTTCACACACACACACACACACACACACACACACACACACACACACACACACGATAAAACCCCTGGAAAACCGGACTCGACTGATGAAAAGCAAAAATCGGGCAGAAATGTCAGCTGGGTTTGCCGTGAACGACAGGGCTCATTTTCCATGCAGTGAGGTACAGCGGCCAGGTTGAATGGATGGAAAATCCCAGTCTCGAATCTTACATAAATATCTCCTTCCCGCACACAGTTTTCCAGTTGAAACGCTCCTGTAATGAAGCCGGAGGTGACAGCCTAGGGAGGGTTGTTACCCCCGAGACGGCTGTCAGGAGTGCAGTAAAGAGGGCCGGCGCTTCCTGGGGGCCCCAGCCGTCCCCCTACCCCGTGCCTCGGATCTGTTTCGCGGTGGTACCCATTCGAGAGGGCAGGGCCAGTGCACCTTCTCCTGCATCCCGGTTCCCGGCCGACAGATACTGTGAAGCCAGGGAAAGAAAACAGCCGGCTGAGCAGCTGAGCAGCTCCGGCGCGCTAAGGGTATGGTCGAATCTTGCCTCTTAAAGAGGAAACTCTGTGGAATCTTCAGGAAACGGTGGTAAAGTTGAAAGGACCTCTTCTCCCTTGCCTAATTATCAGCTCTATCCTTTAACTAGAGCTGAAGTGAGCAGCTGCCAGGGTGGTTTTCCATCGCTGACTAATGTGCGTTTGCAACAATAAACAATTAATGTTTGATTTCTTACATGTAGCAGCCCAAGCAAACTGCTGCCATCTCGGCTCGCGGAGACACACGGCTCGTCCCGGACGCGCCGCCGGCTCTGTGCCTGCGGAGAAGGGTCTCGGGATCACGAAACTTTGAGGTTTCTGCCAGATGGGATGGGGAAGGGTCTGGGCTTGCGGAGAGGGAAAGGCACAGTAAACTGTGGATACCTGTTGGCATCCTCGTTGGCGGCGGCAGATTTTCACTGGCTCCCAGGCTTGGCTGCAGCCTGAGAGAACGGGGATCAAGTCCCTTATGAACCTGTTACGCGCTGCCAGAACCCGGGCAAGAATCCGCTTTTCCTCAGGTCCCGCGAGGGGCGCAGCCTGCCCTCCCTCCCCACCCCCCAAGGGTGCGCGGATGGGGAGGAGGGAGCTGTCGGAAAGCGCAGCTTCGGGCTCTGGCGGAGACAGGAGAGGGAGTCCGAGGGAGTCCCCGGCTCGGCTCAGGAGGCCTCTGCGAGCACAGTCTGGCGGGCTCGGAGAGAACCCTGCTTGGGGGTCTTGCCTGGATGCGGGGCAGTATCTCGGCGTCCACGGAGCCGGGGGCCGCTAGGGAGCCCGGCAAGTTTGGAACCCGCGCCGCGCTTCCCGGGGCTGGAGGAGCCNAGCCTCTGCGAGCACAGTCTGGCGGGCTCGGAGAGAACCCTGCTTGGGGGTCTTGCCTGGATGCGGGGCAGTATCTCGGCGTCCACGGAGCCGGGGGCCGCTAGGGAGCCCGGCAAGTTTGGAACCCGCGCCGCGCTTCCCGGGGCTGGAGGAGCCACTTGTGGGAAAGCCGTGGGCAGGGGCTCCCTGCGGGAGTCGCCCTCCGTCTCCTCGGGATTGGGGCGGTGCGGCAAACCAGCCAGAGGGCACCCTCACCACCACCGCCCGCTCCCCTTCGCCTCCTTTCTGCTCCGGCTGGCACTTGCCTCTCAGCCGGCGGCGGGTGCTTCCCATTCACCGCACGGACCCCGCAGTGAAGGCGCGCGGCTGCAGCGGCGCCTGCCTATGTCGCGAGGCGGCGAAATCGCCAGGCGACCGCAAGAATGGGAGCCCGGCAGGAAAGCTGGAGGGGCACAGCCTGCTTGCTTCTCCCCGGGATCTGCTATCAGAGCAGGTTGCAAAAATGGTCAAGTAAAAAACCCTGAGGTGATCCCATCAGCTGCGCTAGGCAGGAAAGAAGATACAGCTCAGCCCCACACTGGGGCAGTGAACCCACATGCACCATTCGAATGGAAGGAGGCGCGCAGGGTGCCGGAAGGGGCAGGGGTATGCCTTAAAAAAAAAAAAATTAAGGTCCCTTCTGGGTCCTCGGGGCATGGATTAAAACGCGGGGTTTGGGTGGAGGATCACTCACTCTTGAGGGGCTCCGCGCGGGCGAATTTCCAGCCTCTTGGTTCACTAATGGCTGGAAGGGTTCGAGGTCTGCTCCCGAGGGCGGTGAACAGCGAGCGGTCCCCGCGCACTGGGCAGACGCCTCCGGATCGCGTTCATGCCTCTCGGAGCTGCGGGGCTTGGTGCTGAGACGCGGGGCGGACGCGCCGGGCTCTGAGTGTCCGCAGCCCAAAGTGCAGCTTCGCTGGGTGGACGCTACCGTCCGTGCACGAGCCGGCGACAGTAGATGAGCTTCGGGGAAGCAGGGAGATTCCAAATAGATCCACTAATTCTGGGCTGAGCGCTCCGGCGTGCAAGCCCGCCTGCCTGCCAAATGTAACTGTGAAGTGATGTGGAAAAGTCAGTCGGGTGCCTCCCCTGACGGATCTCATTGGGCAGAGCGCAGAGGCAGGTCTACCACTTGGAAATTCATGTAAGCGGGCCCCCTCCCCCCCCTCCCTTCCTCCCCCCACCGGCGCTCTGGCGCGCTCGCTCCTCGGTTCTCTCCCGCTACCAAGTGGGCGCACAACTTTTCGCTCCTCGCTCTCGAGCGCGCCCAGCGCGTCTCCGCCTCCGGAGGCACTCGGTGAAGATGCGCCCTTCCGTGCGGTGCGCGCCGCCCGGGGACGGCCAGGCTCCAGGGTAAAAGGGCTGGCCGACTACAAAAGGATGAGGACGAGCGTATCCGCGAGCTTTCTCTCGCAGTCTTCCCGGAGCTCTGGGGCTAGCGAGATCCTGAAAAGCGTCCCAGTAAACCACGGCTGTTTTCCTTGGGAGGAAGAGGACGCGACAGGGCAAAGGGGTGCGCGTGGGAGTCTTGTCTCCTCTTTAAGCCAAGATCCTCAGGCAGACCAAGTGGGGGTGTCGGAAGGACCGATGCCTGCTGCTCAGACGCTGTGGTTTAGAGGCACTGCGTCGCGGTCCTGTGGTGGTGCGCATTCCTCATATCCCCAGGCTTCTTACATCTTCAGGGAGATGGGATGAGGGAGCGCAGACGGGCAGATGCAAGGGACGCGTAAGTAGGTGTGAAAAAAGCGAAACTTGCTTGGGAGACTGCTAGGAGAGACTGCTAGGTCTTCTCAATGTGCCCTTGCCTGCAAATCTCTCGGGCACCAGACTTCTGGCTCCTTTGCTTCCGCCACGAGATGCGCTTTCGTGTCCTTTGATGGACTCCACTCAAACGTTGAGAACTGCCCACCGTGGATCACAGCCCATGCAAGAGGAGGAATCATGAATCAGGAGGTCCAGACTTCTTTTCTTCTCATCAGTGAGGCAAACACGTAGAAATAGGCAACTATTTTTAATAAAATTTGTGAAAATTACTATGAGCTAATCCTTATTCCTTTGTTTAACTCCCCTCCACAGAACACTTAGTCCATTCTCTGTGCACTAAGGCTGAACTTTGAGGAAGGGTTCTACTACCCGGGAACAAAATCAGGAATGGAAGAAGAAAGAAAGGATATGGAGAACGGTAAAGAGGTCCGTAAAGCTTGTACTGTCTGACTTCAATTAATTAGAGTGAGGAGAATGAGGAAATTGACACAATATGCTTATAATATTTATGCAATTTTGACATTTTTGTTGTCTGTTGCATCTACCATCCCATTGTGAGATGTTGAAAAGGATGCTGACTATAGGTCTAGTATCTGTTTCACATTCTAGGTGAATTAGGGAAGAAACTGAATTATTTCAGAGCAGGGAGAAGTGAAGAGATGCAGGGGGGTATTTTCCCACGAGACAGTCACTAAGTAACTGATCTCCTCTCAGACTCTGTCTGTTTACAGGGCATTCAGAAATTGGCTAATTTTGCCTTGGGAAAAGAAACAGTAGTCATGCCTAAGTCATATTATAACTGTCGCTGGACCGGACAGTCCCAATTGGATAAAGAAATAGATCACATCTTGAACAATGCTTAATTTTCAGACATGCATTTTCACTTTGAACAAATTCTCTGAACCTTTCCTTAGGGTACCTTCTTACATCTATGAGAATTAAAGCAAAGGTTATGTGTTACTGAAGCCTGGGAATTGTTCCTAGTAACAAAGTCATCTCAAAAGCAAGCTAGAGTGGTAGAGCTAAACAGTATCCTCAAATCTCATCTTCTTAATGGTGAAATAAAACTATTTTAATGACAAAGTGAAGAAAGTCAGAAACCAGTGGCTTTAGTTACCTTGGGTTAGAATGAGCTTATTCTGACTCACCTTATCCATGTTTATTCTCAGAGCAGTTAAATACACTGTCCTAGCTGACTTTTGGCCATCTAGATTTCAAGGTAGCCCCCTCTCTATATATATTGCTAATCTCTACTCAAAGCACTGCTGTAGGAATTTCTTACTAATTTCCTCTTGATTCTTAGGAGAGGCCGGGATGATTAAGCAGTGTGAAAGAGGATTAGGATGATGTTAAAAAGCCCTATAAGGATATTTCTAAAATAATCAGGGAGGCTGAAAGACAAGGCATTTGCCTCTTTAACAATTCCACCCCCTCTTAATAGGATGCAGTGTAATGTCACAATGGGGAGAAGCTAACTCCTGAAGAGTTTTCTTTCAACATCCTCTTCAGAGTGACAGCCGTCTAGCAGGAAGAGGACTGTAACACAGGCTTGTAGGATGACCACTAAAATTGCATGTGTCCTGGAGTATTCTGGGGGAGGAAGGGTGAGGTGTTATCTGCTAGGGCAGCAGTATAATCAGAGAAGCAGTGGCTGTTGGGGGAATAGGAGAGGGAGGAGAGCATTCAGAATAACCCCGGCTGACTGATGCTAGTGTAGGAAGAGGCAGAGTGTCTCCAGCCTGTGTTTCAGTGACAGGCAGACAGTTCTTCACAGGAGTCTCTGCAGTTGAANGAAGATGTGTATAAGAGACAGGTGTGTGTGTGTGTGTGTGTGTGTGTGTGTGTGTGTGTTTGTGTAAGTGAACTTGCCTTTGCTGATTGGTGGGTGTGAGGGAGGAACTGCGAGAAAGAGGTAGTTTTCTGAGGTCCAGAGAGAGGCTCAAAGTCTAAAGAATCTTTAAAAATCTTTCTAAAAAGTGTGTGCATGTTCAGTCATGTCTCTTTGTGATCCCCTGGACTGTAGCCCAGCAGACTCCTCTGTCCACAGCATTTTCCAGACAAGCCATTTCCTACTCCAGGGGATCTTCCCCCTCCCAGGAATCGAACCCGTGTCTCCTGCATTGGCAGGCAGATTCTTTGCCACTTATGCCACCTGGGAGGCCCCCCTAAAAGGTGTGGCATCCTTAAATGTGTATGTCCTGGGGTGAAATTCCAGGTCTTGGGCTCTGCTGCAAGGTTTGTCAGGAGAGTCAGAGACCCCAGGGAGGACTGGCCCCTCCCCGCCTCTCACCGTTGGGTTTTTATGAGGTTTCCATTTCAGTTTTGTACATGCATATCCTTGAACCTCCACCAGCACCTCTGAGTTTCTGGGTTTGCACTGGAAAGATTGATGTTCTCACTGGTTGTGTGCTCTCTGGAATGACTTGACTCTTCCTCTTCCCTGTTTGTAGAAACCTTAAATTAGTAACATTTTGGGAGTCTTTTTTTTTCTTTGCATCCAATCTCCTGGACTTCTGTCTGTGGTTATTTTGAAGTGTCGGCATTGGGGGATGTGCCTTGGGGGCCCACCCACTGGCTTTGTAATGAGGAGACTTGTAGTTTGCTTTCAGCGGGAGAACCAAGTTTACCATTTACTGGAGCTCCAGAAAGAGCCATAGATCCTTATCCCAAGATAGGAGGCTGTGAGCCTAGAAGCAGTTTTTAAAACTCTGTACTTTGATCCTCATCTTATCCGGAGAGGCTGCTTAGATTGTTTGGTGATCTAAGAATCAGAAAGAGGACAGATGGCTTTCACATTAAAAGAGAGATCTATTCTCCAAGCTCACTCCCACCCTCCTCTGTGCCTCACGTGTTTTCCTTCCTGTCCCTGTAACAAACGAAGTACAGAAAGACATAATGTTTGAAAGGGACTAGAAACTTTTCAGCCACAGAAATTTCTGGGGCAGTGGATGGTGCAGAAGGGAAGATTAAGAAGAAGAGTGGAGGTGGGTAATGTACGGAGGTGATGGTCAAGCAGGAACAGAGTGTACTGGAGGGTGAGGGGAGTGAGAAGCCGGAGGAGATGACCTGTGTATGCCAGGACCCCGAGCTTCCTTCCCTTAAGCTCGCTGTTGGGAAAGGCAGGGCACACCATGTCCCTCCTCAGCCCCCAAAGCATGACTTCAAGTGCGAGAAGAAAATACCACAACTTCTCTTTCTACTTACTGCGAACTCATCCTTCTTCATTTCTAATTTTCAAGCAGGTTTTATAATGTACATAATATCAGCACAGTGGTATGTGTATATAATTTGCAACTAAAGATATACCTTCTTGGGGGGTGGTGGTTTGCCATCAGAAGAGATGGGAGGTCACTGCTCAGAAATGATGACGCAGCAGGGAGAGACCAGTGCTCCGCAGAGTTGAATGCTCGTGACTTCATTGGAGACTTTGTTGCTGAAATGCAAATTTGTGTTCAGGACGTCTGTGCTGGAGCCCCAAATTCTGCAATTGGAGGGCTGACTCAGAAGGAGTGAAATAGTGGTCCCTCTGCCTGCTTTTTTTTTTTTTTTTTTCCAGTACTGTTCCAGTTGGTGTTAGTCATTGAGGGACTAGTCATTCCATTGGTTTGGGGGGATGGGGGTTGGAACAAGATGCTGTGGAGCCTCTTCCCTGGAATGTTCCAGCCTGACTTCCAACACTGCAAGGAAGTTCCCGTGTGGTCGGTGTCACAGAGGTCCTGGGATCCGTTCCCATCAGGGATGTGTCAGTATCCTGGGTCATATGACACTGTGATGCAGCTTTGCTTCTTGGGCCAGATGGCCCTGACCCTCTGTGGTGTGCAGGGAGGGGGAGGGGAGGGGAGGGGGAGAGNGCCTATATGGTAAGAAATAGGATAAAGAGGGGAAGCCTAGAGATTAGCTTCTCTCTGGGTTCAAACAAAACCCTCCAGCTCCCCTCCCTGGTCTCTGGGCTATCTACCCTCCTGCTTCTACTTGCATCTCAGAGTTCTGATAGAATTGAGCTCCCCATATTCTCTCTCCATCTCCTCTACATGTAGCAGGGCAAACAAATACATGATGAGTCAGCGGTTTCCTGCCTATGAAATAAATGTAAGCTCAGAGAGACTGGGTTCCCCTGCAGACCCCCATCCTGATTGTTGCAATCTCCTCACTGCAAACACATCTCCCCCACCCCAAAACAATTGCTAGGAACAACCAGCATGGGGGAGTACAGTATTTAGTAAAAAGAGCAGTCTTTGGAGTCAAACAGACCTCAATTCAAATCCCAGGTTTAACGTGGAAACTTGAGCAAGTTATTTCAGCTCTCCAAGTGTCAGTTCTTATATCTATGAATTAGGCTCCTCCTCCTTAGAGACCTAGAGTGTATGTGTGCCAAGTCGCTCCAGTCACGTCCGACTCTTTGCAAACCCACTACCTGTAGCCTGCCAGGCTCCTCTGTCCATGGAATTTGCCAGGCAAGAATACTGGAATGAGTTGCCATTTCCTTCCCCAGGGGATCTTCCCAACCCAGGGACTGAACCCTCATCTCTTATGTCTCCTGCATTGGCAGGCAAGTTTTTCGTTTTGTTTTTATAACCACTAGCACCAACTGGGAAGCCCTAGAGACCTAAAAGTGTGGTTTAGGTCAGGAGAGGACTTTTCTGGAGGTCCAGTGGTTAAGAATCCACCTGTCAATGAAGGGGACACAGGTTCAGTCTCTAGTCATGGAAGATCCCACATGACTCGGGGCATGGGCAACTAAGCCCAGGCGCCACAGCTACTGAGCCTGCACTCTAAAGCCTGTGCTTTGCAACAAGAGAAGCCACCACAATAAGAAGTCCATGCACCACAACAAAGAGCAGCCCCCTCTTGCAGCAGCTAGAGAAAGTTTGCAGGCAGCAACAAAGACCCAGCACAACGAAAAAGAAAATTAAAAGATCAGATGAGATGCAAAGCAGCCAGGGCAACACCTTGTACCCACAGCAGGTATCCAACTATGGAAGTGCTGCCTCCCTCTTGCTCCCCATCCCCAGTCTACGGTGGAGCCAGAGGCAAGCAGAGAGGGTGAGCATCAGAGCTCACTTCCCCCAAGCCTTTGGAACCCACAGGGGGCTTCGGGAGGTCTTTATTTACCTCTCTGCCTCTTTAACCAGAGGCTGGAAAATCAGGCTTGAACCAGATTAGTAATGCTAAAACCAAAAAAAAAAAAAAAAAAANCAAGCCTTTGGAACCCACAGGGGGCTTCGGGAGGTCTTTATTTACCTCTCTGCCTCTTTAACCAGAGGCTGGAAAATCAGGCTTGAACCAGATTAGTAATGCTAAAACAAAAAAAAAAAAAAAAAAAAGGCAGACTTTCTTTTTGATACATAAAAGGATAAGGAATGTTTTCCTCCCAACCCCCAAGCAATCTCCTGTACAGCAAACACCACTGGAATCAGCAGGTGTGTGTTCCAAGAGAAAACTCTGTCTCTTGGACTCGGTGAGTAATTTTCTCCTTCCAGAAAAACACAAAAGGAGGGAACAGCAGAAGATACAAAGGAAGGATCAAACCCACACGCAGCCAGTGTCCAGCTTCTTCAGAGGTGTTCCTAACACAGGTTCTGAGCCTGAGGATGAAAGTGCGGGTTGTTCCCTCAGATCAGCATCGCAGCCACTGAGCTCTGTCCTTGTGGCTGGACACTGGCTACCTGAACTGAGGCAGCAATGCTGGCATGTGGAGTCTCTCCAAGGACGGGACTGGGTCTGCTCCGGTCTGAGATTAATGATCAGCTCAGGTGTGTACAGGTCTTAAAGAAACACAATTCTACGGGCTCCTCTGCCCATGGGATTCTCCTGGCAGGAATGCTGGAATGGGTTGCCATACCTCCTCCGAGGGATCTTCCTGACCCGAGGATTGAACCTGTATCTCCTGAGTCTCCTGCATTGCAGGCAGGTTCTTTACCACTGAGTCATCAAGAAAGCCCATGCTTCCTTGCAGTTATGTCAAAACTTAACAAGTGGTAGTTTCTTCAAGGTTAGTTGTAATGTGGAATCTGAAATCATATCAATAAACTTTCATACTCTGTTATGTTAAAATCATTTATTTAAATTGCACTTTGGTTAGATCTTTTACCATATATTATTTTCATAGTATCATTTATAAGTCATCTGGAAAATATTGGTTCATGGAATTATGTAGGTTTTGCAGATATTGACACATTTCATCATACAGTCTATCACCTATCTATCTATCTATTGGTCTATCACAGGGCTTCTCTTGTGGCTCAGTGGTAAAGAATCCACCTGCCAGTGCAGGACACATGGGTTTGATCCCACTCCAGTATTCTTGCCTGGAGAATCCTATGGACACAGGAACTTGGAGGGTTACAGTTCATGAGGTCACAAAGAATGGGACAAGACTTAGCAATTAAACAACATATCTGTCTATCATGTTAACATCACCATGAATCTCATCAGAAAACTCTAATCATTGGGAAGCCATTATACTCAATGTAATAGATACAGGTTTTTTTCAGGATTCTAATTTTTTTCTTGAAAATCCAAATGGTATCAGTGGCAATAAAAACCTCCAGTTGTTTTTCTTGAAATGACTAGCTCACTTTGTTCATTTTGAGAAAATATATATGCACAGTTATAAAAGAAAAGAAAAAGAAACACAATTCTAGAAGTTATCTAGTTCAACTATGCCATCTTAAAGATGAAAGACCTAGGGGGAAGGGACAGTTAGGAAATTTGGGATAGACGTGGACACAGTGCTGTACTGATCTTGGATAACCAGCAAGGATCTATTGTAGAGTGCAAGGAACTCTGCTCAATGTTACGTGGCAGTCTGGATGGGAGGGGAGTTTGGGGGAGAAGGGATACATGGCTAAGTACGACTGAGTCTCTTCGCTGTTCACCTGAAACTATCACAACATTGTTAATCAACAATAACAAAAAAAAATTAAATAAGAAAAGATGAAAGACCTATGTCCGGAGACTAGTCCCTGTGACTTTTCCGGAGGTCACAGGAGGAGTCAAAGGCAGATGTGGGACATGAACCCAGAGCTCTCGACTCCCAAGTAGTGTGTTGGCCCAAAAGGTCATTCAGGTTTTCGGTAACATCTTAAGGAAAAACCCAGATGAACTTTTTGGCCAGCCCAATACCACCATCATCCCAATACCACCTCTCTGAGCATTAATGTCATCTCTAACCATCACAGACAGGGCATGCAAATGGACATCAAAGGGGTTAAGAGATGTCATAGGCATCACAACACTCAAGCTTCAACAGACAAGCATCCAACAGTGGTATTACAATAGCATGTAGATAATATTAGAGTAATACAACTACTCTCATAGGATAGTTTAAGGCT
>SJYV01029949.1:757733-769960 GCA_006410875.1 Neotragus pygmaeus
CATAAAGAAGAAACCACGAGACAGTAGGATGGGGGTACACTTGTGATTTAGTCAAGTCCCCTACCCTCCGAGTGGGTGACGCACAAACTGGAGAAGAATTCCATTGCAGAGACTCTCCCACCGGAGTGAGAATGTGAGTCCCAGACCAGGCTCCCCAGCGTAGGGGTCTGGCATCAGGAGGAGGAGCCCCCGGAGTATTTGGATTTGACTGCCAGTGGGGCTTAATTTCAGAATCTCCATGGACTCCGGGAAACTGGGGGGAGCGGGGGAGGCCCCTGTTAATTCTTAAAAGGAGTCAACAAATGCTCACGTGCACCAAGACCAAACGCAAAAACGGTGACATCACAGCAGCCTGGTCTTGGGGGATCTACTGGGCAGAGGGTGCCTGTGTCTCACTCTGCAGTCAGAAACGCTGCTGCTAGACACTTCGGGGAGTCCTGAACACTCCTTGAAGCAGACATCTCACTTGGGTCATCACTACCAAAATCTGGTCCCATGCAACAATTTTTGTTGTTTTATTTAACTTCTCAGATAAATAAAGTTGATAAGTTTAGTCAGACTCATTAAGAAAAACAAAGACAGAGGGCCGAAATGAATAAAATCAGAAGTGAAAATGGAGAAGTTACAATCAACACAACATAAATAATACAAGTGATTATAAGAGATTACTATTAGCAACTATATGCCAATGAAATGGATAACTAGAGGAAAGAGACAATTCTTATAAAGACTGCTCTCTGTCTTGGGCACTGTCTCCTTTCCCTCCTCCCTCCCTCTCGTATCTCTTTGGGAAAACCAAGTTTCAGGCTGGGATCAGCCTTGTGGCAATGCACATGTGAAACCAAAGCCTCAGGCCAACAGGCAGCAGGGAACTGAGGCGAGCCGACAGCCACTGGCATGACTGCACACAGGCTCACCAGCTCCAGCTGAGGGATGAGAACCGCGGCCCTAGCCAACAGCTTCCCTAAAATGTTGTGAGAGCTGGAGCCAGAACCATCTGGCTCAGTCCTGGCTAGATTCCTGACCCTCAGAAACTCTGAGGTAAGAAATGTTTACCATTTAACCTGCTAAATTTGGGGAGTAATTTGTTACATAGCAATGGATAACTAAAACAGTTCCTTCTATCTATGTTCTTTCAGATGAATTGCCTTCGAGGAATCTCAACAAACCTACAGATGCTATTGCTTTTGCCTTCAGTCTCCAAGGACTAATACACTTTCATAGTCCCTCTTAAACCACCACCAGAATTAGAGAAGATGAAAGATCATAGAAAAGAAACAAGCAGGAAAGGCAGTTCATTTGCCAAGTACTTCTGGTCTTAACTCTGAAAATACAATACAGAACATCAAAGTACAACCTAAATTTAATACAGCCACATGATGTGACCTTAACAAAATGACAAATGAAACCCTAACTCCATGACTAGCCTAACTTTTAGAGTGAAATAAAATGTAGTGGGAAATTAAATGTTGTTTTCTTGGAATTTTTAAAAGGAAGCACTTAAATTTCTCAAAAGAATAGTGTTCTGTAAAACCAAGAGGAGCCTCCTAAAACAATAAATTAATTGAAGTGAAAAGTTTAGGCACTTAATAGTCTCTTTTTGCATGGAAATATACTTTGGATTAGGCTTTGGAGGGAAAAGGTGATTGTGAATTTTTCACCAATACTTTCTGATAGTTTTCTAAAGGCTTTGAAAGAGACTATCTTCAACATGTTTGACCACATACAGTTTCTTCTGAAATGTAACATGATTATATAGCTTGTCCTATGTGTGAATTCATTTATCTTCAGACAGACACACTCTACTATTAGATGAGGCAAATCAGACCAAAGTGAAAGGCAATTGTCAGACAGAAAATAGTTTATGGAATTATCATTTGACCACTTTCCACCTATTTATTATAATTTTTAACTTATGGAAAAATATGAGCCTCTGTAGAAGTCATAACACACACACACACACACACACACACACACACACACACATATCTAGCAGTCTGTATTTCTTATTTAAAGGTCACCAGACAGAAGTGTAAAGAACACGTTACTGATTGATTTTGGTGTGACTGTTATCTTCATTTTCTTCCTTTGTGGAGGGGGATGGGTAGTGAATAGAAAGGCTGCGAAAGGATTGACATTTATGGTGAAGTTTATTGTATTTTAGGGCTGAATGAGACACAATGTCATGCATTAAAACTGCAAAGGTGTCTAAGTTTAAGACAGGCTTATCTAAAATGGTAGGATCCTGCAGAGGGGTCATAACACATGGTGCTTTACAAAGACCTCAAATCTATATTTTGAAAGGCCTTTATTTTGAAGGAAGAAGAAAAATGGAGAAGAGATTACCCACAGGGGTAAGAGATGTTCTGGATCTGGAAGGATTTATCTTTAAAGGGGTAAATATCGTTATTGAATATGAGTTAAGACACTATTAAGAAATCTGATTAAAAGTCCACAAATGAGCAAAGTTCTATGTTAATCTGTAGACTTTTACCTTGTAAAGATGCAAGTCATTTCTATTTGATGGAAAATAGATCCCCAAAAGTTATTCTTTACTTCCTCAGACAACATTAATCAGTTCTGGGTCTAAGATTTTTTTGATGAAATTGTCCATGAATATCCATGAATAGTTTAACATCTTACTGATTCCCACGTTAATTCACATGTTAAGTGAAAGAAATGTTTAACATATGTTAACTTTATATTTAAAAGAAAGTCCTGACTAATGACTAATAGCTTCTAGTAATAATAACAGCACTGCCTTAAGCAATTCCATTCTTCTCAGTCATTCACATCATGCCTTCNGCATCATCCCATTTGACCTTCCCAGGAGCCATATGAAGAAAGTAAGCAATCAACAACGATTACTAAGGTCCATGACATGCAAGGTCTGGTAGAGTGTGTGTGAGACGCACCAGTGGATAAACTCAAGATTCCTTCCTTCATGGAGCTGACACCCTAGCAGAGTAGAATCTACTGCACTGATATGAATAGGAAAATCTTAAAAGAGGAGTTAACAACCCTTGCATAATTATGGGATGAGTGCATTGGCAAAGTCTGACAGCTAATGATAGCCACTACCCTTTATTATTCAACAAATATTTACCCGAGTGCTTACTACATGCCCAGCTTGGTGCTAAATGCTTTATATATGTTATTTTATTTAATCTTTAGGCTAACCGTGCAAGGCAGATATTATTATCTCCATTTTTCAAATGAGAAAATTAAGACTCAGAGAGTTTAAATAACTTTTCAAATTTCCCCTAGCTGGCTTCTATTCAGGACTTCACTGGTAGTACAGTGGATAAGAATCTGCCTGCCAATGCAGGGGACATGGATTCAGTCCCCTGGTCTGGGAAGATCCCACATGCCTCAAGCAACTAAGCCCATGAGCCACAACAATTGAGCCTGTGTGCTGCAACATGAGAAGGCACTGCAATGAGAAGTCCACACACCCCAACGAAGAGTAGCCTTCACTCACCGCAACTAGAGAAAGCCCATGCCAAGCAATGCAGACTCAGCACAGCCAAAAATAAATAAATAAATCTTTAAAAAGTGGCAGGTTCACCAAGAAGAAAAGGGAAGACAGCAACTTCAAAGTCAGAAAGTTGCAGAAATGTGGTTGGTTTGAAGATGGAAAAGCAAGAAGCTTAGGTGGCCGGGATCAAAGGTTTGTGGGGTAGGATGTAGCAGGAGAGGCTGGTGGAATAAGTGGGGCTGGGGTGAAAAGGGGTTCAGAGTCTAGTCTTTTCCAGAACTTTCTGGAATTTTTTCAAGAAGAAAATCGGTGATATCTCTACAGCATACTGGAGCAAAGCTATAGTCCTGAGGAGCCCCTGGGGCTCCTGCTGCCCAAGCCTGTTCTGTTGCCCCCAAAGCTGTGAGAGTCAATACCCACACTTCCTTCAACCCATCATGTGACACAACACACAGGCTGTGAAGCACTGTCATAAGCCTTCAGTTCAGTTCAGTCACTCAGTCGTGTCCGACTCTTTGCGACCCCATGAATCGCAGCATGCCAGGCNATTCATTCATGGGATACCTCTTAAAGGTAAGGCTGAGGAGTGTGGATTCCATGAATGAAAGGATTTTGCAATGTGATACCTACTGAGGGTATTTCAAAATAAGGTTTAAAATAAAAAGCTGAAGAATGCAAAATATGAAGAAGGCAAAAAATTACACCAATTAGTATGTGATCTTTTCTAGGAATTCAGAGAACTTTTCTCACATTTCATCTTATGGAATTCCAATTAAAAATGTGAAGATGACTGTGTCTTTTTTTTTTTTTCCCTTTGGAGAGGGTGCATATTTTATTCTCAGTAGTGTACTTTCCTGAGAAACATATTATATATATATATATATATATATATACACACACATACACACACACAAGATATAACAACTGTGCCATTAGGTAAAACATAAATTTTTTTTTAAATTTTAGTTTGACTACCAATATTTGAGCCTAAGTCATAAGAATGGAAAGTTTAGGAAAACTGTTTTAAGTGATTATGGATTCTTGGGGTACAGTCATCACTGGACTGTATTCAGAGATGTGATGCTCTACATTTCTTGACTGCTGGTTTTAGCTATCCTGAAATTAGACCTAGATCTCTTAATATTGACTGTAACTACTAATCTTGAACTTGCTATTATATTTTCAGTAAATGAAGGTATAAACACTTTCTGAAAACTACATCTGTGCTGAGAGCATTTTAGAGAAGTTTTTTGAAATGCATTATCTCGCATTGTCCCAGGTGTTAGAAAAGAGATAAGCTCCATTTCGACTTTTAAACAGAAACTGACTGATGGGGGATAGGGGGAGGGATGGTAGATAGACTTAAAGGGACGGGTACAAAACTATCAAATAAGACAGCCCAGGTTTGGTGGACTACACACATTTTCATTTGTTGTTTCGTTGTGGATTTTGGTTTTTAGTTTTCCTGAAAGTGAACAGCAGCTAGATTTAGATTCCAGACCCCTCTTGTTTAACATGAGAACCAAGAAGAACAAAATAAAAATTATTCACACCATGCTCTATAAAGAAGAGAAATGGAGGGAGTTTTCCTTCCAAAATCCCTTACCCCACACTATTAGCCCCCAGATACAATTAATTTGGTATATCAGATTGTTTTGGCTATTAAAGAAAGTGAAAGAAAGTGAAGTCGCTCAGTCCTGTCTGACTCTTTGTGACCCCGTGGACTGTAGCCCGCCAGGCTCCTCTGTCCATGGGATTCTCCAGGCAAGAATACTGGAGCGGGTTGCCATTTCCTTCTCCAGGAGATCTTCCCAACCTAGGGATCGAACCTGAGTCTCCTGCACTGCAGGCAGATGCTTTATCCTCTGAGCCATCAGGGAAGCCCCTATTAAATTTAATTGATCTTAAGTCTGATTTAGAAGATGATCATCATTTGGAATATGCACATTTATACTAATGTATTAGTACACATGTATAAAGGAATACAAATGTAAAAGGGGGAAGGCACATCAGCATTACTTCATTACTTATTGTGTCTAAAATGGGGTTTATCATTCTGGTTACTTGTTATCAAGTTGGTTACTGGACAAGACACTACTACATATGCATTTGACAAATGTCCCAAGAAGTTGAAAAGGAATTACATTACTGAGAATATAAACATGATTTCTTTATTAGTCAAAGCTGCATAAAACTATCTAAAGATTCTTTGTTTGCTCGTTCATTTATCAAAGTCATGCTGCCTGGAGGAAAAAAAAATTGCACGGGCTTTCAGGTGGCTATCTCCTTCCTGCCTGAACAGACAGCGGGCCCTGTCTAAGCGATGTCGGTTTTTTTTGTTTTGATTTTTCCCCACCTCAAGCGCCCTCTAGCGTGCAATATCTGCTTAGGTTGCTATATAGAGGAAGGTGGAGAGAAGAAAAGAAATATTCCAGCAATCGCTGCCCTAATTCCTGAATTGCTCCGCTTTTCTTTTTCCTCCTTCCTCAAAGGGGTCATTTCCACCGAAGTGTTTGGCAAAACAAAAGAGGTGCTTTGCTTTTGCATGCAAAACAAATCACTCATTTACTAAACTGAGAAACAAATGCTAATCCTTTCTCAGGGGTTTCTTTTGAACATTCATCATAATTTTCCAGAAGTTTCATACACTCTAGTAATCAGGCAAATAAAAGAAGGTAAGTTGCTCCCTAGGAAGAAATTCCATTTTGTTCCTAACTCACTGCAGCCTGGCTATAAGACATCTGATGCAAATTGATTAACCTCTCCGTGGGTTTTTCAGTTTGTGTCTCCATAAAAGTGCATAATACTTCTTTCTTGCCTCAGGGGGGTGGTATGAGGCCTAATTGAGGTTTATAAAACAATTTCAGCTCCTCTGATACAATTTGATATACAATTGAACCCGTCTTTCATCTTGCCTCTACCAACAGGGTTTCAAATTCTGTTCGGTGGTCCAGAGGGAAACTGTGATCAGGATCTGTATTTTCACAAACATGTGGCTTTGCTCAGGAGACTCAGAATGGTAGGAGATGGGGAAGAATATTTGGAGAAGAAAAATGTACTTGCTTTTGCCAACATTGTGTCTGAATAAATATAGCTAAATAGTAAGGCAAAATTCCTACAAGACATACATTTGGGCATGTCTCCCTAAATTTTAAAACAAGCTAACAATAGCAGAAGGTAGTTCTACTCACCCAAACACCACCCACTCAACACTTAGCCTCAGAGAGAGAAGCAGACATCTGTAAACAGACTTGTGTATTGGCATCTGTTCAGACGGTGGGGTGTCTAAACACCTGTTATGCAATTTGAGATTTTATTTACTAATAATATGATTATTATACATCACTGTGTTTTACCAATACCCTTATAGCTATGATATTTTACCAGGTAGGAAAAGAAGGAAGCGAGCTAGCATTGTAAAATATTCCATTAGCTCTTTTACATGCAGTCATCCTTTAATTATTAAGGCACTATGAATGGAGAGGATATTGTTGGTATCTTTTAAAGTCTGAGAAAACTGAGGCTCAGAGACATGAAGTGATTTGCTCAAGATTACTCAGTTACTAAGTTAAGGAATCAATTCAAACCGAGGGTTTCCAACATTAAATATAATCTAGGACCACCTTTCCATATTGAAGTACTAGTAACTATTATCAGCTACTTTCACAACACTGCAACACTACTTTCCCTCACTGCTGAAGGGACCTACACAGTGCAATACAAGATGAACTAAACATTATGTATTCCTGAGAAGAATCAGAATCCTTAATTAATTGCATGTGGTTTTGAAAATATAGATCCCAGATTCCATGGTTAACCAACTAAATCAAAGTCTCCAAGGGGAATGTATATTTTCAAAAAGCAAACCCGGAGATTCTGATTCAACATAACAAACATCATTCTGGAGACCATTTGAGAATAATGAAACCAAATGTATTCAAGGTCCCATTGAGCCCCTCAGTACTGGAGTCCCAGGCAAAAGCACTCTTGTGCTATTACTATTTAGATACGTATAACCCTTCGTATGTTCCTGAGCACGTTGGCTTTCTTACTTGATCCTTGCAATAGTCTTGTGAGGTGAGAAGAAGGTACATTATTTCCTTCATTTTATAGAGTTACAAGCTTTTAGAACCGAAAGGGCCCTTAGAGATAGTCCAGTACAACCTCTTCATTTCATAGGAAGAAAAAAATTGGATAAGTCTTCTGACTCCTAAGCCTGAAGATACTTAACCATGCTCTTGGAAAAAGCCCTGGCCAGATCCCAGGTCACTGGATCCAAACATCCCTTTAAAGGATACATCAGGTTGTCATTTGTCCCTGAAAATATAGCACAGGGAAAAATCATTAGGCTAATAACTTGATTAGTCTTCCAGATATAAAGTCAGAAGACTGGTGAAAAAAACACGCAAACAACAGAAAACACAGTTTAAACCCAAATTAATGCAGACTAGAAAAAGTCTACTGACATTTTCTGGTGAGATTACATTTACTCTTTCGTCCTAGTATCTGCTCAGTCTAATAATATGTCTTGTCTTGGTTGAATTATTTCAGTACCCTGGAGTTTGGTTCACTAATGTAGCCCCAGAGGCTCCTTCAAAGCAGATCGTATGTGCAGTAGATTTTTGGAGCGAGAATTATTGTGGAATCAGAGGATGATAACAGCATAAGAAAAAAATAATAATAACTGTGCTCGCATGTGTTCTGATGTTTCTGATGTACCCTAAAACTTTCTCTGGTATCTTCTGGTAGAAAACCCAGACAGAAACAACTCATTTTAAATGGAGATGTGTAAGACTCGACTCCTGCATTCTCTGAAAGCAGAGAAAAGCAAATGCATGAAGGCTGTTGAATTTTTTCCCACTTTTCTTTTTTGCATAAAGATATTCTGGCTTTCTTCCCTAAATGATCTCGTTGTACCTGAGCAGGGAACACCACATTTTACAACAGGTTGTTTGCTGGTTGTCCAAAGCCCTGTTTGCATATTGTCACTTTTCTGGAATAGACAGTGATAATAAATGACATTAGCATTTGTAGTGGGTACTCTTTCTATTGAATGTTTAATATCTTGCTAGGCACTATAGCGAGTGATTGGCATAGGTTATCTCATTTATTCTTTACAATAACCTCCCGATTTTTCAGATGAAGAAATTGTCAAGGGAAATATATTTTCTTCTCTAAATTCCAATTAGACTTTTGTTCACCTTTTTACCATCACTTTATAGCACAGTCTCTTTGTCCTTTGTGAACCAGCCAAACTAAATGTTTCTTGGTCCTTTGAAAATGTTAACTCCTGGATCTGGGGGCATAGGAGGTGTGACACCTAAAAGAAAAAGCAAGATATGGAGATGTTTCTGGGGTCCTATAGCTATGGTCAATTGTCACAGTATTGGTGCTGTAAACCAGACAGCTAACTGGTTAATTAAAGTTTGATAACCTTTCTGAGTCTCGTTTGCCTTTGTATATAAGGTTTTATTTCTTTTAGGATCAAACCTGAAGCTCCAATACTTTGGCCACCTGATGTGAAGAGACAACTCATTGGGAAAGACCCTGATGCCTGGGAAAGGTTGAAGGCAAAAGGAGAAGAGGGCGGCAGAAGATGAGATGGTAAGATAGCCTTATCAACTCAATGGACGTGAACCTGAGAAATCTCCAGGAGATGGTAAAAGATAGGAAAGCCTGGCATGGTGCAGTCCCTGGGGTCACAGAGTTGGACATGACATCACAAAACAACAACAACAACAAGAGAGTATTATACGCTTTATGGAATGCTGAGCTCACAAGGTTGTTCAATTAACAGATGCAGTGAAAAATAAGTCTGGTAATTTCCTCTCAAGTGAGCCTGCCTATAAAAGCAAATAGCCAGAAAACAGATTCTTCTGAGATCCCTATAGTTAGACTGCTCCTTTTCACTGTGTAATCCTGTCTCCTGGCTACACAGGGCGTTCAGTCAGACCTCAGTCAGCCCTTTAAATGGCATCATCCTCTGTTTTCCAAAACATCTGAGCTCTAGGCAGACAAGATTTCATTTTTCTCCAAACTATCATTTTCTAAACAATTTATACACTATACACACAACTGTATTTCTTTTTGAGAATTAAAATTGTGTGTGTGTGTGTGTTCCTTATTTTGTCTTCCCTGAACTCCACTTTGATTAGTAAAGCAGTTAATGTTAAAAGGAGACCTGTCTCAATCTTATGATCTGGTTAAAAAAAAAAAAAAAGGATTGATATTTTGCATTTAATGATCTAAATTATGGGATCTTGAGGCATAAATGAGAGAAAGGAAAGGCTCAGTGTCAAGGTCCATAGAGAAGGCAAACTTTCTGACTTCTCTGTTGAAAAAAGTACCAGTATCTATTTTCTATCAGGAAAGTGCTAGAATTTACAGGCAGGAAGAGAATTCCCTGGTGGCACAGTGGTTAAATCTTTGTGCTTCAAGTGCAGGGAACATGGGTTCAATCCCTGTTCGGGGAGCTAAGATACCGCATGCCATATGTTGAAGCCAGAAAAAAAAAAAATAGCCATTAGGCTTCATACTAATTTCAGAATATTTGGCCAGTTGAGAGCTTCAGAAAAGCACCCTGTAAACAGTGGGTCAGCCCCATACCCATTTCCCTATGAATGAACTATGCAGGAGGTTTTTCATTTATCCAGTTATTTGGAAGTCATCAACCTTGAAGATTAGACCTTGACCAGCTTTATGAATGGGTAGGTCTCAGGGGAAGAAATATGGACAGAAATCCCTGAATTAGGCCTGAATAAGGGAGTCTGGCTCTTCTGGGCACTCGCCTGGAATCTGAATTTGCATAGCAAGAACACTGATTTTTTATATACAGATTGTGCACCTTTTTGGAAATGCATTGTTATGATGCTGCTGGTAATTATAAAGGCTCCTAAGCACCCCCTGTAGATATTCCTTGGAAATGCCACTAGGCTTGGCTCCGTATTCTGGGGACGCAGTTAGCGTCTGCTTGTTGAACAGACTCTGAGCATAGAGAAATGATATTCTCCCTCTCTTAGGATACCTATCTGTGATTAGTGGCCATCTTATTTGCCCAGATGGAGCACAGGTATCACTTAAACTCTAAATCTTCACTCACGTCACCACTATGTACCTATGATGCTCCTTGCACGTATTTGCAGTATGAGGCTGAAGGCACTGTTCTGTCATTTAATGTTTATTTGCCCACCACCTTCACTAGATTGATTCTGAGCTTTTTGAGAACCAAGTACTATATTATCTATATCTGGGTATTCCCAACCTAGTCCAAAGCCTGATGCATAGCTGATGGTCAGGAATTATATTATTTAAGATGAGAAACAAGTGAATATGACTGCAGAGATAACTACGGGATTATAGTCACCAGTTGGCGAGAAATACACCCAGATTTGGAGTTAGAAAAAAATCAGATGGCTCAGCAGATTGGTGTGGGGAGCTCAATGAGGATAACAGATTTCACTGGAAAAGAGAGAGGGAGGAAAGAGGATCCCAACACAAAGTGAAAAGAAACACAACCAGGAAACTCAGTCTCTTAGAAATAAAACAGTGAAGCTAGACTAAAAGGCTGAACAATTGAAAAATAGTAAAAATTCAATGAACTGACACAACTAAGAGTGAACATCAGGAAACAATTCAGATCCCAAATGGCGAGCTGCACAAGAATAGTAGTTAATACTCCAGGAGATAGTGAAGGACAAAAGTGTGGCATGCTGCAGTCCATGGGGTCACAAAGAGTTGTGACATTTGCTAAGTTGTGTCTGACTCTTTGCAACTCCATGGACTGCAGCAGGCCATGCTTCCCTGTCCTTCACTATCTCCTGGAGTATTAACTACTACTCTTGTTCAAGTCACCACTTGGGATTGCGAACCCATGGTCTGTAGTCTGCCAGGCTCCTCTGTCCATGGAGATTCTCCAGGCAAGAATACTGGAGTGGATTGCCTTGCCCTCCTCCAGGGGATCTTCCCAACCCAGGGATTGAACCCAGGTCTCTCACATAGCAGGCAGATTCTTTACCATCTGAGCCATCAGGGAGGAAGCCCATTGATAAGGACCCATTTGCTCCTTAATGCTTCATAATTTGGCACCTGAGTGTTTACAAAGTAGGTTCCCATTTTGGAAGAAAAGCACCCCCCTTCATCTGTCTCTGTAGCCTGTAGACTCTTGTGCATGTCATGCCATCCCCAAGATAACACTCTAAACTAGATTCTCAGAGTGCTTTCTTCCTCCAGAGCTAGACATTTCCTCAAAGACCAGAGGGAAATATTTTGTTCATTTATCTTTGAATCCCCAGTAGCACAGAAATGATGCACCATAAATTTTTGTTGATTTATCACCTCAGATCTATCTCACAGCAAGCTGCAAGATAAATCGATCCTGTCCAGAAGCCCCATTTTTTTAAAATTTATTTATTTATTTATTTAACTTTACAATACTCTATTGGGTTTGCCTTACATCGACATGAATCCACCACAGGTGTACACAAGCTCACAATCCCGAATCCCCCTCCCACCTCCCACCCCACAACGTCTCTCTGGATCATCCCCATACACCAGCCCCAAGCATCCTGCATCCTGTATCAAACATAGACTGGTGATTCGTTTCTTACATAATAGTATATATGCTTCAATGCCATTCTCCCAGATCATCCCGCCCTCTCCTACTCCCTCTGAGGCCAAAAGTCCATTGTCTATGTCTGTGTCCTTTTGTTGTCTCACATACAGGGTCATCATTACTATCTTTCTAAATTCC
>SJYV01029949.1:771474-787065 GCA_006410875.1 Neotragus pygmaeus
AGGTGAAAAGACAGCCTTCTGAATGGGAGAAAACAATAGCAAATGAAGCAACTGACAAACAACTAATCTCAAAAATATACAAGCAACTTATACAGCTCAACTCCAGAAAAATAAACGACCCGATCAAAAAATGGGCCAAAGAACTCAATAGACATTTCTCCAAAGAAGACATACGGATGGCTAACAAACACATGAAAAGATGCTCAACATCACTCATCATCAGAGAAATGCAAATCAAAACCACAATGAGGTACCATTTCACACCAGTCAGAATGGGTGCGATCCAGAAGCCCCATTTTTCAGATGAGGAAACCGGAAACATCCAGTCAGAGTTGAATCCGGGAACCCAATATGAGATCTTTGAACTCATTGGGCTTTTTTTGCTGTGCCATGCTACAGCAGAGAAAGATTACCAAGGTCACACTGCTTATTAATTACATCTTTTCTGTGAGAAATTCTAACAAAGTATGGTCCGTTAGTATTCACAGAGAGGACCAAAGAAACGTCACCACTTCTCATGCTTGGCAAGCATCAAGGGCAAGGCTTAGCACTTTTGAGTCAGTCTTGAGCACCTAAAGCACCCTTTGAAATGCTGAACTGATGGAAACAGAAAAGGTATTTTGCATCTGGCTGTACAAATCCATGTGTACTCTAAGGGAGATGGAATCCATGCATTTCTGATTAATTTACACTTAAATCAATGAAGTGTTTGGAGAAGATATTTGCTGTTCAAGAAGCCTTTTTAAAAGAACCTAATGGGACTTTAAAGTTATTTTTGCCGTAAGAAGAGGAACTTATCTTTCCCCTAAATCTTCCACTCAAATGATATGCTTCAAAGTCTCATTTATGAACAGAATCTTATTGCTCTCAAAATCTTACCACTTCCCCCTACCCAGGTATGATTCATCTGTATTTCATTAATGATGCTTTTTTCACTTATCTGTTTATTTTTTCAGTGTAGCTTTTAACAGAACAAACAGATATACTTGTGGAGTCTGCCAGAATATTGGGTGTGATTTCCTCAGAAAGCCTCAGAGTGTTCTACATTAAATGTGGAGTGAATTACACAAGTTAAAGAAGATTTCTGTAAGAAGGAAGGATATGCAGAGAGTGAGGACAGGGACTTGGAAGAGATGAAGTTTTCATGTTTGTAGAATAGATAGAATGAAAGGACAAAATATGTTGAGGGTTGGTGGTAACTAGAATTAATTGAGTAACCAGCAGGTATGTTGGGTTACTTTTTACAGTATAAGATGTTATTTCATTTAATCCTCATAGCTCTTCAGAGAGACACATGACCCAGATAACCCTCATAGCTGTTCAGAGAGACATGTGACCCAAAGACGCATTCCACAGTTAAAGAACGTGAGACTGAGGAATGAATCCCACCACTGGCAGTCCAGCCCAAACTGGTTAGGAGACCCCAGCATTTGTCAGACTGCAGGTGGTGTACTCCTGTGGTGATCTCTGATGGGACACAAGCATGTAAAGTAAACACCACTGAATCACAAGGTGAGAGAGTTGCTTGCTTTCCCGTTGTCTTTTAGTCCTCTGAGTATGTCAAAAGAGAACGTCTCAGCTCCCTGCCAGTGGAGATCTCTCTAACAAGCAGAATGTTGCCCTCAGGCTTAGAGCCTTAAGCTGTTTCCAAGTGCTTTGTTAGACTGTAAGAACATTGTGCTGCATTCATTCATTTGATTTCTAAGTTTACCTTGTTTTTACGGTGAGTGAAAACACCTTTATTATTTTTTAGATATGGATGTACAGTTCCCCTTTAAAGCAAATATTTACTTTGTTAAAGTGAATTGATTAAAAATTATAACACATAGATGGTGCACAGACATTTAGAAACACCCAACACAAAACTACACAAATGACCATCTTCAGGGGATCTTCCCTACCCAGGGATCAAACCCGCATCTCTGATGTCTCCTGTATTGGCAGGTGGGTTCTGTACTACTAGCAAAACCTGGGAAGACTCCTAAATGACTTCAGCTTGGGTCAAAAAAACATATACACTATATTAGCATCCTTTCAAAGTACTATTATCAAGTCCTCTTAAACTTGGAAGTATACATACTTAAAGTATTATTCCTGAGTTTTTACTCAATACCAAATATTCCAAATTTCTCTATTTTGATTTCCTATAAAATCAACTATTAAAAATATAAATGTCAAGTCTGGGGATTACAAAGAATTGAGACAGTATAACCTATTCCAGTGGACTTTGCAGAAATGCTTTTAGTCTCCAGGTGCAAACTATATTATACTATTGTTTCTGTCCTGGCTTCCCCCACTGATATTTGGAAAAAGTAATCATCATCTTCAGTTAACATCCTTGACATGGGTTGATGAAAATCACACTGTATTTTGTTTTTGTCTGGAAAGATTCAACTAAATAAATCAAATAAATCTTCCCCGCATACAGATTTGGAGCAGAGTGAGTGAAAACAAACGAAAACCTTCCATTTTTTGGTGCCTATTTTATTTGGTTTATCACCCAATTTCATTTAGGGAGACACTTTAGACTTCCTCAATGAGAGTTTATTTTTATTTTTTTCCTTGCCGTTGTAAAGCAAAGTCAATATATTGCTCATAAAGTGTTAAAGTCTTTATGAACTGCTGATAGATATCAAGGAAATGCTCTAAGGATTAAGAGGTGAAATTGTGGCAGAATATCCACTTCCTCTAAATATTACCTTCAGTAGCTTTACAGCAAATATTGCAGAAGAAAAGAATATAAATCACTCAAGTCCCCCAGGACTTAATACTGAAGTACCATTTATGTTTTCCTTTTGTTTGAATTACTGACTAGCACTCTACTGTATAAGAGGGGAAAAAAACATTACAAAGAAAAGTGGAGAGACAAAAAGAGAAATTGGAAAAGTAGAAAAGAAAATAAATGCTAAACACATCTGGTGCCCCTTGATCCTTGAGCTTACGTCCTATGCCCAAGTCCTTGGTATTTTGGGAACACCTATGGGGATGTTTACACCACACATCTCTTTTCAGGGCCAGATGTGAAGTCTAGAAATCATTTTAGGATTTCACAAGTTTGGAGTCAGGAAATCTGGGACACGTTCTGGGCCTTATTACTTATGAGGTGCAGGGCTTTTAAGAAGTAAAATAGTATAGGCATGCCTCATTGGATTGTACTTCACTTTATGTGCATTACAGATGCTGCATTTTTTAAAAATTGAAGGTCTGTGGGACTTCCCTGATAGTCTTGTAATTAAGATTCCAAGCTTCCAATGCAGGGAATGTGGGTTTGATCCCTATTTGCAGAGCTAAGATCCCACATGCTGCACAGTGTAGCCCTCCAAAAAAAAAGAAAGAGATTAAAAGTTTGTGTCAACTGCACTGTGGGTTTTTTTGACAATAAAGTATTTCTAAATTAAGGGATATGCATTTTTTTCAGAAGTAATGATATTATTGCCCACAGAATATAGTATAGTGTAAACATAACTTTAATATACACTAGGGAATAAAAAAAAAATCATGTGACTTGTTTTACTGTGATATTCATTTTATTGAGATGGTCTGAAACCCAACTTGCATAACTCTGAGGTACGCCTGTATTGTTCTATTGTTGTTTTGATGTGTTTGTCTTTTAAAAAAGACGTTGCGGTAGTCATTTCTTGATATATTGTAACATGACCCTCCTGTTCTCTTTTCCACCTGCCTGTGAGTTTGTCCCTGTCATTTGAGTCAGTCAAGATGGGAATGCTAATTTATTCTAGTGGTCTTTTGTCAATGTCACTTTGATATCTATACAGAGCTTTCACATGTTTTTTGACCCCCTCCACTTACCGCTTCCACTACCCCTTGTTTAACCTCCCTGAACCTTGGGCTCTTCATCAGCAATTTGAGAGAAATAAACTATGCCTCATCTTTCTCATTGGGTTGTTGTGAAAATCTAATAATATGAAGTATATGTGACAAAACTGTGTTAACATACACACACAGAGTGTTATGATCTTTATGCTAACGTGTGAGATCAAAAGCAAGAAACAGCAATCGAACTCTTCCTATTTTGCTTGAAATTTTGACTCTAACATGTTATCTGTCATTTTCCATAATGATTTTACAAATAGAGAGGCGAGAGCCCACACTCTATGTGTGGGGGCTAAAATCTCCCTGATCAGCAGACATCCTCGTTTGACTTGCCATTTCCTTTAAAAATTCCATCGTGAGCATTTCTCATTAAGAGCTAAGGTATTCCGTGAGTGCTTAGCAGGAGTAGTATTTAGTTTGTTTGATTAACCCCCTAGAAGTTGGTGTCTTGTTAATGTAAAAACAAGTACATGAATGACTAAATGTACATGACCACCCAGTTTCATCAAGTGGGTGATTATTCTCATGCTGTTTCCCTACTCAGTACCAGGTGCAGATAATTCAGAGATGAATGAGACAAGATGCCCTCAAAAGCTCAGTCGAGTGGCAGAGATGATGTGAATACACGAGCTCAGTACAAGGACAGCTCTCAAGAGCTGCAGCAAAATGGATGGATGGAAACAGTGACGGCTTAGGAGTCAGGGAGTACCCTTGGAAATGTCCTGGTAAACTTCTCACCTTGGGAGTCACTTAACCCTGATGGGAAGGAGTCAGGCATGGTTGGAGCGTAGGCCACATAGGAGAGTACAAGGTGAGAATCATGGGTCCTGTGTTCAGAAAGTTAAATGGACCAGTTCACAGGGCCTTATCCATTAAACTGAGAAACTTGGGCATTAATCTGCCAAGCCTATCTCATGCTGAAAAATAGCCAGTGAGGTGTAGATACATCATCTCTGTGATACCCCTGCGTGAATAGAGCCCTGGAAGTTGCGTGAGTACTCAGATTGGATAACAGGCAGTGGGAATACTAGTTAAGAAGTCATTGCAGGGGGCTATCCTGGTGGCTCAGTGGTAAAGAATCTGCCTGCCAGTGCAGCAGACACTGGTTCAATCCCTGACCCAGGAAGATTCCACGTGCAGAGAAGCGACTAAGCCTGTGTGCCCCAGCGGCTGAGCCTGTGCTTCAGAGCCTGGGAGCCACTACTCAGCCCATGTGCTGCCACTACCGAAGCCCATGAGCCTAGAGCCTGTGGTCCACGGTGCAAAGCCACAGTGACCAAAGAAGCCCGAGCACGTCAACTCGAGAGCAGCCCCAGCTCTTCGCAACTAGAGAAAAGCTGGTTCAACAACGAAGACCCAGCACAGCCAACAATAAATAAATAAAATTATTTTAAAAAGAGAATTGCAGCATAATCCAAACAACAGCAAACGTAAAATAGCACTAAAGGCTTTTCACTCGTTAACTTCTTATAAAGCCATACGACATAGGTAACCTTATTGTTATTTCACAGATCAGAAGTGTGGGGTACGGAGAGGTAAAGTAAATTGCTCGTGATCACACAGCTAGTGCGGCTTCAGAGATCCTATCCTTAGCCATTATATCATACCATAGTGGCCCAGGAAAGAAAATATGAGTGAAAACACTGTGAAAATATGCTTTCTATTTGACTGTACATTTTGGACTTGGTATCTCCCTGCCTTTATAGAATGAATTTCCTTTTTGGAGTTATACACTCCAGGATAGGTGCTCTGAAATTTACAAATTATTATTACTTTTACTATGTTTTTAAAATTAAATTTACTGGAATATATTTGCTTTATAATGTTGTGTTATTTTCTGTTGTACAGCCAAGTGGATCAGCTGTATGTATACATATATTCCCTCTTTTTTGGATTTTCTTCCCATTTAGGTCATTACAGAGCTTTTGGTAGAGTTCCCTGAGCTATACATTAGGTTCTCATTAGTTATCATTTTAGACATAGTATCAAATAACTAGTATGTCAATCCCAATCTGGAGAAGGCAATGGCACTCCACTCCAGTACTCTTGCCTGGACAATCCCATGAATGGAGGAGTCTCGTGGGCTGCAGTCCATGGGGTCGCTGAGAGTCGGACACGACCGAGCGACTTCATTTTCACTTTTCACTTTCATGCATTGGAGAGGGAAATGGCAACCTACTCCAGTGTTCTTGCCTGGAGAGTCCCAGGGACGGGGGAGCCTGGTGGGCTGCTGTCTGTGGGGTCGCACTGAGTTGGACATGACTGAAGTGCCTTAACAGCAGCAGCAATCCCAATCTGCAAATTTATCCCACCCCCAAACTTGGTATCCATATGTTTGCTCTCTACATCTGTGTCTCTATTTCTGCTTTGTCAAATAAGTTCATCTGTATCATTTTTCTAGATTCCGCATATAAGCTATATGATATTGGTTTTTCTCTTTCCGACTTATTTCACTTTGTATGACAGTTTCTAGGTCCATCCACATCTCTCTAAATGGCTTAGTTTATTCATTTTTATGGCTGAGTTATATTCCATTGTGCATACACACACACACACACGCCACATTTTCTTTATCCATTTCTCTGCTGATGGACATTTACGTTGCCTCCGTGTGTTAGCTATTGTAAACAGTGCTACAATGAATATTGGAGTTCATTTATCTTTTTGAATTGTGGTTTTCTCTGGGTATATGCCCAGGAGTTAGATACTATGCTTTAATAGGGCCCGCTTTAGTGCTTCCAGCTGCCTCTAGTGGTAAGGAGCCCACCTGCCAGTGCAGGAGGTGCTGGAGATGCAGGTTTAATCCTTGGGTCAGAAAGATCCTCTAGAGTTGGAAATGGCAAACTGCTCCAGTATTCTTGCCTGGAAAATTTCATGAACGTAAGAGACTGGCAAGCTACAGTCCAAGAGGTTCCAGAGTCAGACATGCCTGAGTGACTTAGCACACACACACACACTTTAGTCCTTAGCAAATAGCAGCTACTTATAACTGGTTACCAAATGTGATGGGGATCAGAGACACCCATGGGTTCTATGTATAATTGCAAGGTTACAATTCAACTGTAACTTGTGACCAGATCCTATCAGGCAGGCACATAGCAGCACCATTGCTTTTCTTTCTCAAAACAATTGCTCACTTCCTTAGTCTAGAATTTTCTCTTCACTCTCCCTTGCAGCTGATACACACAGAAATCTTGCCTAACCACCAAGATCCACCTAGATGATGAGGCAGCTCTCGTAAGAAACCTTTGCTGTTTCTGGCCCTCCAAAATCTGTCGACTATTTACTTAGGGCATGCTGCAGTATCTTACAGATACCTGATGCCTGTCCTATCACATCTACAAAAAAAATTTGGGAAACCAGGGACACGTTATTTAACATTATGTGTCATGTGTATTACATTACACCTTATGTAACAAAGGGCTACACACAAAGCTATTTGTAGTAGAGAAAATAAAATGCATTGAAGAGTTAATGTTTACGAAATGAGAAAGGACAGACAGACAATGTATGGATGGAAGAGCTGTGGGCTTAAGTCCCATGAAGTTAGCCTCACTAGATTTTCACATAGTGAGTATTGGGCTTTCCTGGCAGTTCAGACTGTAAAGAAACTGCCTGCAGTGCAGGAGACCTGGGTTTGATCCCTGGGTTGGGAAGATCCCCTAGAGAAGAGAATGGCAACCCACTCCAGGATTCTTGCTTGGAGAATCCCATGGACAGAGGAGCCTGGTGGGCTACAGTCCATGAAGTCGCAAACAGTCAGATGCGACTAAGTGGCTGACACACACACACACACATGCACACACACACAGTGAGTATTAAACACACACGTGTATGCTTTTCTCACAGAATGAAATTTCTTCACCCTGACATCCACAGCCCTTTTTATCTGCCCCCAATTTGCTTTGCTAACCAATCTCTTTTACCTCCTGTGTAAAACCTCTTCAACCAACAGCAAACTTCGTGCTTTGGCTCACTAAATTCCTTGAAAGCTTTGAATATGGCAGTTTACATAGAGACCTCTTCGATCCTGTAACCATGGCAGACATATTTAATTGATCATGGCTGAACATGAACTCATTTTTAAGATTTATCTCAGGTTTTCACTTAAGCCAGACATGAAAATTCATTCAGAATTGGACAATTCGATTAAGATCCTTTGCCGAATAAGCTTACATGCTTCCTTTGGCTGGAGATGGTCTGTTTCATCAGGCTCACATTTCAGAATCCTGCCAGTTCACTTCCTCAATGAAGTTTCCTTGATTCTCTCAACTCAAGAGGAATCACCACCCCTGAGCTAAAGTCGTATAGATCTTTGGCACTTAAAAATCTTGCTTGCATTCTGGCTCCCTGGCTATTTTATTCCCACCTACCTTTTTGCCTAATGTCACTTGTTGTCCAGGCTTAAGCCACTATAACAAAATACCATAGGCTGGGTGGCTTAAAATATAATCATTGATTTCTCACAGTTCTGCAAGGTGGGAAGCCTGAGATTAGGGTGCTGGAAGCTTCGGTTTTCAATGAGGGTTCTCTTCTTGGCTTGCATATGGCCCTTATTTCACTGTGTGCTCATGTGGTCTTTTATGGACACGTGTGTGTGTGTGTGTGTGTGTGTGTGTGTGTGTGTGTGTGAGGTGCTCTTAAGTCTCTTCTTCTTTGTATAAAGACAGTCATCCCATCATGAGGGCACTACTTTCATACCTCATCTATGACTTCTCAAAGTCTATATCTATGAATAATATCACATTGGGAATCTAGGTTTCAACATGTGAATATTGGGCTTCCCTGGTGGCTCAGATGGTGAAGAATATCCCTGCAATGCAGGTTTGATCCTGGGGTTGGGAAGGTACCCTGGAGAAGGGAATGGCAACCCACTCCAGTATTCTTGCCTGGAGAATCCCATGGACAGAGGAGCCTGGCAGGCCCTAGCCATGGGGTCGCAGAGAGTCAGACATGACTGAGCAACTAACACTATCAACAAATGTACCACATATAAACAACACATAAGTGTGGGTGGGATGCAAATACCTAGTTCTTAAGATTATTTGTTTTGTTTAATATTTATTTATTTATGGTTGTACTGGGTCTTCATTGCAGCACTTCGGCTTTTTCTAGTTGCAGTGAGTGGGGGCTACGCTGTAGTTTAGATGTATGGGCTTCTCATGGTAATGGCTTCTCTTGTTGAAGAGTGTGAACTCTAGGGCACACAGGCTCCAGTAGTTGCAGCTCACTGGCTTAGTTGCCCTATGGCATGTGGAATCTTAGTTCCTGCAACAGTGAACAGTGAAGTTGCTCAGTCGTGTCCGACTCTTTGCAATCCCATGGACTGTAGCCCAGAAGGCTCCTCCATCCATGGAATTTTCCAGGCAAGAGTACTGGAGTGGGTTGCCATTTACTTCTCCAGGGGATCTTCCCGACCCAGGGATCAAACCCAGGTCTCCCACATTGCAGGTAGACGCTTTACCGTTTGAGCTACTAGGGAAGCCCTAATTCCCTAGTTCCCAGACCAGAGATTAAATCCATGTCCTCTGCATTGGCAGGCAGATTCTTAACCACTGGACCACCAGGAAAGTCCCTGTGTGTCTTTTAGCTTGCTGATATGTTACAATGAGCATATACTGAGGCCCAAGGTCTAGTGGAATTTGACTTCTCTGCCATATTGGACCCATTTGGTTCTTCCAGTCCTTAACATCTGAATGTGTCTTGCGGGTGGTAGAAATGCTCTTGATATTCTTTATGACACTCATCACTGCTTAGCACTTAGTGGGAGCTGAGGAAAGCTGCGATAACTGAATGGCGCATGAGAAAGAAAGCAAACCTAATGGAGACTGATCAAATTCAATCAACAAAATTGAATTTGAAGAGAGGGCAGACTGACAAGGCCATTATGTAAGTTAATTTGCTCTAAGATGTCAGTGCAACTCTAAGCTTTCTTGGCTTTCAATCTCCACGAACACCTCATCCAACAGACAGACAGCTTCAGGTGGATTAAATAGTCAAGTGAGAAGAGCATATCTGCAAAAGCACTTCTGTTTCAAGAACAATTATTGAAAGCCACAAGGAAGGGATGATACAGTTAAAACATTGACATACTGATCAAAAGAGACAGTAACACATACTCTTTAAGTGAAAGGGTTAGATTTTTACAGGCGTACGTGTGTGCTAAGTCACTTCGGTTGTGTCCGACTCTGTACTGCCCTGTGGACTGAAGCCCGCTAGGCTCCTCTGTTCATGGGGATTCTCCAGGCAAGAATACTGGGGTGGGTTGCCATGCCCTCCTCCAGGGGAGCTTCCTGAACAAGGGATTGAACATGCGTCTCTTATGTCTCCTGCATTGGCGGTCGGATTCTTTACCATGAGCACCACCCGGGAAGCCTAGGAGATTTTTAACATGCCTATAAGCAAATCCCCTAGCCTCCTCGCTCTGTGTTATCACAGAAGTCCCATCTCTGTTACTCTCTTTTTGGCTCACAGCTCTTCAGCAATATTTTCCTTTTTCTCTTTTATTGGCTTTGGTTCTGTATTCTTTCTTTTCTTCTTTTTTCTTCCTTTTGTTTCTCCCCTTCTCCTTTCTTTTCCTTCATGGTGTAATTTTCTTTGGGTTCTTTTTTTCCCACCATTCTTTCATTTTTCCTTTTAGTTCAGAGAGATTTTCATCATCATTTATTAATTTAATAAAGTTACATTTAATTTATTAATAAATCAATCACTTATTAATAGTGCCACCCAAACAACAAATACAATTTGCTAAAGAGGAAACTCCATCAAAGTTACAAAGGGCACTTGTGTTCTAATCAGCATTTCTTAGGTGAAACACCTTGGCTTCTCCAAATATATGTGCCTACATCTGTAAAATAGCACATATACAGTATAACTGGCACATAGGAAGACTCTTTCATAGTTACACTGATTATCCAGTACTGTATGGGGAAACTGAGTCACTGACATGGAGGTGTCTGCATCGACTCCATGAAAAGTGAATCCCTCATTTGTAATCCTCAAGGCTTTTAGCTCATTCTGCGAATATCAGCCTATTTTTTGAGGTCTGTTTGTTTCTTATCAACCAGGACAACTGTCTTCTGAGACACACTAACACTCATTTCTATGTGGCAGGTGGAGAGGGCACTCGGGATGTAAGTGCTCCTAATTAAAATGCATGATGCTGAAAATGTAAAAGGGACAGTGAGCCATAAACAGATCTGGCGGTGACTGACAGCATTGACTGGACATGCTTTTTTTTTTTTTTATTGAAGGCAGGAAAAAAAAAAAGTCTGGTTTAGAAAGATGCACAACTGGTATAAGCTCTTGCCAGTTAACTCTTTCTCATGGAAAATCTGCCTCTGACTTGGAATTCAAGTGTCAGTTGTAACCAGCGGGAGGGCAGAGGAAGGTCCCTTCCCTCTTACCTTCTCCCAACTATCTGCAGGACATACCGTTTTAAAATCACAGGGAGATCAGCTAAGTGATCTGTGGGTACCTAGATGGGTGGGATGGTGGGGAAGTCCAAGAGAGGGGATATATGTATACATATAGCTGATTCACTTTCTTTTACAGCAGAAACTAACTCAATCTTGTAAAGCANTTTTTTTTTTTTTTATTGAAGGCAGGAAAAAAAAAAAGTCTGGTTTAGAAAGATGCACAACTGGTATAAGCTCTTGCCAGTTAACTCTTTCTCATGGAAAATCTGCCTCTGACTTGGAATTCCAGTGTCAGTTGTAACCAGCGGGAGGGCAGAGGAAGGTCCCTTCCCTCTTACCTTCTCCCAACTATCTACAGGACATACCGTTTTAAAATCACAGGGAGATCAGCTAAGTGATCTGTGGGTACCTAGATGGGTGGGATGGTGGGGAAGTCCAAGAGAGGGGATATATGTATACATATAGCTGATTCACTTTCTTTTACAGCAGAAACTAACTCAATCTTGTAAAGCAATTTTACTTCAATTCTTTAAAAAAATCAATGTTCAGGGGGATAAAAGTGAGGTGAGATCCGTTCTTAAGTATTTTAAAAATTTAAGTGTTAGTAATCATACCATTTCAAAGCTGGAAAGGTGCTGAAAGATAATTTAGGCCACTGGTTCCTATTACAGATGTGCAGATGAGGTCTGTTTTGTTCATGTTAATTCACTTAAGGTTATGCAGGGAGTTTGAAGATACCTGTTCTAGCTGGGCCTTGGCATGCAAGTTTTGAACCTTGTCCTTTCTATCCAATGAGGTCGATAGCTGCCTGGGACCAACAAAAGCTCAGAGCTAAAATGAAGAACTAGGGCTCCTGACTTCCAGTTCGGAGATCTTTAACTTTATCTGTGCTCTAAAGTTGAACTGTTAGTTAATTCACTGAAAAGTAGAGACAAGTTGTTTCACATCATGTATGTTGTGTATTTACTCCACAGAGATGGATATTGACATTCAGGTGTGATGCTACTGGTAAAGAATCTGCCTGCCAATGCAGGAGACACAAGAGATGTGGGTTCCATCCCTGGGTTGGAAAGGTCCCCTGGAGAAGGAAATGGCAACTCACTCCAGTATTCTCACCTGGAAAATTCCATGGACAGAGGAGACTGGCAGGCTAGAGTCCATGGGGTCACAAAGAGTTGGGTGCAACTAAGCACACACACACACACACATACACACACACACACACACACACACACAAGCTCCTCTTGAATATCTAGCATTTGATCATCTATTTGATCATCTATTTCAAAAATTGTAATTTAGGACCTTTTTGTGTGTGTGTGTGAAGATAAGGTAACAGAGGTTACAAGGATTAAATAATTCCCCAGGAGGCAGAACAAATTCTGGAATTTGGCTTGACTTTGTCGTTGTTGTTACAGAGCCCATGTAATTTCCACTAGACTGAAAGTGAAAGTGAAGTTGTTCAGTCGTGTCTGACTTTTTGTGACCTCATGGACTGTAGCTTACCACGTTCCTCTGTCCATGGGATTTTCCAGTCAAGAGTACTGGAGTGGGTTGCCATTTCCTTCTCCAGAGGATCTTCCCAGCCCAGGGATCAAACCCAGGTCTCCTATATTGCAGGCAGATGCTTTATCATCTGAGCTATCAGGGAAGTCCTCCACTAAACTGATCTGCTGCCTAAATATTCCAAGTAGTGTTTTACAGTACCTAATATAAAATAAGTTCCCTCATGCCAGTTTCCCTAATGTGGTAAACATTACCTCATGTTCATGATCCTAACAAAAAAAGTTTAAATACATACACGCATAGTACAATATATGTGAATATGTGTAATATATTCCTTACATGTATTTAATTATATTTTTGCTTTTGTGGCTAATCAATTCAACAGTAAATCAGAACTAAAGACAGAGGCATAGAGAAGACATTGTCTGCTTAAATAGAAATTGTATATTCTTTGTAGAAGCAGTCTAAGCATTATTTAGAATACCATTACAAACCTGGCTTTCCTTGGCACAGACATATGAAGAAATCTTAATTTCCAATAGCACTGTCACAAATTATCCCTGTCTGTGGAACATTTACTAGGCCTTCTAGTATTTCCCAACTTCTAATTGCATATATTCATCATCAGCCTCAGCATAGCTAACATTTATGCCAGAAACAATACTGAATTCTTCACTACATTTATTCATTTAATCCTCACAATACCACTACAAAGTAGGTGCAGTTATTATTCCTCTTTTATAGAGAAGGAAACTTCAATTCAGAGACTTTAAAGCATTTTACCATAAGCCATGCAGTTTGGGCATAAATAACCAGGGTTAGAATCCAGAAAGTGTGACTGCTCTCCCAAACCTGGATCGATGTCATGCTCCATACCAAACTCTCTCTGCAAGGATGTAGAGCAGGTCTTGTCATCTGACTGTCCAGGTTTTTTCTTTCCAACTCTTTGAAGGAAATTCTAAAGTTGCATGGTATAAAATGTGCCATTTTCCTGATGCACAGGTTTTATTCTTTAATTTCATAGACTTCAAGTTTAGTGTGAAAGCAAGAAGATGACAAATCATATTAAGTTCTGTGTGAGAGTCAGTTCCTAGATTACTCAATATCCATGACCTATGCAAGTCTGTATTCCTAATCATGCATAAATGCTTAAATTTCCTAAACTGAAATTGATGCACAAAACACACAGATGAATAAATAAATCTTTCTTTTGACATGAGTCTTGATCTTAAGTAAAATACAATGGTTATTATTTATAATTAAAAGGAACAGGAGGAAATGGTATAGATAAACCTAATTGTGAAGTAGAAATAGAGACAGACATAGAGAACAAATGTATGGACATCAAGGGGGGAAAGGCGGAGGGATAAGTTGGAAGACTGGGACTGACATCTAGACATTACTACGTATAAAATACATTACTAGTGAAAACCTACTATATAGCAAAGGAACTCTACTCAGTGCTCTCTGGTGACCTAGATAGGAAGGAAATCTAAAAGAGGGGGAGATATATGTGCAGCTATGTATATGTACAGGTGATTCACTTTGTTGTAGAGCAGAAACTAACACAAGATTGTAAAGCAACTATACACCAATAAAACTTTAAAAAGCAAAACAAACAAACAAACAAAAAAGAAAACGCTGCTGCCTATGCTGTCTCAAGCAGTCTTAAAAAATAAACAGGAGGAATTCTAAAACCATTATAGTTTGGAAAACAGAATATAACGGTTTTGAGTAAGCTATGAGAAATATGGACTTGGTATTGGATCATATACGTGGCATCACTGAAACTACCAAATACCCCATAAGGAACAAAAAGTCATTTGGAAAAGTGACTCATGTGCCTGTCAGTGTTTGAGTATACTATATGTGATTCATAGGGTTGCTGTGGCCCTGGAATGAATGGTGCAGAAAATATAAAAGACATTCCCCACACAGCCTGTCACTGATCTGCATGATCCCTGGCAGTTCAGTGGAATTGTAACACAGAATGATGCTACATGGCCTTGGGTCTATGTTATCTGCTCAATATTCTCATCTGTAAAATGAGGGAATGCTTTTGTATGGCGAGTGTAGTTGCTGGCATCTCTAACATGTTCTTCTGCCTCAAGAAGACTAAAAAAGTGTCCAAGATGGAAAAAGAGAATTCTAAGTTTTTAGAAGAGTTAGAGAAGTCATGTTTTGTTTGCCTAAATCTTCACTTCAGGGCAGTTAGTGGATTGGCTATTGAGAGTTTAGAAACCGAACATCTCTCTTTATATCCATTATATGATTACAGTGCATGGAGGTCACCAGATTTTCACCATGCTCTTCCACTTCTTGAATATCTGTTGGTAAGTATGTGAAAATGTTTGGATGTGAATAAATACATGATGCTCAGAACCTCAGTTCAGTTTAGTCACTCAGTGATGTCCGACTCTTTGCAACCCCATGAATTGCAGCACGCCAGGCCTCCCTGTCCATCACCAACTCCCGGAGTTCACTCAGACTCATGCCCATCGAGTCAGTGATGCCATCCAGTCATCTCATGCTCTGTCGTCCCCTTCTCCTTCTATCCCCAATCCCTCCCAGCATCAGAGTCTTTTCCAATGAGTCAACTCTTCCCATGAGGTGGCCAAAGCACTGGAGTTTCAGCTTCAGCATCATTCCTTCCAAAGAAATCCCGGGGCTGATCTCTTTCAGAATGGACTGGTTGGATCTCCTTGCAGTCCAAGTCTTCTCCAACACACAGTTCAAAAGCATCAATTCTTTGGTGCTCAGCCTTCTTCACAGTCCAACTCTCACATCCATATATGACCACAGGAAAAACCATAGCCTTGACTAGATGGACCTT
>SJYV01029949.1:797378-823296 GCA_006410875.1 Neotragus pygmaeus
CTCGGATTTTTTTTTTTTTTTTCTAAAAAGGATCTTATGTGTATCATTGTCATTCGGTTTCCTTATAGAAGTGTAATACTAATTCACGTCTATAGCAGAATGGTGCAGCCCAGGCAGAACTCAATATGCAAGTCGTTTTTACAATGTGTACTCACTCCAGTGCTCCTTTTTGTAAACATTTTGTCCTGCCTACCCTTTTTTCACAGCCACCTATACTAGCTGGTTTGTTTATACTTTTCCCATTATATGCTAATGGCTATTAACAACAACGTGTGCTCAGTCCTGTCTGACTTTGCAGTCTCGTGGTCTGTAGCTGCCAGGCTCCTCTATCCATGGAATCTTCCAGGCAAGAATACTGGAGTAGGTTGACATTTCCTCCTCCAGGGGATCTTCCTGACCCAAGGATAGAACTCTCGTCTTTTACATATCTTGCATTGGCAGACAGATTCTTTACCGCTGGATTATGCATTAACAATTATTATGGAATGTTTCAGATTGACCGAATAATTGAATCTCACCTATAGAGTTTTTTATCTCAGGCAAGTACCTCCTACAATTCAAGGTATGACCACATCCAAGCAAATTTATGATGCAGTCATGTCCAAACAAAAGGTTTCACAATTCACCAACTTTCAAGTTGTTCCCTAATTCCAAAGGCTTAACAAGCCATAGAATAGTACCCAATGCCCACTACTTCCCTACAGTTGTGTTTACCAGGTTAGGATATTCAACAGACTTGAATCTTGTGGTATAAGATACTGTACAAGAGAAGGGATGCCAGCTCCTGGGTGAAGCCAGCTTCCTTTTTCAAATAGATACTTGCTCAGACCTTACTCTATACAAACCGTATGCGTTGTCTTGGGCCCGTGGTACCACAGTGGTCCATTTTACAATCTAGAGAACATAAACTAACCACCTGGTGCCAACAGTCAGTGATTGCTGAGCACAAGACGACTAAGCAATTCTATGATGTGACAATAATGTAGCCAACAATTTGTTTCTGCATCTAGCATCACTCTTTCAACAAATATTTGTTGATCATCAATAATATGCAAGTCACTGAGTTGAGTGTGGGTGACAGAGTGATGATGAAACATAGTTCCTGTCCTCACCAATGTTTTATCCAGAAAGAAAGACCAGATAATTGACTAATCATAATTGTGATAAGAAGCAGGACAGAGGGGCTTCCCAGATATTGCTATAGGTAAAGAACTCGCCTACCAATGCAGGAGACATAAAAGATGCAGTTTCCATTCCTGCATCAGGAGGGAAGATCCCTGGCGAAGGGCACAGCTACCCACTCCAGTATTCCTGCCTGGAGAATCTCCTGGATAGAGGAGGCTGATAGGCTACACAGTCCATAGGATTGCGAAGAGTCAGACACTGCTAAAGCAACTTGTCACGGCATGGCAGCAGGACAGAGGGCTTCCCAGGTGGCACAGAGGTAGAGAATCCGCCTGCCAATGCAGGAGACACAAGAGACCCAGGTTTGAACCCTGTGTCGGGAAGATCCCCTGGAGAAGGAAATGACAACTCACTCCAGTATTCTTGCCTGGAGAATACCATGGGCCAAGGAGCCTGGCAGGCTACATACAGTCCATAGAGTTGCAAAGAGACACGACTGAGCATGCACACACAGCAGGACAGATGCTGAGAAATCTTTCAACCAACCAAGAGACATAACCTAGGCTGGGGTCTCAGGCAGGAAGCAACAATTCATGTAAGTAGGAATTAAATGGGAATTTGCCAAATACATAGAGTGTGACTGTGAGGGGATAGGATAGGAAAGGAGGAGTCTATGAGGAGTACTTCCAGGAGAGGTAGGAAGACCGTTGGAGGAATGAATGAAGTCAGCGTGCTTGTGGGGAGTCCGGCCAGTAGGGGAGAGACTGACAAGATCCAGACTCTGCTAAAGAAGGTGGCCTCACATACCACTGCAATTAGAGAAAGCACCGCAAGTAAAGTAAAGCAGACACAGACTAACATGCCCGAGCAGCAAGGATACAATGATGAATTAAAGGTCTCATTTTCAGATTTCCTCTTCCCTCGAAAAAAAATTTTGCCTGATTCTAGAGGACAAATTTAGAAGGCAGGCATATTTGATCATATAACATTAAAAACTATATCGTCCTAAATTTCTTCTAATTTTTCATGGCCTTTTTCTTACAGGGATTTCCAAAGCTCTTTACCTGGAGGAAGGCAACTAATATATAACACACAATTAAGTCTGTGCCAGGCAGTGTGTTGGGTACTTTTTAAAAATCATTTACTTATTTATTCATCCATTGATTTACTTGGCTGTGCCAAGTCTTTGTTATGGCACACAGGATCTTCGATCTTTAGTAGGATCTGGTGCCCTGACCAGGGATGGAATCCTGGCCCCCTGTATTGGAAAGCTGGAGTCTTAGCCACTGGTCCACCAGGGAAGTCCTACTGGCACTTTTTAAATACATTTTTTAATTTCAATCCCCACAAAATTTTCAGGTAAATCCCCCATTTTTCAACCTAGGAAACAGAGAGTGGGTAAATTGTGCAATTTCAGAAAACTACCAAGGAGGCCTGAATCCTGGTATCTGTCTCCAAAGTCTACACACCCGCCACAGTAAAGACAAAAGCCTTTTTCCACATTGATCCACCCACCAGTCAAAGTGGAGTCATCTCTTTAAACTCTTGATATGAAAAAATATGGTGGTGGTTTTATGGAGGTTGCCAAAGAGTAACACATTGAAATGTGAAGAATTCAAATCTAATTATGTTTTTTTCAGGCAAGTAAATGCTTTCCTTTCCTTCTGTTTTCCCTGAAATGGTTTCTTTTTCATATATACTGTTCCCTGAACCATCTCTCATCCTGTCCTCCACCCCAAACTAATGAGCTTTCCCCTCTAGCTCTCCGTCAACAATCTGGCTTCTTTAAGGGCTATGGGAATGCTTTGCAGTGGAAGGGAAGGTCCTTTATACTTAAGAAGATGGTCCTAAGTGCAGCAATCTGCAGTTCTAGGCTCTCTCTTCACTGCTGTGCTTCCGTCTCACTTGCTCTCAGTCCACTGCCAAGCCCTCCCCCTCTCCCCCTGGCTAATCCTGTCCTCCTGTCTCTGCTTCCCAGTTTCTTTCTTTCTCATCTTTTCAGTCACTTTGTCCACACTCCTCAGCTTTATATAAATAAACTGGTCTTTCACAGACATCACTGGTCGTTTTCCTTTCACCAGTCACCGTATGGGGGCCTCCAGTGTTTCTCTGTTGTGTTTGTCAAGGCTAGCTGGTGATAGGATTCTCTGAGCCACAGAGGTGGATGATTCTTGTTCCTCAAAAAGGAAAGGAAGGAAGATGAGCTATTTCTGAGACACATCCAGGAAGCCTGTACTTTCCAAGAGGCTGCTCTGTAGAAGATGAAGTGGTGTATTTGTGTGTATGTGTTTTTTTACTTCTATGCTTGCAAAATGTCAAAGACCAGTACCTCAAAGGACTGTACCTTCTGGGTGTTTACGGGGGAGAGAGGGGACGTGCATGGGAGATGTTATTTGGTGGGTTTCATTGTTTTATTTTTCTATTTTTGTTTTGCTTTTGCTATCCTCAGTAATACATATAGTACAACTTCCTAAAAGATTTTTCTGTACGTCACAAGGTAACTCCTCTTAAAAAAACACATTTTCTGTTATAACCAGGAAAAGCAATAAAACATTATGAAAACAAGCAAATCCTCACCTCTGAAAAAAAATTATTGCCCTAGGATGGCCGAAAATATTATTTTTTTTTAAATTGAAAACTTAAGTTCAGCTCAGTTCAGTCACTCAGTCATGTCCAGCTCTTTGCAACCCCATGGACTGCAGCACTCCAGGCTTCCCTGTCCATCACCAAGTCCTGGAGCTTGCTCAAACTCATGTCCATCAAGTCGGCAATGCCATTCAACTATCTCATCCTCTGTTGTCCCCTTCTCCTCCTGCCTTCAATCTTGCCCAGCATTAGGGTCTTTTCCAATGATTCAGTTCTTCGCATCAGGTGGCCAAAGTATTGGAGCATTGGTCAAAGTATTGAAAACTTAAAGCTGAACAAATTTACTAATGTGTTGTTGTTCATAGGTATTGGTGAATTTATGATTTTCAGCTATGCGTCAAGGCATATGATATTGGGTATTATAAACAATTTTGAGACATGTTGAGATTGACCATTAAAAAAAATTTTTTTAACTCTGAACATTGTTCACAATGTCCAGAATAAAATTTGCCTATTCCAAAACTTTGCTAATAAATATGTTACATTATCCCAATGACAAATTAACTTTATATATGTATATATATATCATTATAATATTATATATCATATTATATATTGTATTATTCATTTATATATATCATATATATCATCAATATGTTTCACTAATTTTTTGGACATTTCCCTAAGTAAGGCAATCTCTGATATCTACTGAGTAAAGACAACATGAACATTGTTCAGTAAAGGCTAGAATGTGACATATAAGCTTTTTATTTAAATTTATATGGAGAAGACAGGTTCATTCTTGACTAAGTAAAAGTCAATCACTCTAATACNCTAATTTTTTGGACATTTCCCTAAGTAAGGCAATCTCTGATATCTACTGAGTAAAGACAACATGAACATTGTTCAGTAAAGGCTAGAATGTGACATATAAGCTTTTTATTTAAATTTATATGGAGAAGACAGGTTCATTCTTGACTAAGTAAAAGTCAATCACTCTAATACCATATCTTGAAAATCTACCTCCACTGTGATTCCCATGAGGTATTAATTATTTTTGTTTGTTTGTTCTTTTGTCTCTTTTTTGAGGGAAAAGAGAATTTTTAAAATTTTTAATGATTTCAAGAGGAGGAGAAATTTTAAGCATAATTCTTGAGATCACACTCTGAATAGGGAATTGATGGACTAAAGAGAATGCACGCTCCCTAGAAATTCAACATTAATACTTCATACATACATGTCAAGTGCTTCATTACATATTCAGTCACTGTAAAGTAAAAGTTTCTCTTACCTCAACACTGTTTTACTCTGAAAGAGAAGAAAAGAAAAACCCTGAGAAACAAAAGTCCAAACCTCACAGCCTGGGCTTCTCCCAGAGGTAAGAGCTGCTTACAAAGGAAGCTCTTATAAAGAAACTAAGATGCACTGGGGAGTTTTACTCACCAGTGTCATTCACCACCAGGAGGAGCGTTGCAGAACTCTTTCATAGGAGAGTTTACCCCAACTGCTAACAAGATGAAGTCATTCATCGAGAACTCAGTACTGGTTGCGTTCTCGGCAGTTCCTATTACTAAGAAAGCAGTAGCTGAATTGAAAAGAGGAGGAACTCCCATTAATCTACTGTGAGAAGACTCTTGATTTCTTACTTCTGGAGAACAGCACAGTGATATGTTACATGTTTTAGCCCTTGATACCCAAAACATTTAAATTGATAGGCCTTTTAAATCTATGGCCATGAACCGGGGACTTGTCAATATTTCTAATGGAAGTCTCCAAAAGTACACAACAATACATATATCGACTTCTTGTTTCAATGAGTATCAAGATTAATTGTCCCTGTAAAAGTAAATAAATATTGACAGAAGTTTCACTTTGGTTCATATTTTCCACTCAGGTCAATAAATCTTGGTATTCACCTCAACTGAAGTCAATATCAAATGATTATTAATTCATGGTGTACTCAACTAGCAGCCAAAACTACAACTTAACATATAGGAACATAGTTCCTCAGACCAATTTATGTTCAAAACAAATACACCAAATGAAAAATCACTGGATTGTTTCATATATTTAATGGGAATAAAAGGACAACCTATAATCACCAGTAACATTAATCTGTTGTTATTCTATTCTATTTGAATTTGTCTAATACACAAAAAGTGACTCCTTCTATGTTACAATTTTACATTCTGTTTCTTTGCTTATAAATCCCATTCCTGCTTCCACTTCGTGGTAAGGTTTGTATATAGATAAATATTTACATAATAAAAATAAAAGGCAGGAGAAAACCTTTAAAGGAAAGAAAGAGGAAAAAGAGCTGAAGGAGGAAGTGAAAGAAGAGATTAGTGAGAAGAACCAAGATATTTAACAAAATAAGAAAGGAGAAGAATAGAACCAGGAGGGAAAAAATTAAAATATCACCACTGATTAGCTGTGTATTTTCATAAAATTCAACAGAAAGAAATTTATTTCTTTCCAATATTCTTCTCCATTTAGAAAGATGCTTTCTGCCCAACTCTAATGCTTTAAACATCATAAATATTATAGTTTTTCATTCAATATCTAATATGCAAAAAGCTATTAACATATAAATAACTCAAAGAAAATTTAAAGCAAATATTTTTACACAGTTAATTTAAGACAAGTTCTTTATCATTTTCAGGGACTGAGTCATCTCAGCTAGTAATAGGAAAAATAATTAAATGTTACTAGTAGGCACAGGGTTCATAGGAAATTATGGCACTTTTTATTTCCTATGAAGGTGCACTGACATTTGAAGACAGGCTGCTTGAAAGAAATTGCTCATCAACACTAGAAATTGGCGAGCATATCAAAAGTTATTGATCTTCACAGTGTTTGAATCCAGATATATCTGTAGTAAAGGAAGCACCAACTAAGCCTGAAAACATAAGTTATTTGATATTACCCAGGAAGGGAATTGCCCATTAACTGGGTTTTAAGTTCACATTCCTGAAGTACTGCATTTCTGATTTTCACTGCTGCTCCTTTAAGCCAAAACAATCTTAAAAAATCTCTCTGCCTTCAAATTTTGATATTAGTCAAAACTTTCTGATTGGTGTTTATATTAACTAAGTACTTTACATTCAATAAATTATTTTAATGCAAATTTACCTTAAACTTCATATATATCCTAAGAATTATGAGAAATTCACTAGCTTAAATTTACCAACCAAAAAGGAGTGATGGCAACTTAGAAAAGAGGGTACAATAAAATGTATCTGGATGTCTAAGATGATCTTTTGAATCATTAGGAGGATTTTGGAGGTGAAAGAAAACTTGAACATCATCTCACCCAACATCTTTACTTTAAAAAGTGGTAAATCAAAGCAAGAAAGGAGATACTTAGCATATCAGTAGCAGAGGCAAAATAAGAATCCAGTTCTATTTTACTAAAAGGCCATGTAAACAGATCCACTTTCNACACACACACACACACACACACACACACATTTAAATTAAATCTGTAATTTAAAAGATCAATGCAGGACAACAATCTGCCATATTCAACATGGGTGACAGATAAAAGAGGTAGTGAGAAGTTTTGTTTCTTTCTCAGTAGAAAGCTGAGTGTTTCAGTGAGGAACTGGCTGTAACTCAATACCTCCATCATTGTGAGGAGCTTGCATGCAAGTCGCTTCAGTAGCGTATGACTCTTCATGACCCCATGGACTATATAGCCCTCCAGGCTCCTCAGTCCATGGGATTCTCCTGGCAAGAATACTGGAGTGGGTTGCCATGCCCTTTTCAAGGTGATCTTCTCCTCCCAGGGATTCAACCCAGGTCTCTTAGCATTGGCAGGCGAGTTCTTTGCCACTAGCACTACCTTCGAAGTCTAGGTGAGGAGCAACCCTGCTCAAATGACCTCTCAAAGTGCCTCTGGGATCCAGATGCCACTCTATATGCAACTAACTTTTATATAGTTACCTTTATACTATAACCTTTATACACTACCAATTCTTAGAGATGCTACAGAACCAAGCCCACCTTAGCTTCCTGTAATCAACCTGATCAAATAAACAAGTCTTTGACTGCAAAATTATTTCAATTTTTATATTTTGCTTCTGGATAAAGGCTCCTCTGTTCATGGGATTTTCCAGGCAACAATACTGGAGTGGGTAGCCATTCCCTTCTCCAGGGGATCTTCTCAACCTGGGGATTGAACCCAGGTCTCCTGCATTACAGGCAGATTCCTTACCATCTGAGCCACCAGGGAAGCCTTTGTGAGTAACGACAATGTTTTATTATATGTCATTGATTTATATATTACATATCTCTTCCCTACATTTAATGTGTCTTCCCAGTTTTATCAACTTAAAACAGACTCTTGCCTTTCTTTTCCAAGGGCTTTTGTTGTGGTTGTTTTTGTTCCACCATTTAACTAAAGGCGTTGTAAAACTGTGCAAGCGAACCTCAGAGACATTGCAAATTTAGTTCCGGACCACCACAACAAAGCAAGTCACATGAATTGTCTGGTTTCCCAGTGCATATAAAAGTTATGTTTACATTATCCTGTAGTCTACTGAATATGCAAAAACTATGTCTAAAAAAGCAATATATCTGCCTTAACTTAAAAATACTTCATTGCTGAAATATGCTAACCATCATCTATCCAAGCCTTTAGCAATTGCAGTGGTAATACTGAAGATCACTAATCACAGATCTCCATAACAAATATAATAATNAATATGCAAAAACTATGTCTAAAAAAGCAACATATCTGCCTTAACTTAAAAATACTTCATTGCTGAAATATGCTAACCATCATCTATCCAAGCCTTTAGCAATTGCAGTGGTAATACTGAAGATCACTAATCACAGATCTCCATAACAAATATAATAATGGAAATATTTGAAATATTGCAAGGATCACCAAAACGTGACAGAGACCTGAAGTGAGAAAATGCTGTTGAAAAAATGGTACCAGTAAACCAATTTGCCGCAAAACTTCAATTTGTGCAAAACAAACAAACAAAAATGCGATTATCTATAAAACATAATAAAGCAACATGCAGTACAATAAGGCCTGCCTATATGCAAAAACTTATGAGATTTACTGGAATATCTAGGCTTTGTTAAAAACTCTGAAATAATCATTTTAATACTTTCAGACAAATATCTAGTTGGAAACATTCTTTTCAAAGTAATAGTTATACATGATCCTATATAAATGCCCATTATTAGTTTTTGCAAAACTGCCATAATTATGGCTATTAATATGATTATACATTAAATAAATGTGAAACTAGGTTGAAAGCAAAGATGGACTTATTTTCCCTTTAATATTCGTTTCATAATAACTAAAAAAAAAAACTGATATAAGGGATTTTTACATTACTACATGTCTGAGATAAGGACAATATGCAATAAATAAGGGGCTTTCCAGGAGGCACTAATGGTAAAGAATCTGTCCGTCATTCTGGGAGATGCAAGAGATGTGGGTTTGATCCCTGGGTTGCGAAGATCCCTGGAGGAGGAAATCGCACCCCACTCCAGTATTCTTGCCTGGAGAATTCCATGGACAGAGGAGTCTGGCAGACTACAGTCCATGGGATTGCAAAAGAGTCAGCCGTGACTAAGCACACACACGCACACATGCAACAAAATGTTTTTCACGTCTAGAGGCTTCAGAGGAGAACATGGCTAAAGAAGCTGACAAAACACCATTATTAGCTTAAGAATAGGGACTCAAGAGTAGTAGTTTCCCAAAGGTCTTGTTTTTTGGTCTCAAAGTTCTCTACCACTTCCAGATGCTTTGTGCATTTAAAAGCAGGGGTTGTTAAATTGGAGACTGTAAGCCAATAACCACAACTTGGTAACACCAACCTAAGTGCAGCAGGAGAAAATGTTTTGTTGCAAATATGTGCACCTGACTCCTTTATTACAATCTTACATTGCACTGGTTCATCTCAGAAAAGAAGTGATAGCTGCTGTACAACTAGACTCCAAGAAATATGTTTTGTTGAGTATTTTTGGTTGTTGTTGTTGAGCATTTTAATATAAGATATTTTAAGAATTTTCACACAAATTACCTGAAGTATTTGCAAAACGCCCTGAACACCATCCCTGCTTTTCACCTTCCTGGGGTCTATCAATTGTGTGTACACCAGGGATCTGTGAACTATGCGTGAACCTGTTGATAGATTACAAGTCATTTGTGAACTTCAGAAATACATGGCAAGTTGTATATGTCTACAATTTTTATGAGAAAGCTTTCATTATATTTCCATTGACCCTCCAAACAGTAAATTCTAATAAAAGTACATTTAGGCTTTGAATGAATGGTTCAAAGAGACAGACTGGTTTTATTAGTCACCTATTGCACGTCAAGCTCTTCACATCTGTTAATTCATAACATTCTCACTGTGGCATAATGAAGCAATTGGAATTATTTATGTTTTTCCAGTTGAGAATTTTAGACTTTGAGAAGTTATGGGGTTTATGTAAGTCCTACAGCTAGGATGTGACAGACTGGGCATTCCAACCCATAGCCATCTTCTCTGTGATGCATCTATTTTATGCTAATATCCACTGCCACCCACAGGAAAAATAATAGTTGTCTTGTGGATTTTTATTTTTCTTCCACTGTTGACTAACAGATAAAGAAAATTCTATGTTGCACTTGTTCTTTAAGAGGCTTACTATTTCTTGACCATCTATATTTGCAAGGGTTTGTTTTACTAAGACTCCTCGGCCTCTACAGACATCTTCTGACCACACCATCATTTTTGTGCCCCATTCAGTTCAAACTTATAAACCCACTCCACACATGATTTTTCTGGTTCTTATTTTCTGAAATGGCTTACCCAGGGTTGCATTATTTTTAAAAATGAACAATTATAAATCTTTATTTTTTGGCCACACTGTGTAGCATGCGGTATCTTCATTTCCTATCAGGGATCAAACCCACACTTCTTGCATTGGAAGATCAAGGTCTTAACCACTGGACAGCCAGGGAGGGCCCAGGGTTGCACTACTTAATATGAAGGTTGTAACGCTGGTTGGTGGTGGTTGGAGAAAACCAGAACTCAAAATGTGTGTCCTATCAGAGTTAGACTAAAAACAAGGATAGATATTGTGGCATCTCATTTGGACACAAAACAAGCATTAGGGTGTCAAAGTTTAACTTGTAATAGAACCAGCTTTGTGATTTTTAATCTCTATTACACTTAGCCATTTGACCCATAGGAGACAAATAAAGTCATTCCTATGACTGGCTATGAAAATCGAGGAGATTTTGTGTGAAAGTTTTCTTCAACTTAGATCAGCAGGTCTTAGGGATTTTCCATCTGCTTTCAAGTAAAGTGAGAATATTCCATTGTTTTACGTCATGACAAAGGATCTCATAAGTGATATAGTATCTCAAAAGTTGATTTCACCTTCATTTGTGCTTTCTATTCTAAAATAAAGTAGCTCATTCTCCTAGTTTATACTAATATCATTAAACACTGTAATTGCAAACCAAGTGACTTCTGGCAGTCACTAATTTCTTACATCAGTTACACATAAAGAGAACAGATGGAAACAGTTGCAACACTCAGAGGCCCCCGTATTTTTCTCTTTAGCAGGCATAAGCACCCGTGGAATTTATGATTCCTTATTTCTCTACCTCCTGGATCTTACGCAAAGACATATTTCTATTGCTACAGCAGGATCAGAGCTATCTTTCATTTGCACAGGGACTTTCTCTAGGCAGAGTGGGGTTAGAACCTCAAGAAAGGTTAGTTCAGGAGGGCATGCTGATGGTTACGGCAATGGTGAATACTTTGTTTTTATTCCTTCTGACCTCTTATATTTCCTGCTGTCTTTTCACAGCTATTCACAGGTAGTCCATTCTGATGCCCTGCACCTTTTGAATAGTTTTGCTTAGGAAGAATGAAACAATTCAGCTGGCATTTTCATCTAATGGACGCTTAGGGCATAGTGTTTTGAGGAGATACCTTGACATCTTTTGTAAAACTATTGACCAGTATCAAAATGTCAACATCCATCTCTTTTGTACCAGCCTTGAGGATGGATGGTCAGATATTTACTTACCAAGAATGAGGTGGGTTATAAGATTCTCAGTGGCAAAAAAAAAAAAGAGTACAGAGTAAAGCTGAAAAAAGCAGAGTGGTAGAATTGATGGAATTGGTGTCTGACCACAGATCTTAAGTAGGAATGGGGAGGGAGATCGCTTCTGTTCTTTCATATATTGAGAAAAGAATCTGGGTCTTTAACCTTTGCAATTGTAGGATTTAAGTTTATCTAAAAATATGTGCACTCTCTGTTAGAATGGAAATAAATTCCAGAGGTCTGCTAGTTTTTTGTTTGCTTTGATTGGTTTATCTTCTAAAATCATAAAATAATTCTCTGATGACATATAACAAACCTTTGGCATTGCTCTAACAGGTCTAAATTGTCCTGGCTCTCAGCCAAGAATCTGAATTTTTAACACCTAGTGTTAGTGATATTATTTTGGAGATACTTGGTCAAGTTTCACTATTACATGCTCTCATAGAATGGCATTTCTTTCCTTTATAGCAAGCTTATCAACTTTTCATGTTCCATTTATTGTAGGGACACTTGATCAATACCTGTTTTCCTTACTTGACACCAGTGAATATGACTTCAAGAGACTCCAACTTGTGGACACAGTGGGGGAAGGAGAGTGGAACAAATTGAGAGAGCAGCATTGAAATATACACATTACCATAGTAAAATAGATAGCCAGGGGGAATTTGCTGTATGACCCAGGGAGCTCAAACCTGGTGCCCTATGACAACCTAGAGGGTTGGGATGGGGTGAGGTGGAAAGGAGGCTCAAGAAGGAGGGAACATATGTATACCTACGGCTGAGTCATGTTAATGTATGGAGAAACCAACGCAATATTGTAAAGTAGTTGTTCTCCAACTAAAAATAAATAAATTTATGTTAAAAAGGAGACTCCAACCATTTAAGTAGCTGTTCAGCTTAGGTAAATAAAAAAAAGAGAGAGAGAGAGAGTGTAGGATTCAAGGATTTAAACAAAAGGACTGAAGAATATACAAAGAACCATATATAGATGTACAAGCACATACACTCAGGCAGGCACACACATTCATTTGCTCTGGTATAGCCACACAGGCTACCTAAACATAACAACTTTTCTTAAAAACACAGATCCTTTGAATTTGGTATTTTCTTAGTGCATAGAATATTCTGCACATCAGGCTTTACATAGCTAGGTTCTCACCCTTTAGCTTATAGCCTGAATATAACCCCACCTCTGCTGAGCACCATATTTAGAATCTTTTCTTCTCCTTTCTCCTATTCATCCTTAGCATGTCTTCTTCTTCAGCTTTATAGCCCCCAAACCCAGCACAGAGTCTGCCTTATACTAGGCACTCTATATAATTTTCTGTTAATGTCAGGCACTTCCCTGGACAGGTAATTCTATTATGACAGTGAATGGTAGTTCCAGAGATAATGCAGATTAAAACAGTGCAGAAATAAAATATGTTCCTGTCCTCGAGAACCTTCTGTCTAGTGGGAGAGGCCACAGAACAAATTATACACGCATGATGCAAGATAGGAAAGCATAGAGGGGACTTCTCTGGTGGTCCAGTGGTTAAGAATCTGCCGAAAGGATGCAGGGGACGCTGGCTCAATTTCTGATCTGGGAATATTCCACATGCTGCAGAGCAACAACGCCCACGTGCCACAACTACTGAACCTGTACTGTAGGTCCCTCAAGTTGCAACTCCTGAGAGTGCAAAAACCCATGCTCTGCAAGGAAGAAAGTCACCACAATGAGAAGTCTGCACACCACAATTAGTGAGTAGCCCACGCTTACCACAACTAGAGAAAGCCCACTCATGGCAGCAAAGACCCAATGCAGCCAAAAATAAATAATAAATAACTTATCTGAGCCTTGATTTACTTATTTACCAAGTGGCCTATTGCTTTATACCTGCTAGGGTTTTTAATAGAGAAAAGTAAACCATTTCCAAAGAGAGAGCAGTTACTCAATGAAGGTCCATTTCAGTACCTCAAGGCTTGTCCATTATGACATTTCTATGAAAGTTGTCCCTTGCAGAGTTGTACAGAAAAGTATAAGTAAGTATAATTGGAGAATACCTATCCTACAAAACACACAATTATACACAATTAACGCCAATACACATTATAATGTTATGTAGGTTTCAAGAGATTTGACTTTCTTCACTTTCCTCTTCGGTCAAATAAGAAAATATCAATATTTCTGTTTGTTATTATTTTTATCCAAGTGAAGAAAATAAATTGATTTGTGTGTCGATATGAAGTAATTATCTGAAGAAAATGCCCCCCTTCACAATGCCTAATGCCAGGGGTCTTGCATAAGAGTTCCATCTTTGCCCATCCCAGAATCTGTACATTCTACCAGTATATAAGAAAGAATTTTATTATCTACTTCAATCCTGTACACTTCCTGATACAATTTAACCCGTGGACATTTTCTAATTGTAGAAATTCAACTATTCACTTGAATTTTCAATAAAATAAATGTACAATTGGATCCCTTGTATTCCGGCCTTGAGAAACCAGGCTTTGCCATCTTCAGTGCTTCTTTAAAAGCAGCATACAAATTGTTACACAGCTAAACATTGATAGCTAGTTACTTCCATTATCTATAAAAATCATTTTAGGGAAAAAAAGTCCTATTGAATGGCCTTGTGAAGCACACGTGAGACTTATTTTCTTACAAAAAGTTTTAGAAAATACTTTAGTATTAACAAAAGTCAATAGATGAAAATCAAAGATGAAGAAATTAACATTCATCCTGAAATAGGAGCTCTGAAAACAATCAACAATATTATAGTTTGGCTAAATTATAGTTAATGATAGCATGCTTAAATACTCTCATTTTAAAAATAATTTAAAAATAAGAAAAATATTGACTTATTCAAGCATATAAATTTAGTATACCCATTCAATTCTTATGCAGTCTAATTATTATCTGAAGGAAAGCTTTGCTAACCTTATGATCTGCATCAACAGGACTAAGGGAAATTGATGTATGCAAAGTAAATTTACTATGAAATAAAATCAGCAGTTATAACCCACTTCTGTTTGTACTCTATGTAAAATTTTGATACTATCTAAATTTCCCTAGATTTCTATAGTCAGTTTAGTCAGAAAAATCCTCTTTGATTAATATAGAACCTGTGCAAATTAATACAGATGAATGTACTTTAATCCTGAGGAGGTGTGAGACAAAATTTTCACTCAGAAAGTACTTTACCTTAAACTCAAAGGTTAGATTAAGTTGGGACATGAGAGAAGAGAAAAGTGGATTTGTGGAAGAATGGAGAAAATCATGAGGTGGGCTTACTTTGCGAACTTTGGTTTGGTTTGGATAGGGTCTCAGTACCATATACTCAGGTCTGTGTCTGTCTATCCATCTGTAACTATCTCTATCTATATATATCACCAAATAAATATATCTATCTATATCCATATCTATTTATTGCCATAACTATCTATTTATTACCACATGTATCTATCACCATATCTATTATTGAGAGATTGATTGATTTCTAGGAACTGACTCACATAATCATCAAGTCTTAGTAAATCAAAATCTATATGGTAGGCTGGCAAGCTGGAGACTCGGGGAACAGTTGTGGTTTGTGTTCAAAGGCAGTCTGCTGGTAGAATTCTTGTTCAGGGGAGGTCAGTCTTTGTTCTATTAAGCCTTCAACTGATTGTGTGAGACATGTTCCCCCACTGTTGAGGGCAATATGCTTCATTCAAAGTCCACTAACTTAAATGCTAATCTCATCCAAAAAATACACTTACAGAGATATCCAGAATAATGTTTGACCAAATATGCAGGCATTGTGACTCAGCCAAGTTGCCATATAAAATCAACAATTACACCTTCTTGGTCTTTTCCCATGAATTTATGATCAGTTTTCATAAGACAGGAAGGCAAGACAGAAGTGGTTGGCATTTTAAATGTGTCTTTCCTTTTAACTGAAAATAAGGTCATTTTAGAGCCAATTAAACTGTTTTACAGGAAGATGCTTAAGCTTGTCCTCATGAAGTCACAATTGTAATTGTTAAAATCTAAATCTGGCTTTGTGTTTCTGAATTCCAACCCCCCCCCCAAAAAAAAAGCTAATTTTTTTTTTTTTTTTTTTTTTTTAGAGATAAAAAGAATAAGAATATATAAGTTGATTTCTGGAGAAGAACTCTTTGACTCTGGAAATATGGATATTGATTATGTANCCCCCCAAAAAAAAAGCTAATTTTTTTTTTTTTTTTTTTTGCTTTTAGAGATAAAAAGAATAAGAATATATAAGTTGATTTCTGGAGAAGAACTCTTTGACTCTGGAAATATGGATATTGATTATGTAGTCACCAAGGACAGATATCTAGTAACCTGGATGTAAAACCACTATGCTGAGAGAAAAGGGGCATACTTATTTATACAAAGCACTGGTGAAAGGACATTATCTGAAGAAGAAATCCCTACATCTTTAAGACAACTTCCCAGGATCTGGGTTATACAGACTTCATCCTAGCTAAGACAAGCCACCATGACTGACTAGTGGAAGACCATATGCAAGAGCACACCCTGCAGCCTGGAGGAACAAGGACATCAACAGAAACTTGTGGACAGGCCTAAACCCTCCCTCTTTCCATGTATTCATCTTTAGGCAGGAGACTGGCTTATGCTGTAGCTCCTTAGTGTTCTCATATAATCCTTAGATTCTAAGGACAAAGATGGGACAGTAGAAGTAAGCCTCTGAAATAAGATTCTTACCAATTTAGCAGGTAAGCAGTTTTAATATAATTTAGGGGAAAAAGTATAATAGTTTAACTTCTGTTATGTGATGTGGGAGCAGAGCATGGACATCATTTCATCCACACAAAATTGTTCAAGTTTTTTTTCTTTCTTTCTTTTTAAAAATTTCCTCATTTTACAGATGACATGATGAATTTAGGTGCTAATAACTCATTTTGGATCACCTAGCAAAAAGGTGAGAAAGTTTAGATTTAGATTTTTCATGGGTTTTGACATCTTTGTGACTTGGTCAGTGTCATTTAAAATAAGTCAAAGTAATGCATAATCTTGAAAATGTGATATCAGGACTTTCCTGGTGGTCCAGTGGCAAAAACTCTGCACTCTCAGTGCAGGGGGCCCAGGTTTGATCCTCGTCAGGTAAGTAAATCCCACATGCCTCAACTAAGACCTGGTGCAGTCAAATCAATCAATCAATTAATTAAAATACATAAAAATGTGATTTTGTTATATTGTCCAAGGTGTTACTTATCAGAAAAGAAGATTTATTTTTCCTTTCCCACTGTATAAGATTGTTGCACCAGCCTCTGGTGCTTGATGGTCTTATTTCTAGAAGTCTCAACTGTACACTGGTTCTTTGATAAGATCATAGATGTTCATCAGGTTGTACATTATGTGTCATCAGCACTCTTTTGTTCATATGGGGGCTATCATTTTACTCATCAACATCCCTTGCAGTTAAAACTTTGGAAGATGGTTGTCAAAGTGTGTGGAACATTTATGGAGATCAAGGCCAAAAATACGCATGTAGATCTGATCACCATGTAACTGACAGAAATGTATGCATCTTGGAGCCACATCAATTTCAACTACTAGTCCATAGTTGATTGTGAACACTGAGGATTCAATAAGGGGGAAACAATGACATAGAAATTCCGTGCATAGGAATGAAATTCCATTATGACTACGATGATCAGGGATTCATTCTTCTGGGAGGGTTGCCTTCTTTAATCAGGAAATTAAATATGCCATGCATGTTTGCATTAGTATGTGGACTTTTAAAAAATGTAATTTATAGAGTAGATGTTAGACAATTTATTGTAACTGGTATTCCTTGTTAGCATGCAATACAGCTTCAGAAGTATTTTGCAGAGAAATCTGTCTATAACAATGCTACTTGTTAGGAATGCACCAACATACTCAATATTAGATAAGAAACAAATGAAAAAAAAATTGAGATGGTTCCATGTCTTTTTTCCAAATGGTGTTTTATGGTGTTACATTCTATCATGACAGGGAAAGAAATTCTGGCTTCTGGGTTTTTCAAGGTTATGAAGTTATAGTATTTGCTTTCATTTCAAATGATGATATGTTTATTTAATGACAGTGGATTAGCTGCTTTAATTGTAAANCCAAATGGTGTTTTATGGTGTTACATTCTATCATGACAGGGAAAGAAATTCTGGCTTCTGGGTTTTTCAAGGTTATGAAGTTATAGTATTTGCTTTCATTTCAAATGATGATATGTTTATTTAATGACAGTGGATTAGCTGCTTTAATTGTAAAACAGAGCATTTGAATTATTGTCTTTTACCGTACTCAAGGGCCTTTGAGTAATAACCTGTTTAGCCAATACATTTGGGTCTTGACCCTGTGCTCAGTAGAGACATATTGTGATGGGAACAGGGAGCCAAGAAAGATTAAATTCCTCCTTCTGTTATTAGTCATTTATCCTCCAATCACCTCAAAACCAACAGACAGAAACACGAATGGGCAGGGAATTCAGAGGATTGGAAGGACTCAGTGGTCAAGTTATCTTAACATGTACGTGTCTAAGACAGAAGGTATAGAACAGATAAACACTTGAACATAAGAAATTCAACACAGATTTTGTGCTTGTGGCTGTTAGTTTTATCCGTGTCACTTATGTTCCTCACAGTTTTACAGCTTCAGGCAAGATTCATTGGAAAATTTTTCTTACACAATTCACCATCTCTACTACTTCCATTTTAGAGAAGAACAACATGAAACTTTGAGAGACCAAATAATTCTCTCAGTCAGCTCTTAAGTGATGGAGCCAGGAACACAAATTGTGTTGTTTTAAAGTCTATATTTGTTAGTCTGCAATGATCTTTGTTTCTTCTTTTTACTGTTGTTTTTCATTTTTATTTTGACATAATTAAAAATTCACAGACATTTGTACAAATAGTACATGGAGTCTCATGGGCCCCTCTCTTCCCTTTTCCAATGGTAACATGCTATACAAGTTATTAATATCAAAGTCAGAAAGTTGACATTAGTACAATACTGTTCACTGAGCTACACACAACATTCAGTTACTACTAATTTTTAATTAGTTTATACTGATGTAAATTCAAGTAAGTCATGTTACTAGTATTAGAGTTTTATATTAGGAAAAGCCTAGTAAAACAGAATTTCAGGTAATTTACAGATGAAGAATGTCATAAGCACACACCAAACACTGAAAATGAATGTTCATTATAAGTCCAGCTTCAGAGCCTTGAGAAAAGCNCAAGTAAGTCATGTTACTAGTATTAGAGTTTTATATTAGGAAAAGCCTAGTAAAACAGAATTTCAGGTAATTTACAGATGAAGAATGTCATAAGCACACACCAAACACTGAAAATGAATGTTCATTATAAGTCCAGCTTCAGAGCCTTGAGAAAAGCAGGTCTTAACAAGTTGTGACTACCTGACATTAAATAGAAATAGTCACATCACGGATCCAATTTTCTCTTAAGAGCATATGTTCAGTACATTTTTCAAAAAATATAAAGTGGTCGGTGCCAGGCATGTATTATCTCCAAGTTATGAAGTTCAGAAAAAAAAATTGAAAATCAATCAAAATAAAAATATAGTGAAATAGAAGATATATAAACAGACATATGACTTCTGAGTGGATCATCTGAAACTTGCACAGCTGAATAGTCAACACTTTGGGGTTTTGTGCCTTGTGACAGAAGCTCTGGGATGGTTTAGATGATAGCCTTTCTACTTTTTCTATGTCTTTTAATAACCTTACTCAATGGGAATAACTAGCACACATTTTTCCTGAAAGAAAAGAATAGAGCTACTCAATTGATCTGAAAATTAAAAAAAAAGAGAGATTGTATCAACACATTTCTTTTTATTTTCCAAAAAATATCATTTAGACCAGAAGAGGGAAAACAAGTACATACGGTAAATAGCTGCCATAGTATTTCTGCTATTGATGGACAGCTCCCGATTAGTCAGTAGTTTCTTTTCTTTCTTTCTTTCTTTTTTTTTTTTTTTTAGGAGACACTTTCAGAGAAGTTGGCCCATAATGAAAGAACTCAGAGAACAGGTGGTTTAAAAAGCACTTCTTACCCATTGGGAACTTTTGAAGGATTGAGTGGATGTGTGGAGAAGTGGAAATTCACTGTATCGTCATCAATAAGGCCTAACAAGCTATTGGCTCGAGATCTTTCCGAGGCAAAGAGTCAAGAGGGAATGGGGGAGGATGGGCTGTTTGCAGGGAGTGCAGTCCCCTCACCCCAGCTCTTCCATGTTTCTGAAAATCAACTTCTTTATTTGTTTCCTTCATTTGTTTTCCTTCCTTTTGCGCTCCATGTTATTTCCCCTCACCCATAAAAGTAACTTTACTATATACTCCTTAATGTAAATGTAGGAGACCTGGGTTTGATTCCTTGATCCCTGGTTCCTGACCCAGGGATTGAACCCGTCTCCTGCATTGCAGGCAGATTCTTTGCTGAGCCACCAGCAAAGCCCTAACATAAATACACCATAGCTTTAATGTATTTGTCAATTTCCCTTGATTAGGTGGGTGATTATAAGGGTAGTGATCGTATTGAATGTTCTCAGTACGTTGTATAGAGCTTGGCACAATCTTAAGCTGTAACAGAACAACTTGTAAGCAGGTGGATCTAGAACAACAATACATGAAGTAAGAATCAGGAAATCCACATGCCACCTAAAATTGGTCGCTTGCCCTCTGCCTCTACAAGGCTTAAGCCACTCGCCACTGCAGTTGCTGACCTTCAATACTCCTTGAAATTTCAGTGTGGAGATCAGGAGTGAGGCACTCTGTGCTCTGAGGAGCACTGGCAAAAACAGGTTTTCAGAGTGTTAGATATTTTTAGGAGAAGGTTTCATGCACCTGATTTCTTGCATCTTCTCAAATCTAGAAAGTAGGTAAAATGATTAACAGAGCTATCTTCTTCTCATGACTAGGAGAAACCTTTTGATAAAATGTGTGCTTGACAGCATGTATCAACCTCACTGCTAAGCTGCTAAGTCACTTCAGTCGTGTCTGACTCTGTGCAACCCCATAGACAGCAGCCCACCAGGCTCCCCCGTCCCTGGGATTCTCCAGGCAAGAACACTGCAGTGGGTTGCCATTTCCTTCTCCAGTGCATGAAAGTGAAAAGTGAAAGTGAAGTCGCTCAGTGATGTGCAACTCTTCGCAACCCCGTGGACTGCAGCCTACCAGGCTCCTCCATCCATGGGATTTTCCAGGCAAGAGTACTGGAGTGGGGTGCCATTGCCTTTTCCCGTCAACCTCACTAAGATTACATATATACTGACCTCCCCTGGAACCTCTTCAGAGATACAGAGCTATCTGAAAGGCTGTGTCCCAGGTCTTAGTTCTCATTTGGCCCCCAAATAAAACTAAACTCTCAGTTATAATGTTGTACTTTGGTTTTTTTGTTGTTGTTGTTGTTTTTCAGTTGACACGCATGCCTTGCTGGAATCTAAATTCCAATGGGATTGGTTCTTCCAGGAGATGAGCCTGTCTCATATACACATCTTCCACACAAAATTGTTCAAGTTTTTTTTCTTTCTTTCTTTTTAAAAATTTCCTCATTTTACAGATGACATGATGAATTTAGGTGCTAATAACTCATTTTGGATCACCTAGCAAAAAGGTGAGAAAGTTTAGATTTAGATTTTTCATGGGTTTTGACATCTTTGTGACTTGGTCAGTGTCATTTAAAATAAGTCAAAGTAATGCATAATCTTGAAAATGTGATATCAGGACTTTCCTGGTGGTCCAGTGGCAAAAACTCTGCACTCTCAGTGCAGGGGGCCCAGGTTTGATCCTCGTCAGGTAAGTAAATCCCACATGCCTCAACTAAGACCTGGTGCAGTCAAATCAATCAATCAATTAATTAAAATACATAAAAATGTGATTTTGTTATATTGTCCAAGGTGTTACTTATCAGAAAAGAAGATTTATTTTTCCTTTCCCACTGTATAAGATTGTTGCACCAGCCTCTGGTGCTTGATGGTCTTATTTCTAGAAGTCTCAACTGTACACTGGTTCTTTGATAAGATCATAGATGTTCATCAGGTTGTACATTATGTGTCATCAGCACTCTTTTGTTCATATGGGGGCTATCATTTTACTCATCAACATCCCTTGCAGTTAAAACTTTGGAAGATGGTTGTCAAAGTGTGTGGAACATTTATGGAGATCAAGGCCAAAAATACGCATGTAGATCTGATCACCATGTAACTGACAGAAATGTATGCATCTTGGAGCCACATCAATTTCAACTACTAGTCCATAGTTGATTGTGAACACTGAGGATTCAATAAGGGGGAAACAATGACATAGAAATTCCGTGCATAGGAATGAAATTCCATTATGACTATGATGATCAGGGATTCATTCTTCTGGGAGGGTTGCCTTCTTTAATCAGGAAATTAAATATGCCATGCATGTTTGCATTAGTATGTGGACTTTTAAAAAATGTAATTTATAGAGTAGATGTTAGACAATTTATTGTAACTGGTATTCCTTGTTAGCATGCAATACAGCTTCAGAAGTATTTTGCAGAGAAATCTGTCTATAACAATGCTACTTGTTAGGAATGCACCAACATACTCAATATTAGATAAGAAACAAATGAAAAAAAAATTGAGATGGTTCCATGTCTTTTTTCCAAATGGTGTTTTATGGTGTTACATTCTATCATGACAAGGAAAGAAATTCTGGCTTCTGGGTTTTTCAAGGTTATGAAGTTATAGTATTTGCTTTCATTTCAAATGATGATATGTTTATTTAATGACAGTGGATTAGCTGCTTTAATTGTAAAACAGAGCATTTGAATTATTGTCTTTTACCGTACTCAAGGGCCTTTGAGTAATAACCTGTTTAGCCAATACATTTGGGTCTTGACCCTGTGCTCAGTAGAGACATATTGTGATGGGAACAGGGAGCCAAGAAAGATTAAATTCCTCCTTCTGTTATTAGTCATTTATCCTCCAATCACCTCAAAACCAACAGACAGAAACACGAATGGGCAGGGAATTCAGAGGATTGGAAGGACTCAGTGGTCAAGTTATCTTAACATGTACGTGTCTAAGACAGAAGGTATAGAACAGATAAACACTTGAACATAAGAAATTCAACACAGATTTTGTGCTTGTGGCTGTTAGTTTTATCCGTGTCACTTATGTTCCTCACAGTTTTACAGCTTCAGGCAAGATTCATTGGAAAATTTTTCTTACACAATTCACCATCTCTACTACTTCCATTTTAGAGAAGAACAACATGAAACTTTGAGAGACCAAATAATTCTCTCAGTCAGCTCTTAAGTGATGGAGCCAGGAACCCAAATTGTGTTGTTTTAAAGTCTATATTTGTTAGTCTGCAATGATCTTTGTTTCTTCTTTTTACTGTTGTTTTTCATTTTTATTTTGACATAATTAAAAATTCACAGACATTTGTACAAATAGTACATGGAGTCTCATGGGCCCCTCTCTTCCCTTTTCCAATGGTAACATGCTATACAAGTTATTAATATCAAAGTCAGAAAGTTGACATTAGTACAATACTGTTCACTGAGCTACACACAACATTCAGTTACTACTAATTTTTAATTAGTTTATACTGATGTAAATTCAAGTAAGTCATGTTACTAGTATTAGAGTTTTATATTAGGAAAAGCCTAGTAAAACAGAATTTCAGGTAATTTACAGATGAAGAATGTCATAAGCACACACCAAACACTGAAAATGAATGTTCATTATAAGTCCAGCTTCAGAGCCTTGAGAAAAGCAGGTCTTAACAAGTTGTGACTACCTGACATTAAATAGAAATAGTCACATCACGGATCCAATTTTCTCTTAAGAGCATATGTTCAGTACATTTTTCAAAAAATATAAAGTGGTCGGTGCCAGGCATGTATTATCTCCAAGTTATGAAGTTCAGAAAAAAAAATTGAAAATCAATCAAAATAAAAATATAGTGAAATAGAAGATATATAAACAGACATATGACTTCTGAGTGGATCATCTGAAACTTGCACAGCTGAATAGTCAACACTTTGGGGTTTTGTGCCTTGTGACAGAAGCTCTGGGATGGTTTAGAGGATAGCCTTTCTACTTTTTCTATGTCTTTTAATAACCTTACTCAATGGGAATAACTAGCACACATTTTTCCTGAAAGAAAAGAATAGAGCTACTCAATTGATCTGAAAATTAAAAAAAAAGAGAGATTGTATCAACACATTTCTTTTTATTTTCCAAAAAATATCATTTAGACCAGAAGAGGGAAAACAAGTACATACGGTAAATAGCTGCCATAGTATTTCTGCTATTGATGGACAGCTCCCGATTAGTCAGTAGTTTCTTTTCTTTCTTTCTTTCTTTTTTTTTTTTTTTTAGGAGACACTTTCAGAGAAGTTGGCCCATAATGAAAGAACTCAGAGAACAGGTGGTTTAAAAAGCACTTCTTACCCATTGGGAACTTTTGAAGGATTGAGTGGATGTGTGGAGAAGTGGAAATTCACTGTATCGTCATCAATAAGGCCTAACAAGCTATTGGTTCGAGATCTTTCCGAGGCAAAGAGTCAAGAGGGAATGGGGGAGGATGGGCTGTTTGCAGGGAGTGCAGTCCCCTCACCCCAGCTCTTCCATGTTTCTGAAAATCAACTTCTTTATTTGTTTCCTTCATTTGTTTTCCTTCCTTTTGCGCTCCATGTTATTTCCCCTCACCCATAAAAGTAACTTTACTATATACTCCTTAATGTAAATGTAGGAGACCTGGGTTTGATTCCTTGATCCCTGGTTCCTGACCCAGGGATTGAACCCGTCTCCTGCATTGCAGGCAGATTCTTTGCTGAGCCACCAGCAAAGCCCTAACATAAATACACCATAGCTTTAATGTATTTGTCAATTTCCCTTGATTAGGTGGGTGATTATAAGGGTAGTGATCGTATTGAATGTTCTCAGTACGTTGTATAGAGCTTGGCACAATCTTAAGCTGTAACAGAACAACTTGTAAGCAGGTGGATCTAGAACAACAATACATGAAGTAAGAATCAGGAAATCCACATGCCACCTAAAATTGGTCGCTTGCCCTCTGCCTCTACAAGGCTTAAGCCACTCGCCACTGCAGTTGCTGACCTTCAATACTCCTTGAAATTTCAGTGTGGAGATCAGGAGTGAGGCACTCTGTGCTCTGAGGAGCACTGGCAAAAACAGGTTTTCAGAGTGTTAGATATTTTTAGGAGACGGTTTCATGCACCTGATTTCTTGCATCTTCTCAAATCTAGAAAGTAGGTAAAATGATTAACAGAGCTATCTTCTTCTCATGACTAGGAGAAACCTTTTGATAAAATGTGTGCTTGACAGCATGTATCAACCTCACTGCTAAGCTGCTAAGTCACTTCAGTCGTGTCTGACTCTGTGCAACCCCATAGACAGCAGCCCACCAGGCTCCCCCGTCCCTGGGATTCTCCAGGCAAGAACACTGCAGTGGGTTGCCATTTCCTTCTCCAGTGCATGAAAGTGAAAAGTGAAAGTGAAGTCGCTCAGTGATGTGCAACTCTTCGCAACCCCGTGGACTGCAGCCTACCAGGCTCCTCCATCCATGGGATTTTCCAGGCAAGAGTACTGGAGTGGGGTGCCATTGCCTTTTCCCGTCAACCTCACTAAGATTACATATATACTGACCTCCCCTGGAACCTCTTCAGAGGCACAGAGCTATCTGAAAGGCTGTGTCCCAGGTCTTAGTTCTCATTTGGCCCCCAAATAAAACTTAACTCTCAGTTATAATGTTGTACTTTGGTTTTTTTTTTTGTTGTTGTTTTTCAGTTGACACGCATGCCTTGCTGGAATCTAAATTCCAATGGGATTGGTTCTTCTAGGAGATGAGCATGGGGGAATGTGGGTTTCTGGCCTTGTTTCATGGTCTCCACAGTCAAAATTTTTCTGTCATTTTGATCCCTAAGAATTTCTTCCTCACACTTGGAACCTCAAAGCCCAACTCTTAATTCAATGGAGAAGTCACACAAATGTATCTGGGAATGATACATAATATTAGTGTTTTCTAATAGGAAGATCACTGATCTTGAATCATTGACCTTGATCATGAATCTTGAATTCTGGTCCCTAAGTTATGTTCTCTGTGAATTTGAAAAGCTTTCTAAG